>VYXH01000326.1:7293-45769 GCA_013397275.1 Burhinus bistriatus
GTTTTTTTTTTTTTCAGGGAGCGGGCTAGTTTCTTTTAAAAAGGCAGGAATAAGAAAAATTGTGTTACAACTTAGGGACAATATAGGTGCCTGAGCATTTGTTAGCTTTTTCTAATGAAGTTACTCAAGCTCTGTCTACCCACTACTGTTTTGACTAATACGTGTCCTCTTGAGCCATGCGGGATTCACAGATTAGGTGTCTCTGTACCAAGCTCTCTCACTGGTTGGCTTGCTCTGAATGTAACTGGCATCTACTGACAATACTGTGATCAGCTTAGAGCGGAGAAACCACAGCCCTTGTGTCAGGAGGAGAAGGATCAGATGATGATAATCATGTCGTTAATCTTTTTCCCTGTAATGGCTTTGTGACTTGTCCGTCGTGTAAGTCCCAGGTTCGCTTCTGTGCTTTGGAGGTTGTGGGTCACAACTATGTCACAACCCAGGTCTTTCAGTTTCTGGGCAAGACCTCAAGTCTCTACACTGCTATCTACAGGATGGGTGCTGCCATAATCACCTGTTCAGGCAACTGTGTAAGGGTGGCTGTCATCCTTATACATGGAGCGATTCAAGTGCCTGAGGGCAGGAAGTAACTTGGGTTGAATCTGTGGTTCACGTAAGAAGCCAATTTGTGGTCTTAAGGTATGTGCATTGCCTGAGAGAAGATATACTTTCAGAAATAATACCAAAAATATGTTTTTTCTTGTACTGAGCTGCACATAATGTATTCAGCCTGCTAGCTATTGTAAAAAACAAGTCAAGAGCATCTGTCATTCCTTGTAGCACATGGCACCTACATGAATGTCTGGATCTGGGTCTGGTTCTTATTGGTAAAGTGGTGCAAGCCAGTGCCATATATGATGATAATCATTAGAAAAAAGTCTCAGAGGAACCTGGAGGAAGCAGTGGCTAGTCAGTAACTGGATCTCATATTTAATTACTGCTTACACTGAATACACACATCTAATTTCAGGTAAGACAGAACAGATCTCACTAATAAATTATCTACAGTTTACTCTATGTTCATTGACTGGAAGATGGAAATTTGGCACCAGTTATGGGACCTGTATCTCCTCAGATGATGTAGCTTATTAGATAAGTCTGGGGAGGAATGAGGTTGGGGAGCCACGGAAAAGAGATAAGGAATGTCATGTGCCCCACTTGTCAAAATATTGGCATGTAAGTTAAATGAAAAGTAGCCAGTGAAACTGGTGCCTCTATTAATGATGAAACATCTTCAGAAATTGCTGAACATCTTTGTGTGAAAATCAGACCCCTTTGAAAAGCCACGAAGGCCAATGGCATCCTGGGGTGCATCAAGAAGAGTGTGGCAAGCAGGTTGATGGAGGTTATCCTTCCCCTTTACTCTGCCCTGGTGAGGCTGCACCTGGAGTACTGTGTCCGGTTCTGGGCTCCCCAGTTCAAGAAGGACGGGGAACTGCTGGAGAGGGTATGGCAAAGGGCTACGAAGATGATAAGGGCACCGGAACATCTTTCTTATGAGGAAAGGCTGAGGGACTTGGGTCTTTTTAGTCTGGAGAAGACTGAGGAGGGATCTCATCAATACTTACAAATACTTAAAGGGAGGGTGCTGGGAGGATGGCACCAGTCTTTTTTCAATGGTGCCCAGTGGTAGGACAAGAGGTAACAGGCACAAACTTGAACGTAGGAAGTTCCGTCTAAATATGAGGAGGAACTTCTTGACTTTGAGGGTGGCAGAGCACTGGAAGAGGCTGCTCAGAGCTTCTGACTCTGGAGATATTCAAATCCCTCCTGGATGCCATCCTGTGCAACCTGCTCTAGGTGACCCTGCTCTGGCAGGGAGGTTGGACTAGGTGATCTCCAGAAGTCCTTTCCAACCTCTGTGACTCTGTGAAATGTTTTATTAGGGGACCAGGATTGCTGGATATGCTCAAATATTTTGCTGTGCTTTCCACATAGTTTTTTGTGTGTGAGGGTGTTGTGGTTTGGGCCAGATTGGCCCAATCAGGCGGAACGGCAGATGCTCGCTCTCTCCTGCTCTGCTTCGAAGGGAGGCAGGAGAGAGAGAGAAAAAGAGAGACTTAAGAGTTTAGAAGAAACTAAACTACTTTAATGAAATATTAATAATAAAATAATAAAAAGAAAATAATGAAATATATACAAAGCTGTATCAAGCTCCCAGGATAACAATCACGTCACCAGCAGGCACTGGGGAAGTCCCAGACTGGACTCAGTGATGGATGGGAACTGGATTCTGGATCTGGATTCAGGATCAGGATCAAAGGCAGACGAACAGACAAGGTCATCCTCGGACGCTGGCCGTTGAAGAGGGCTGACCCTTTGATCCCTCAGCTTTTATACTGAACATGAGGCAGATGGGATGGAATACCCTGTTGGTCAGTTTTGGGTCACCTGTCCTGTCTGCTCCTCCCCACAGGTGTGACCCCTCTACGCTTTTCCACTTCCGACCCTCCAACGGGGCAAATAACAAAGTTGGCTGCCCTTGGCTGTTATAGCAATAAGGATAGGCAAGAGCCTCTCTGCATCCCATCCCTTGGCATCAACTATAAACATGGGTCTGATCACTCTGAGAGTGAACGGTTTTCTGCACAACATGCTGTTAATTTCAGCAGTTAGAAGAGGCCTAGCTAAAAAGTAAAGTTACTGAACAAAATTGGTCCTGTTTTACCTCAAACCAGGACAGAGGGTTGAAACAGTGCCACCGAGCTCCCTCAGGCAGTGCAGTTACAAATTGAAAGGGAAGTACAAGCTTGCAAGAATACCTCTGGGGACAAATGTACACAAATAGCTGAAAACTGCATTTGGCAAGAATATAAGTTTACTGTCTTCTTTAGTTTGCTTTTTGATCTGGTCTGTATGTTGGTAGGTGGCAATGTGGTCGGTACAGGGGCACCATATACACTTTCAACACAGAGTTTCACTGTCGGTGTATTTCAGAGGGAATACACTGTGGTGCAGACTAAACTAATGTAAGCCAGTATGACAAGTCAGAATTAATAATAAAAAGAACTTTTAGCCCATGTTGTAGGGTTTTGAGGTCTAGCTTCTTTTGGGAATGGACAATTTTTCTGGGTCTGGTTTTATGTCTTAAGAGGAACAGTAGGTTTTTATGGGCAGTAAGAAAAGGCTGGCTTTTGCAGTTGCCTCTGATAATATGCAAGTGAGCACACCCAGGTGGTTTTATAAATGTCAGCTTGAGAATTCTCAAGGACATAAATGCATTCTGATAGTAGTGGCCTTCACATAGGTAGGAAAAAGAAGATCAAAACACTCACTGAGAATCATGTTCTCCAAAGGAATCTCAGCAACTGTGTTTCAAGTGCAGCGATATATAAATTACCAAGGCTTTCATAGAAAGATAATTGAATAAAATTGTAAAAGCAACACTTTTCGCTCTCATTTCAATTTTAGATTGAAGGTGGTTAATGAATTTCTTAGCTTGGATTGAGGTCATCTGGAAGTAGCTTTGTGTCTTCCATCCCCTAGAGAATTGCTAATACACATAGACAAAGACCATGCACCTTCTTGGAGAATCTTACCTTTAGTCTCTGAGTGACAGTGCCATGAATAAAAGACTTTCTTGATATTTCTGTTGCCTAACTCCAATGTGTCCATTCTGGTCAAGTGAACAAATCTTACATTGAATAGAGGCAAAACCAATTTGCCTTAGTATATCCTTCCCAGTATTGGGAAGGATAACAACAATAAAAGGAATATTTTTGAAATGATAAATATTTATCACCTTCCATAATTCATGCTGTCTGCTAATTAAATCAGTCAAAGCAAGCAAAGGTAATGTTAACTTCTGGTTTTGTGAGCTGGAGACTTATGGAGCATAGTATCATTTAAAGGTAATAATACTAGGAGAGAATTTTAGAGCAGACGATGACAGTAACTGAAGACAAGAGAGGAGGCAGTAGGGACAGCCAGGCTTTCTTTACGAGTAAGAGGCAGAATTAAAGGGAAGAGGGTGAAGTCTGTTATTCTGAACGCTTGATCTCCTATTAATGCTAGAATATTAAACTTATTTGAAAGAAGCAGGTGAAATAAAAGGGAATAACTGTAGATTTGCCTTGGAGATTGAAAAGCAAATGAAAATCTTCTTGAATGTGTACATTGATAAAAGAATGGCTCTGACCAGCTCGGATACAGACCAGTGGCGCAGAACGAATCTAACCATTTAGGGCTCTGGACATCTCCTACATTTGGTCCCAAGCTTTCCTAGTGTTTAAAAAAGGAAAAATTATGGTATTAAAAGGGGACAGACACAAATGTCAGCCTGTATTTTCACATATTGCTTATGCTTCCGGTGTTGCAAGACACTTGCCCCATCCAACCTTGTGGTAGCTGGGAGGAGAGGTATGTTTTTCTGCAGCACAGCAGTGTAGGCGTGCTCTGTTTGTGTGAGGGTTGGTGATGATGCATGTTCTTTCCGAAGTTTTTAGATCCTTGATAGTTAAAGATAAAGAACAGATTCTTCGCTCTGTTTTATCTTGGAAATACGCCATAAAAATAGATTTGGGCATGCTATCAACTTTTGCTTCCTAATTATTGGAAACAGGATAACTTAAAGCAGCTTGGAGACTATTTGAAAGTACGAAGTTAGTACAAAAGAAAAAGCGTGCCACAAGTTTTGTAGAGAGTCTGAGCAGATAGATTTGCTGATAGGTCAGTGAGCAATTGTTTACCCTCCCGGTGGCAACTCTAACCCCTGTCAGCTTTGGTTTTGGAAGAATAACTCAAATAAATGTTGGGAATGCACAAAGATTTTCACTTTTGCTTCTGTCCAAGGAGCCTGCCAAACATAGCTGTTAGAGCCAGGCGTTACACAGAATACACTGACGGCATTAAAGTCTCAGCAAAATCACTTTCCAAAAATTTTATTTTACTTTTTATATAACAAACACACATTTGAGAACTGGAGCCTGCTCTGGGAAAAATCAGTAATTTGCCCTGAAGGAGGAGAGTGGAGGAACTGTAGGTAAATAATTTCACTATAAAGATATCTAGGAGGAAATGCAAGAGGAAGGGAGTGAGCCGATGCCCCTGCAAGAATGATAACTGGGAAAATAGACTTGCTCCCAAGCAATGTGATCTTACAGGTGGGTTGGTAACTGGTATGATGCAACTGTGGGCTGAAAAAAATGAAAACCAGATCTCAGATCTACCAGAAGTACCTTCAGGATGTGTGTTCTCAGGCATTGAGCGACTGTAATCATTCACTCACTTCTGGTATGCCAAAGATAAAGATTCTAACCTAAATTAAATATACAGGGAGAAGTCAGAAAACCTTACCAGAATGCAACTGTGTAGAAAAGAATTAGCTTTTCTTGGGGAAGCGGAAGCCTGAAGAGAGAAACAAAAACTGATTAAAAATGATGTGGGAACATGTGAAATACAGATTATCTAGAGAGGAAAAAAAAAACCTGACATATTTTACCTGGAGAAAATTATGGAGTTTCCCATGGAGTTTCTGTAAGGAAAGACACTTGCAGGTGAGAAGGCTATAAAATGATACAATCAGAAAGGAGATAGTCTTAAAGGCAGAATGAAGGCACTGGGGAAGCTTTCTGTACAAAAGTCTTGTCAAACTTCATCTCTAACAAAGATGACAGACCAAAAGGACTTGGTAGGCTTATTCCCGCAAATCTGTTGTTCATTTACAAGGATTTTATAAATATGTGCTAGCATATTAGAATAGCATGAAAAAATCACAGAAATAAAATGGATAGGATCCAAAGAGGGAAGAGAGATGACTGCATAAACTGAATGTTGAGGTCTTCCTTTATTAGTTCAACTTAATTCATTAATCTTATGCTTTTGGTTCTGGGCTCACAAATATTTATGAGGGACATTTAGATAGGCTGTGCTTTTTGGAAAGAAGAGCGTCTGCTGTGCTACGCAATAGAATATTTTATTCCTGTCAGTGGAGAACTCTGACAAAAATGGTCCTTGTTTTCTCATTAGCATGCCTGCATATCACTTTATGACAAGCGTACGTTTTCTCCTAAAATTATTTTTCTGACGTTACATATAAAGTAAATACAGATGATATAAGTGGAGCAGAGAGTTAGTATTTTGGATTACTTATTATTGCTGTTCCCTTCTTCTATAAAAGATTTAAGAGTTTTATTTTTATGTGTGTTTGATTTATCTTACCCCATTGACACAAGAGTATCATGGGAGAGCAAAGGCACTGAGGCTGAATGCTTCATAATGGCTTTGTTAGTAATTTACTTTGGCATAATTTTTGCAGTGAAAATGCTTAAGGAGTACTAAATGAAATTTGTATTGTAATTCTGAAGCACTCATAGTGTTGCATAATATTTAAATAATGTAAAAGACTGAACACAAATCATAATATACCCTTAAAAACCCTAGACAAATGAAGAGCAATTGATTAAAAAAAAAGCTACCTTTCAACATGACAGCCAAACATATCAAATGCTGCATCTCACTTGACATTTTAAAGTTGCAATTTAAATTGTTCCAAAAAGCTGTCTTACCTTGTTGTGAAGATACGAAAGAATTGCCTGTTTCAGTCTTTGTCAAAGGCAGATTATCTTGTAAAATATCAAACCCTTGCATTTTTCGGACTGGCTCCATTAATACAAAGCGATAGTGTCCAAAGGTTTCATACAAGTAACAATTTCAATTTTTAAATGCAGAAAGAAACAGGAGGTTTTTTTTTTTCATCTTTAGCTTGTAAAAATAAATCTCACGTGCTCTGTCTATAGGTGTACTAGCAAAGAAGTGCAGTGTTGATGTTTATGATACCAAAGAACGAAAATTAACCAAAATGCAAAAGAGGACAACACAAGGGGAAGAAATTAATGCCACATTTTATTTTTAACTGAACTGACTGGGTGAGAAAATGTGTATTTTTAAGTGGTCTAATCAGCTGGACCACATTTATAGCAGAAGTCATCAGCCCATATGAGCTGTCATGTTTTGTCAGAACGCTGTTGAAATCAATAGCTTAAAATTAAATAAAATGAAAACTTGTATATTTGAAAGTAAGAATATGATTTATTATTCATAAAACCATCAAATTAATTTTTAGAATTTCAGAAGTGGCACAGCCAGGTATGGAGGTAGGAGGGGATGGGCTTTGTAGAAATCTTGAGTTCAACAGGACATTGCTTCCTTCTTGTGAGAAGCTGCACTGCTCACACTACCGTCCCACGTCATTAAATCCAATGACCCAATCCAGTCCCTGGCCCTGCTGCACACTTTTTTGTGACCTTGAGGAAAATATTTACATTTCTTTTGCTTCAGTTCCTGACTGTAAGAAAGGGAAAATAAGTCTTCCTTTTCCCCTCCCTGAGTCGCCTTTATTTGTGCAACTCTGTGGCAGAAAGCCATGCCTGATTTATGAAGGATGTTGAAGATGGTGTAATTACTACCTACAGCTATTTCCCAACTGCGTAGAAGTACCTGGGGGGTTGTTTCATACTTCTCCAGGGGAGTGCGCAAGAGGGGAGTCCCTACTTAGGAAAAAAGGGAGTCTTGCCTAAGGAGTTTCCCTAAGAGGTAGAGGAGGACGGGTTCCCAGCTCAGGATGGTTTCTGGATCCTGCTCTGCATGGGTGGAGATGGTAAGGGTACTGGAGCAGTGAGTCTGAGAAGGTCGACAGCCGATTCGTCACCTTTGCTGCAAACCTCCTAGGCAAGCTCCTCTGGCAAACTTCATAGGAGGTGGCTAGATTCTGACATGTCAAAATTATTGCTGCGTGATTTGAAACACCCCTGTTCATCACTCACATTTAGCCTTGTGTAATGCATCTCATTAGCACCTTCTGGTAAACCTCACTGGAAGCGTTCTGGAATAGCTAGTTGTTAGGATGGGACAGAACAGAGTTCTGATTCACACGCAGGATTTCTGCACCCAAATGATAAACCTCACATTAAATTTAAAAATTAGCTGTGTGTCTTAGACCACAGGGGGCAATTAAAAACCGAAAGGATTTTTGTGGGCAGCTTGTATGGAAACAGGAACAATCTTAGCTTATTTTGGCTGATGCTGATCACAAAATCACAGAATCACAGGGTTTGGAAGGGACCTCTGGAGATCATCTAGGCCAACCCCCCTGCCAGAGCAGGGTCACCTAGAGCAGGTTGCACAGGACGGCGTCCAGGCAGGTTTTGAATGTCTCCAGAGTTGGAGAATCCACCACTTCCCCGGGCAGCCTGTTCCAGTGCTCTGCCACCCTCAAGGTAAAGAAGTTCCTCCTCATGCTTAGATGGAGCTTCCTACAGCCAAGTTTGTGCCTGTTTCCTCTTGTCCTGATAACTCTTCGTAGTCTGTTTTTGTTAACCAGTATAATCAAAATGCTGCTGAATCTGGGGGGGCAACGCTACACAGTAATACAAATAATGCAGCTCAGGCCTGACTTCAGCAGATTCTGAAAGACAAGGTAGAGGTGGAAAATTCAACTTTGCCAGTAAAGAGAAAATAGTTACTTTGAAGGCTGCCAGAAAATTGAAGATCCTCAATAGTACCGCATAGTTTTGATAAAGAAGATATCTGTTTCAGGTAGAGAGAAAAGAGTCCCAGCTCACCCGGTGTTCAGCAGAGCTGAATAGAGCACATAAATAAGTTCTTCCCCAGGAAAAAGGCAACAATCAAATATTTTGCTGTACATCAAGCTCTCCTGCTTAACACATGGTGAACTTTGATGGTAGGGTTTCTCAAGGTCTACGGTACAACTCAGTACGTGGTCCCAGCTCCTAAGCTGTCTTTTGGATGTGCTGCTAAAATGTTGTTTAAATGCGTTCTTCAGGAAGGAAGGACATGTCAGGCAATGCCATTCAAACTCTGGTTATTTTTATATTTAAAATTATTCCTTAGACTCCTTACACAGAAGCAATCAGATGCTTCTGAAAACATGGAAGCAACCTTTTCCTGAACAAGTAGGCCCTAATAAAGAATTTGGCTGTCTATGCTCCTTTTTTGTTCACCCCCCTTTTTTTCTTTTATCTTTTTTCTTCTTTCTTCCTTCTTTTTCTTTTTTATCTTCCTTCCTTCTTTTTTCTTTTTTTCCTTTTTTTTTTTTCCTTTTTTTTTTTGTTGTTTCTTCTTTTTGGATGTTCCTCCTAAGATAAGTAAGTGTATTTCAAAGAGGAATTGACTAGGACTTTTTTTCCCTATTTTATTATTTTCCCCCTTGACTCTGAAATATAATCTCACTGCATATGTGTGTTGTTAGAAAAATACACGTTAGCTGTCACAGGAACTGGAACTCACAGAAGTGTAACACCCCTATCTAGATAAAAGCTGATAACGTTAATTTGGAAACAGAGCTTTTGTAGTGGGCTGGGCAAGTTTTTCATAATCTGTTGAAGGAGCCTTGTTAATAGTTTGGCACTGACTGAAGAAGTGTGCTCCTCCAGACGGTGAGGGTTGCCACAGTGGACAACCACGGCATTTCTCGCCAAGCCTCAGCAAAGCGTCAGGGCTTGCCACGTGCTCGGCCGCACGGTCCCACAGCCGCAGAACACAGACCTGGCGAGGGAGGAAGAGTTTAAGGAAACACATTTCAGCACAATGGGACATTTTCTTAGCAGCAGCCCAAGATAATCAATGTAAATCCTATTTCTATTTCATGTTAGGTCAAAGCATGAGTTCTAGTAGACTGAGAACGTGAAGTGTGTGTTATCAAACGATTTTTTAAGGAATTACTAGTTAGTGACTAATTATTAAATTTTAAGACGTGTTTGCCTTTGTGCTTAGACTCCATTAGCATTTTAATTTGGACCAGGAGTGCGCTTTTGAAGGGAATCTCTCACTCCATTTTCCCCACTTACCACACTTTGGTTTACATGACAGAGTGGTGTCGGGACACATCAGCTGGATTCATTTTGGGTAAAACTAAACCAAGAGGTGTGCTCCAGAAGCGGACCTGATGTACTGCAGATGCCAGTGGGCACCCGGTCCATGGGATTAGGTTGGGGTGAGCCTAAAGTACCCTGCCAAGGCAAGTATACTGGTGCACCATGCAGAGCTGTTTCTGATGTGCTGCGCTTCAGGAGAAACTTGTACCTTTCTTAAAAGTGCAGGGCTACACCCCCCCAGAATTTCAGATTTGGTATTTCTCTTCTTTGAGGAAGTCTGGCTGCAGTGCTGAGCTGGCGGGAGTACCTGTAGTCAGCCAAACACCCAGGTACTGCCATGAAATTTGGATTACGGTCTTGTTTTCAGTACTTAAACCCACTTGCTTTAAAGGGCATGATACCGTGCAAAGGTGTTTTGGGTATTTTTTCCCCTTTTCTGGGTTTTTGGTTTTTTTTTTGGTTGCCTTTTTTCTGCCGAGACCCACAGAATGGAACACCTTTAGATTATGTACTCACACATTTCCATTTTCCCCAGATATTATTGTGACTTCTTCAGCTCCCATGCAGCCTCTGTGCACAGGACTTAGATGCTTTTTCCAGAGAAACTCAACTTTTGAAATGTTCCCAGAAATTTCTGTATCAATATAGTTCAAGTACGTGTTGCCTGGTTTGAAAGTGCCCCTGCCAAAAGAAAAGCACAGAAGTGATGCTCTGTGTTCTTTATAAATGGGGGGGTGGGGTGGGGTGGGGAAAGCTACAGTTTAGGCAGAAAGGGAGATAAGTTGTGGAATGTTATGAGAGTTGAAGCTCTGAATACTGTTACTATAATTTTATTACTTTTTTTTTTTTTTTTCCCCAAGAATTACCAATCAGGGATGTTAGGCAAAATTTTAGCTTAGAACATGTTCTTGGAGAATATGTTCCTGGGGGAACGCACAGGGCTCTTGATGCAGATCCTCACGCAGATCCGAGGCTTTCCGCTCAGGCGGTAGGGGATCACGTCTCAGGTCCAGAAACACCAGGTTCCGTCCTCTTTGCTGACTAGTCATTCAAGTCATGTAGTAAAGTCTTTTATAAAGTCCTTAGACCTTACATTTTTCATACATAAAACGTATCAAATACTTTTTTGGTCAAACATTGTAACAGGGCTAAACTTAAGGGGAGAGTAAAAAAAAAAAAAGTATGTAACGTTTTTTGTAAGGATTTGGAAGGAATGTCTCATTGACATTTTGGTTAAGTTCTTCTTCCAAAGCAATATTGCAATTTTTTGGCTTCCCTGAAGCTGTTGTGGCGGTGCTGAGGCTCTCTTCCCTCTCCCAACATGATTTATCCTGAATACCTGGAGGAGGTTCTGAGGACTAAATGTCACTGTTTTCCTCCCTTGGGCTGAAGTCTGTGGTGCAGATTCCAGGTAGGCAGATTGGTGAAGGCCACAAAGTCTCTGTATTAACCTTACTTGAGAAAGCAGAGGAAACACCATTCCTGCTTTTATAGGGAGGTTATTGTGGATCCTGCTACAGGCTTTCAGCCTGTCAGCTCAATATATAAGCTTGTTGGTACCTAAGGAGGAGACAGCCACTCAGAGGGATCCACAAAAATGTGCAAATGACTTACGATGAAAGCACTACATTAGTTAGCTCAGCCTTTGTCGGTATTGCCATGACATTTATTCTAGACGTTATTTTTGGAAAATGAGATCTATCTTCAAATAAATCCAAGTCCAAAAGTTCTCTCAGTGTTTCTACTTGCTCTCAACCATGAAGAAAATTGAAAATTATAGTTTACATTCGTGCCTTCTGTGGTATCAGTGTTCATTATAACAGAATGCACATTACAGTGTGACATTAACACAGAAATTACCTGTAGGTGTAACGCTGCAGCAGTGTATTTGCAACCAACGGTACTCCTGGTACAGACCAGTAACAGGGCTACGTTCAAACACAGAGGAGGTTGATTTTACGATATTTAAACTGTGTTCTTGACAAGAATCTGCTTATGAGATTTAAATTCACATTTATTGGAAAAAGCCAGGCTGTGTGGACAGGAAACCCAGACTCCAGCACAGTTCATAAGCAAGCTGCAGCTTTCTTACATATCCCTAGAGGAGGGAATGATTAAATGACTGTACGTCATGCAGCTCTTTGTCTTCTCGGAGATCACCAGACAATGTTTGAGTCCAGCAGTATCCACAGAGCTCTTTGTTCTTGCCAACTTTGCTACACTGACCACCATCCTCAGAAAAGAAAGGAAAATACAGAGCAAGAGAGAGCAGCAAGCAGATTTTGACCACAATCCATAGCATGGGAAACTTCAACCACTTATCAGCTACTTTTATTACCAGTTGTAAATCACAGATCACATGGAAGAAGATGAGACGTAAAAATAGTTGCGTATAAGTTCAGTATGATAACAATGATAGAGCCATTTTTTCAGCAGTCATGTTAAACTTACTTGTCAATTGTATATTTTTTCCTGATCCCATTAGTTCCAGTCAAAGCTATATCTATATTTCCCTTCATGGTTTCTGTTGCAGATACTCTGACATGTATCTCTTTTCGCCAGCCTTTGAAAGCAAAATGAAATAGATTATCGTTGTAAGGAGATTTCTTTCCTAATGGTAAAACTTCTCATAGGTTTTTAATATCTTTCAGGGAGAGGAAAGGATTGCACAAATGTGCTTGGAAGCAAACAAAATATCACTCTTTATTAAGGCAAATGTCAGTTCTGTGTGATTCTAGTAGTATTAATTTCCTTGACAGTGGTTAAATTGCAAATCCAGTCTTTACTGACCTACTGACTATGCTGAATATTTAATCTGCCGTGGCCAATAGTGTACCTTGCTCTTCCACTTCACCTCGCTTTTGATTTTGTAATTTCTTACACTTGTCAGCAATTTGTGGGGTCTCGTGGGTAGCACGTTAGCTCTCAACAATGAAGTGAGTTCCACTGAACTGCTGTGGTGTTAAAGATACGTTAAACAAAACGAGCAGCTTTCCCAGGATGATCCCGATATACAGAGTGTTTAGGGTTTTTCTTATCCCTGCGCAGAGCCCAACAGCCATCAGGACATCCTGTCAGCCCGCATGGCTTCCTAAGGCAGAAGCGGGGCCTCGGATGCAATAGCACATATGGATTTCAAGCAAGCAGGTTTGGGAAGTTTCTGTACTGGGTTTAATTTGGGCTATTAAATGGAGAATCTCTTCACCCGCTTCATAAGGTTATATTTGGTTTCAGACTCTAATTTCTATAAAAGCAACAGTTTGTAAATGTTGAAATTAATGTATTAATTTAGATTTGAGAAATGGCTAGTTTCTCTATACTCAAAGTCAGTTTTTAATTTTTGGTCTTAGAGAGATGTGCTATAAGATTTTTTTTGTTGTTGTTCTTAATTTTGTTTTCATATTTTAGTGCATAGTGACTAAGGACCTCAAAGACCCTCTTTCATTTCTTGCCCTTGCAATTCACCACCTGTGATGGATTACAATTGATTTATGAATTTTCTTATTTCCCAGGTCTGTAGCTGCTTATACATTAATCACAATTTAAAACTATACTTCTTATTACTCCCTGCCATTTTGACTTGATGAGTTTTGCAAAAATATCCTGAAATGATCCAGTTTTATCAATTTTTGTCAATAAAAATGATGTAACATTTTGATTTGAAATTTTGCACTTTCAGCATAAGATTCCTCCCACCTTCAGCTTTAAAGAATTTTTGAAGCCATCATCTAATTAACACATTTTTAGCAGGGTTTCTAAATCAGAGGTCAGTGTCAGTTGGTCTGTTTCTATAATTATCTCAGCCTTTCCCAGATAGTGCTGGTACTGCATGTTCCCAACACACCTGAAACTCCAGATTTTGTACTGAGTAACACCCACTAACTCCAGCAGCTCCCTGTAGAAGTGTAAGATATTTGTTCACACATAATTCATTGCCACTTTAGAATTCACCACCCAAAATGACCACTTACGAGCATATGGAGGGGAGGGCCCTGTGTTTAAATAAACCTTTTGCTGTACTTTTTCTGTTTTATGTAAAAACTTATCTGCATAATGACCCATCAGTGGGCATCCTTCCTTCGGACATGGGAAGCAGTCTCCCTGGGGGAAAATAACAATGTGTGTTACAAGACGTTATCTGTATTAATCCCACTTCTTAAAGTTTAAGAAATCAGGGTATTTCAGCTTTTCCCCAGCTTTTTTGAAAGGTACTTGCTTCTGAGTTCAGATCCTATCTTCAGTATTTATCAGTGTGGTGAAAAAAGAGGCTGAGATGGTCAGTCAGCTTATTTCATCTGGCTGAAAATCAGAGAGAAACAGGTTGAAAATGTGGCCTAATTCCTTATGCTATTGCAGAGACCATAAGTAAATACCTTAATGTGTGTTGTGCCTTACTACCTGATCTGTAAAATACAGGTAATATATTCATCTTTCATAGGGTCCATAGGTTGTCTGCTAGTTATTATAGGGTGGGTAACTATATTTGCAAGCAGGTCTGTCTGGATATCTCACCGAAGCTTAGGAATACTGAAGCTTGGGGTCTCACTTTGGGATGTGTTCTGTCTGCTTTTCAACCTTTATTCCCATGCAGAAACTTAATGAAATTAATCTACCTACATAGATCAAACATTCAGATCAAGACCTTGACGTCTGTTAAAAAAAAAAAAAGTGTATATATTTTCAATGAAATTGATTTAATTGCAGCTGGAAGAAATAGCATTGTTATATTTCGATAGTTCAATTTTGATATTTGGGAGGTTCTGTAAGAACTGGTGTTTGTGGATCTTTTGTTATTTGGGCATTAGATGAATGAAAGGCTAAATGATCGTTATCACTTTATTATGAGCTTGAAAAAAACCCATTTCCCTTGCATCACTAAATTGCACAGGGTTGAGGTTTTCAGGTCCTGAATTACATAGAACTTTCAAGTTCTGCGGCAACATCACTACAAACATTAACAACTTTTCCTTGCTGTTGTAATCATTCCTTTTGGGAGTAGATGGAAAGAAATTCGGACTTGTCTTCCTCCTTGACCAGTCCTCAGCCGCATTGCCAGAATTGGTCCACTAAAAGCCCAGTTATATGTGGCATGAAACACCAGGACATTATGCTTTCTTCTTTCTTGTGCCACCTGAGGGTTGTGTGAGCAATGCTGTGCTGTATAAATATCTCCCCTGCCCTGTACGCTGTGGATGTTTATTGTTTGTAGAGATGTTTAAACATTTCTGAAATCCAGAGGCTGTCCTCTTGATGATGGGTTCCACCACGTTTAGATGGACTTCCTTCAACCAGTGTCCCTTACTGTTGACCTACGCAAAAGGTGAACCCAGCCACTGCCTCTCATTGCCTGCTTACTCAGCTCTCCATCTCTCCCTTTGCAACCCTTTTTGATGTTTATATTTACTGCCTTATTTTCTTCCAGATCTTTTTTTGGAGTTTACTGCTTTTACAGTTTACCTGTTTTTTAGGTATGGTCTGGCTGAAGGTAATCAGTGGGTCAGCATAGCCCGCCCTGTATCCCATAATCCAGAGTCTAGAAGTTGTCCCAGAAATTATTAAGAGAAGAAGGGCAGGGCTATAACCCCTCAGATAAATATGTACCTGGTACTTACCAGTACAAAAGCTCGGTATGTTTCACACTGATACCCAACAAATCCATTGGGAGTGATAATACTCTCAGCATAATACCGGAGACTTCTTTTATGTCCACATCCAAAAGATCTATATTCTGAGGAAAAGCCCAGGTAACAAAGATTAAAGCTATACATTAACCTAAAGTCCATGCCAAAACAACACTTGTGGGTCTTTTTACCTCAAAAGCATTTGCACATACAGTGAAGTCTCAGATTAAAAAAAGGTAATAATTGAAAGATGTTTAAAGTGTGGATTATTTGGTTTTATAGTAAAAAGGGTACTTATGGCTATGTATGTTTTTTCGATGGGGAAGAGCTAGGTTGTAACCTGCGTGTTGCTGTGCTCATGCCAAAGTTCAGAGAGGTGGAGATAACACCAAGGCAGATCTCCTGCAGCCTCCTGTCCGACTACAGGTACTTAACTGCTTTTACTTTAGCATGAGAACAGAGGAGGATTTAGGAGAATTTCCCTTTGATATTTCAAAGACTGGAATAATTCATAGCTACAGAGTTTGTAAAGCATATAGTAGTTACCATGAAGTGGTTTTCATTTGCTTACCATTATCACAACATGGTATTTGGTAAAACCACAGTTTCCACTCAGTTCTAGAATTGAAGGTAATTGTAGTAATTATTTTAACTTCAGTGGCTTTCAGTGATTTTAAGCTCTAGAAAATCTGCGGTCGCTTGACAGTGGTGATTCTATGAAATGCTCTGAAAAGCAAGGTGTTTGGCAGTGTGTCCTTGATTTTGTCAGAATTATTTGAAACAAGTACATTTTCCCATCAGAATGAAATTTATAAGCAGTCCATGCAGGCAATAAGAAAGTGCAATTTGGGTTATATTTACACGTCCTTTGTAACAAGTATTGCCTTCATTGGCTTTGAAGCCTCTCCTTTATCAAAGCACAATATAACAAAGTTAGGTTGTATAAAAATAGGCTTTGCTCTGCTTCAGTGTGTGGGGGGGCTCACCTAACCACAGGGTGAAGTCTTGGAGGCACTAGGTAATTGCAAGCTGGCACAGTTTATAGTGAAAACAGAACTTCACCTACTGTCAATATTTGGGCATCTTAAAGATAGACCAGTTGGTATTGACCAGTTGACACACATTGTTCTCTTCATAAGGAAAGAAAAAATCACACCAAAAACCCTCTGAAAAGTCTTTTAGTCTGTTTTTCTGAAAATAATCTGCATCATCAAGGCTTTCTGAATAGGTTTTCTTTATAGTTTCTTTAAATCTAATTCAGAAGGGTGTGTACTTTTAACTTTAAAAACCTCAGCACTTACGGTTGGATTATTTTGTGCTGGTGCCAAGTTCACTTAACATCTCTACAATGGGAACATAATACTCCTCTCCTTACTGCATCAAAAGCTTTAGAAAGGAGTTACTAAATAGCATTTCTAAAGCCCTCCATACATAAAAGCACTAGATAAATGTAAATATTATCAAACAGAAGAGATATGCACAAAGTAAGTTTTAACCAAGAGGCAGGAGCTAAGGTTGTCTCTATTTTTAGGCGCTGCAGGATCAACCAACTCCATCTGGTTGTGTTCAACTGAGCTGGGCTTCTCCTTCACCACGAAACATTGCAAACAGCCTTGTGAAGTGTCTGTGGAAAATATTTAAATTTTTTTTGCTAAAAATGCAGATATTCTTATGCAGCCCGATTGGAAAGTGTTTTGGTTCCCAGTGACTTTGTGCACAGCCAGATTTCAGCCCTCTTTGTTACTAAGTTCTCCAACCAGTTCTAAGACAGGGCATTTTTGAAAGCCAATTACCTAACTAGCTGTAGGGATTTCAAAACATTTAGCTGTGAATAACAGATACTCTTATTTCTGTAGGCTAGGATCAGAAGACGGGATTTTGGGGATCTATTGTGCTGGATCCCAGGGTAATTCTGATTAACTGCCCAGCTTTCTTTGAAGAGCAGGAACTATCGATGCAGCAGTCATTTTATCATCTTCTTATATTTTCAACCTTGTGCTGTTCCCTTTGAAGACACTAAAACTGTTAATGGTGTGGATGAGTATGTCTAACCCCAGTAATATTGGGACTGATGTCTTCCTAGGGAGAAGGGAAGCTCAGCTCAGATTTTAAAATGCTCATTTTTGGATTGTCCTCGAATGAAGTTTTACTGGTCCCTCATGCGTGGAATTCCCACTGAGGTTAGTCAGTTGGCACAGTGGCAGGCTCTTCTAACAGGTTGTGATGAACGAGTCTGCATGCTTTAACTGAAGCTTCCATCTGGGATTTGCCTTACTTAGTACCCAAGAAAACTGAGGGGTATTTCACAGGCAGGTTTAAATCTTCCATTTTTGAGCATTCTCTCCCTATTCCAAATTTGAGCTATGTAAGTCATATATACATTCAAAGGCTTTACCTTAGCCTAGTCTTTGTTCCTAACTGTAGCTTATAATGAGGTATTACTTCTTAAAAATATATTTACCTCTCATAAGGTCATTGATATTCCGAGTTGCAGGAGGTACACGAAGTTGCTTGCATCCTGGCATCTTCTTCCCACCATTTGGATAAAAATCCAGGTGGCCACAAGTCTGAAGAATCCCTGGAGCTGAAATGCACAATGAATCGAGGCTGATCACTCTCAGGTACGCTGTGGGCAGCCTCTGTGTCGGTGTCAGCGTCAGCCTTTGCTCAAAAACTTACCGAAGTCAAAGAACAGATGACCGGCATGAGTATGAATTATATCAACAAATTTTGCATCTGAAGGATCCAGCCTAACCATTGTGGGAGTATACTGGAAAAGGGGCCCAGCTGGATCTAAACCTAAATAAATGGAGATACGTCTGATTGAGCAAATATTACTATATGTATATCATCACATACAATGTGTGTACACACTGTATAGCATTACATTTTGACCTTTACTCCACATGTGAAAATCCATTTTGTGGTCCAAAACAAGCAGGGTTTTAATAGAAAGATGGCTAGAGGCACTGCAGTGCAGTAAAAGGCTGATGGGTGCTTGGCTTACTTTTGGGGAACAATGTTATAAGAAGAGGTTTGGTAGTTTTTTGCATGTTAGTGAAAGGCATGAAATCTTGATATGTTATTCCGAGCGTGTAGACTTGTTGGAGAATATTTGTTTCGTCAGAAATCTATTTTTATTTTCAAAAGTGCTTGGTTGAAAACATTACCCCTTCACCTCAGTGTCAGTAAGCTCGCTTTGGGGCTGAAGCAACACAGTTCTGATCCCAGTTTCCCTGACTTGCTTTTGTGACTGCTTACCCACAGCAATGTCTACACAGAGAAGAGAACTGACTGGAGGAGAAAGGAAAGCAGAAAATAGTGAGCCCTTAAAAATAGTGATGTGTGAGTGTGTCACGATGCTGTGTCTGTCTGTGTAGCTATGAGTCTAATAGCTCGTTTCCATTTTAGGATGTCCATGGCCATTTACTGTCTCATCCTGACATACTAGACCTACAGTTTTTAGTTTTTCGTTTCAGATTTTCAATCTTTTGAATTGCTGAAAAGTCATGAGTGTGCTTTATGACAATGAGTTGTTAATGTTTTAAAAGTCCATTATTCCACATGTGATAATATATTACATGGGTAATATAGTTTTTTGTTCTTATACTTTCATATCATTAAAAATCATAACCGGCTGCTCCCTGGGACTTGTTCTGACCTGTGAAAAGTGACCTCTATTTAGCCACAGTCGGGACAGTTAAGCCTTTCTGATCTGTTGTAGTCGAGCCGTTCTCAGGGCTGTGAAGGTTGACGTGTGAAATGCACGGCATGTGATAGGACATGGCTTCATTTGTATGTCGTCACGCTCGCTGTCTACTGCTAATTATGACAAACCAGCACATTGCCGTCTGTACTGTGTATTTATAAGGCAGCAGTGATTCTTCAGTTCTCTTAAGTTGCATGAAAATATAAAGTGTCGTTAGTTGAAATAACCTCAGTACCTGTTATTCTTCCAATGCCAGGTTTCCTTCTCCCTGCCTCCCCTGCGGCGTGTGCTCCAAGACTATGGCCAATGAAATGAATGTTAGCAGGAGAGTAGCCATAATCTTTCTGTGACGATGTATGGAAAGGAAAAAACAAGCGTGTTAAGCGGGGGGTACAAGCCTGTGGCGCTGCAGCGTGGCCCCATGCTGTGCCAGGACATGGCCAGACCAGCGGGCGATGGAGGGCAGTGTCCTGGGTGCGATCTGTACCAAAAGAGAGGCAGTTCCCAACTCATGCCATCCCCTCTTATATCACGCCTCTGGAAGGCAGTAACCTCCGTCAGGAATTGACCCTTATGATAGAAAAAAAGGAAAAGGGAATTTCTGCACATAGCTACCTTACATTTGCACCGATTGCTTATCCAAAAGGTGAGTGACCCTGCTCCCTCACCCCTGAACCTGTCTGTCTGGTGGGGACAGCGGTCTGCGGTGGAGGAGTTTTCAGTGCCTTTTGTCTGCGGCATACCTTCTCTGGGAATCAAGTGGCCGTCCTGCTATGGAGACGCTCCAGCACGCAGGTCCTGCAGGCCAGGGAGGACCGTGCCAGGAGCGCTGCTGGTGCATAGGGCTCAGCTGAGCTTCCGCATGGGAAGCCTGACAGTGGTGGCTGCAGGAGAGTCGCTTCTCTGTGCTGCGATCCAGTTCTCGCAGAGGGCAGCGTGTGTGACCCGCAGAGGGATGTTTCAACCATATTGGCGCTCTACTACTACTCTTCACCCTGCTCATTTTTCTAGACAGTCTCCAATCTGATGTTTTACCCAACAAAAAGCCCATCATGAGCAAAGCTTTCAGAAACTATGTCCTATAAGGCTTTAGGGACATGCTTCTCTGTGGTCTGACACTAAAGCAGGTATTTCCATTTGTGCAGGATTTAGAGACTTTTTATGACATTTTCGGCTGTGTTATTGAGTATCTCTGTACTTCCTGACTCCATTGCGTAAAACCTAAATGTGCCACCCTGAACACTGCCTTTACCATACAGATTATGGGCCAGCATTCAAGTTCCATGGATACTTTTACCTCAAGAAGGTTCACCAGATATACCAGCTCCGCCCCCACAATGCGGACGTTGTTAACGGCGTCAGTGTACAAACCACTAGAGCCACCTCTCCAGTCAGTCAAAATGCAGTTCACGTCTTCAGTGTGAAACATGAACTGGTGGAAAACACGAAAATAGGAGAACAGAAGGAAACGAGCATTAATTACAATAGTAGCAGGGAGTATACAAACAATATTTTGTTTTCCTATAGCTGGGAACTCATTTTGTTTCTTTATGTGACTGGTAAAGACACATCTTTCATATGTTAATTCCTACTAATACTGAAGAATCAACACAAGGAGGCAGAGTGGAGGCAGTGATTTGAACATCGTATAAAGACACACAGAAGCCTGCTTAAGTTTTGTTTTCCATTCCAGATGCCTTGGTTAGCTTTAGGGTATCAACTTGTCTTAATGACAGAACCCCAGTTAGAAAAAGAGGATAGTATGACTTCTTTTTTAGTGTCCAAACTTTATTCTTCAAAATTTATATGCTTGGATCATCTAAAAGGATTCACAAACTTGTGTTCATATGCTTGAATTGTTCAGCCCCAAAGTTCATATATTTTAACCAAAATATTCTATTAATATACTTCTGGCAATGGAAAATTCTGATTTTTCATTCTGAAACAATTTCATTTTTAAAATGTGCCCAAATAAAATGAAACCAATCTGCTGAACAAGGTTTTTTTTTTTTTTTTTTTTTTCATTAGATCAAACACCTCACTCAAACTTCAGTGGGTTTTTTGACCTTTTGCTGAGGTGAGAAAAGTGACTTTTTTTTCCCCTTTATTATTGTCAAGGAATTGAAAAATCAATTAATTATAGCTTTCCCAGTGGAGGTGAATGTAGCAAAAGGGCATTTAGCAGAAGGCTGATGTGGGCTATACTTATAGCTAGGAACAAGAGGGTGGTTATGTGGAACTGAGCTTCATTCTTAGTTTTTTTCCCTCATTCATTCCCTGAATCAACAAGAGAACAGAGGTGTAAATTTTATGTGGGAATTTTAAGCCAGTTAATGGGGGGATGTGGATATTTGCACTTTCAAACACCAGTAAAACGTCGATAGTCATACTATACCCTGCATATATTTGTTATCCAGAGGAGGTCCACGCCAACAAGATGGCCATGTATAAGGAAGCGAGTTTTCCTGTGTGTTCGAAAATTTGAAGCTTTGATAGTCGATGGATTTGTAGCAGAAATTTTCTGTGTAAAAAAACCAAAAACCAACCAACAAATGAAACAACAAGACCATGACT
The DNA here is from genome assembly GCA_013397275.1 of Burhinus bistriatus. Taxonomy (NCBI): domain Eukaryota; kingdom Metazoa; phylum Chordata; class Aves; order Charadriiformes; family Burhinidae; genus Burhinus; species Burhinus bistriatus. Next base: position 29,031 of record VYXH01000326.1, read on the forward strand.
GCTCCATCCCAGTGTACATTTTGGTACAAGGCAGAGTACCCCAACGGTTAAGGCACAGTTCTGGATTCTGAAGAGATGGGTCTTGTTCCTCCCTCTTAAACTGCCTTGCTGGGAGATATCAATTAATTGCTTCAACAAATGATTCACTTCCTCTAGTTAATTGAACTAATGATACTGACATCCTTTGCACAATGCTTTGAGATATACTGGTACAACATGCCATGTAAATACAAGATTTTATCAAACTTGGCCATAGAAATATAAAGATAGCATCTCTGCAAGCTATTAAGCAGTTGACTTTGAATCTATACCTATTTTTCTTTCTTTTTTCTTTGAAGACCTTTATCATTAAGCTTATTTATATTTTACTCTAAAGATATTCCAGACAGCATGAGAAAGCCCACCAGGCTTAGAACATCAGAGGCTATAGGTATTTTGGGGTTCGTTGAGAAGGAAGGCATTATTTTCTTTTAAAGAAATTCTGAATACTGGGTTGTTTTAAAATTTGCCTCTTATTTATTTTTTGTTATGGTTTCGTAAGCTTAAAAGGTGATGTCGTGTACTAATTAGCACATATCTCACCTTCAGTGAAAGACTGATTAAAGTCAAAACCTCATAGGCCCTCTCAGCTAGAGATGTTGGACTTGTTCTGAGGTGACTCAGGAGAAATCATTAAACACCTCCACTCTTTGTGACTGCCATTTATATAAAAAACCCAACTATGAAGCCTTTTTCATGTAATATAAGCCAACAAAAGCAACAAATTGCCCCCCTCACCCATCCTTTCATATTAATTTGCTTCATTTTTGTTGCTCTTTGTCCAAGTAAAATTCACACTCTTTGATGGTCGTTTCTTTCACCAGACTAGTCGATAGCTCCACAAAACTGCTTCGTGCTATGGACAAGCCCGGGCCAGACACCTTCAACACCTCGAGCATCCTGCTGTGCACTTTTCCCAGTGCTTGCTGGTCTTCAGAGGAAAGGGCTGACATACCGCTGGCTTCTTTCAGTACGTTCCTGTTTGATCCATCCTATGCAGCCCTGTAGGCTCCTTTTAGCTACTTCCATTTGTCACTGTCACAGTCTAGAGCTTCCTCTTGCTGCCGCTAGTTTGCAGATGTTGCAGATAACCTCACCTTTTTAGTTTTTTACTTCCATACAGCTCCAGAGTCTGCTGTCTCTGTGCTCCTCTACATGATGTGTCTTCATGAGGGATAACCTGGTTCAGCTCTCTGTAAGAGAAACCTCCAAGCTCTCTCCACAGGGTATCTTACCAAGTCTTCCTCTTTAGGTTTTTAATCTCCATTTTCCTTCAGTCCCAGTCTTCCAAAAATGTTTAATATTTGTTTATTTTCTTTATCCATCCCCATTTCATTCTCTTTTTGGTTGTTTCCTTTTTTTTCCATGTGTGATTTCCTTCTCTCCTTCATTTTTTCTGTAGTCTTCTGTTTTCCTTTCTAAGCTTTCCTTTAATTTTTCACCCTATTTGCTTTCCCCTCTCTGGTGAACATGGATACTTTCCCTTTTGATCTTCACTCTTAACTATCTACCTGCTTTTAGGGCTCAGTATTGGCCACCACATAGCCAGAGCCTCTGAGACCAATCGTATGTAGTTCAGAAGACCTAGAATCATGTGTGTGAACCACATCCCTGAGTTGTGTGTATGGGCCTGAAACACGTTTTTAATCTGGAGACATGCAGGAGCCAAAATTGAGCTTTCCTTTTGTACTGTCTTCCCTACCCCTGGCTTTACAATGCTAAACCTGAACCTGAATTTAGGCCATTAGCTTACTGTAGAGAAGTACGTAGAATATATTTAAAATATCTCAGGTGGCTTGTGTTAGAAGGCTGCGATTAATATGTTGTAAATATAGCTGGCTTATCAGAGAGCCGAAATGAGGAAAAAGAAAAAAGATAGAAGAAAATTATGATGGACTGTTAGTGTATAATATAGAATTGGGGCTTCTCTTGGGAGACTTACGAGCAAAAATTCAGGAGAAAAGAAAGTGTCTTCATAATTTTTTGAATGTGCTGTATACTATCAGCGTTTAAAGACAAAGCAGTTTCTTACTTGGTATTTCATGATGTTGTCTCTAGTGTAAAGAAGGAAATTGGTGTTCACATCTTCTGGAGAGCTGGGCAAGCCTGCCAGTTGTCTCCCTGGGATCCCAGACCAAGGGGGGCTATCTGTAAAGCATCCAAGCCTTTTGTAGCAAACTTCCCTTCCTGAGGTACACGAAGAAAAATGTTAGCGTTCTGCGAACGGAGCAGTTAGGCTTCCACCACTTTATAAGAAGCTGGCAGGATAGTGTTTGTACTGGGGAGGCGGAAACTGGCTGGTTCAGATTAGGATGGCACCTGTGTTCATTTTTCATTAAGGGGCTCAGTTGTGCTCCTGTGCCTTGTGCATGTAGCAGGGACTTGAACTTCGGGACTGATTCCTGTTGCAAACATAGTGCAGAGTTCAGTTTGGTGAACCCATGACTTATTTTGTCAAACATATTGTTAACACAGCCGTCAGAAAAAGACAATAAAATCTGGATCCTTTATGGATGCAGAGAACAAACCAGCTTTTGCTGTCAGTGCAGAGCAGTCCTTCAAATTAGTGCTAATGCTCCAGGGATTATCTAAATTGTTGTCTTGTGCAACAATTCACAAAGGAGTAAAGCAAAACCAAAACATTAATATAGATACCTCTGGTTGCTCCATAATGTACATTAAACATCTATCTTATTTTTTTATCACCATGAGATTTTCACAGAAGCAATAAAGTGGAATTTGAGTGGAAACCTACAGCAAAGCACAGCCTCGGGAAGTGTGGTCTTGTGGCCGAAGGACTAGAGTTTCCCGATTTCTATTGTGGCTTTAATATAGTAATTAGGCAAATACGACATATGGGTGTTGCCATTAAATGTCATCCTTACCCACTATTGTAGCACAACAGTTGTGAAATCCCAAGTAATTTTTATTGCTATTAAAAAGGTACTGAAAACAATGAGAAACTACTGTTAGCTAGGATAGGTGACAGATTCATACTGCATCGGATCATGACTTGATCTATTTGTTACTGTACAAAACACAGGGGTAGACTGATATAAACTGGAAATACATTTAGCGAAAGAGATTTAAAGCATTTAATTGTGGAGCTGCAGTTAAGAGACTCCACAAGTGATCCAGCCACTTTCACAGGGGTCTTGCCTCTGGTGCCAGTGAAACTTTGGTCTGTGTTATTGTTTCTCTGTGTTCTTTCTGTGTGTCCATCCCTATCGAACTATTCTTTCCTATCAGTAAGGAGATGTTTTGGACCAGGACTATTTTCTTGTTCTCTGCATAGCTCTGTGAAGAGTAAGTGCCTAGGCTGGTATTACAAGTACTGTAGCTACCATAAATGCCAGTGTGGGTTGTGGAGGGGGGGGGGTATGGGAAACAGTTCTGGGAGAATTTTGGTATCAATTTGTACCTAAAAATACCTTTCTAATGCCCATTCAGTTTGCTAGCTGCAAATAGCTTTACAGAATTAAAAAGTAATAGGTAAAATGTGGGAAAGACATGATGTAACTCAGTGCTTCTAACGAAGAAGTATATCAAATCCATTCCAAAACACATCCTATTTCTAAAATGCAGTTATTCTGGTGTAAGCCGCACACAACAATTTTTACTGTTTGTTGATTTTATCAAGTACGGGTCTTACCTCTGGCTGCATGAAGAAGGAAAAGAGTAGCTATCCATACTGCAAACATCTAAAGTGGATAAGAACACAATTAAAACCTAATTAAAAATAGAATCTGGAATTCACCTAAGGGTTTCCTTGACCCATTAAAAGAGAAGTCATAGTGGCCATAGGAGTACTTCAGCCAGTTAATAAGTTGGATCCAAAAGAATCAACACTTCCTTAAAGATAACAAGGTTTCCAGAAAATACTTTTGGGATTCTTTCTGTTTGCCATGAAGATTTTGCCTATGCAAGATATCTTCCAAGCATCTCTTAAAAGACTGTCTTCCCAATCTTGACAAACAAGCAAAGGAAATTCTTAAAGGATTTGCAACATTTTTTGTTACACAGTAAAATTTCTTCTAGCCTTTAGTTTGAAAAGTTACTCTATTCAGTGATTGTATTTAAAAGAACCCAGGAACAAACTTAATTTGTGTTTCTAAATCATATAAACGATAAAATCTTGAAAAGTCATTTTTATCATTGGTATCGGCCACGTACACTTATCATCCCTGATCTGCTTGATCACTTAATCACCAGCTGATAAGTAAGCATCGGAGTAAATGGAACCAGTCATTTACTTTGAGGTGAAGTAGGGAAAGCCTTTTAAGTGTCGTCTTACTACCACTACTAGTAACTTACCTTCAAAGAAAAGATCATTCTTAGAAAACTCTAATATCAGGCCCTGATCCTCCAGTGCGTCCTGCACAGGCAGAGCCCTGCAATCCCCTTCCTGCCCTCCCCACCCCAGTCCCCTGAAGTCAGCGATATGCTGTTAGGAGCACAGAGTTCACCCTGTGAAACCCACTGCAGGTTCAAGCACGTCTTGCTTCCATCTCCTCTCCTCCAGCCACTCACCAAATACCCCACATCTTACCATGATGCACCTTATTTAGGTTCCTTAGTTCTTCTTGTCTCCAGTGTATCCCATTTTACCTTGGCAAGGCTTAGAGCAAGTTCTTTGGGTCCACCTCTCAGCTGACTGTGGCAAGCCTTGCAGAAGCCCTTTGAGGAGCCTGGAATGAAGCAGGACAGCACTGTGCCTGCCCTACGAGGGCGCACGGCGGAGGGGCTGCTGCACAAGGCTTGGGTTCCCGGCTGCATCTGTGACTTTGTTGGGTAGTGTCAAAAGAGATCTCCTTGTGTCAGGCGTTCTTCATCTGAGATAACACGAACCAGGTCAGACCAGTTGCTGCGTGACTCCACCTGTTTAATGCAAAGTTTCAAACAAGGTGTTATTGTCATCCATCCATAATTATTTTTAAAGCTAAAAAGTACTGGGAAGTCTGATTGTTGTAAACACTGGACAAAGACACAGCCTTTCAGGATCAGGAACAAGGCTCCTGCCATTGGCTGGGCTGCTCATCGCGGTGTAATGCTGAGTTGGGGTTCAAGTGACTTGGCATCACACCAGAAGGCTGTAGCAGAGCCTCGATCTTTTGGGTCCTACTCCAGAGCTTTAGTAGCAAAACCATCCTTCCTGGAGCTGATCCCTGCCTTAAACAATTTACAGTCTCAAGCAAAATCTTCAAATCTGTATTTGACAGTTAAGTCTACCATTACATCAAGACACAAACAAGGTGTTGTGGGACCAGCTAGCATGTATGTTCACAGGGTTTAAGCTGTTACCTGCGAAAAGGCAGAAAGAAGAGAGAAGGATGAAAAATGATAAAAAAAATCAAATTGCTCAGTCTGTCATCTGTTATTTATTGGTCTTATAGTTCTCTTGTCTATAATTTTGTTAGTGGATGAATTACCTGACTTTTCTTTGAAAAGATGACAGAAATGCTTTTAAACAAGGGAAAATAGTTCCTTGGGCAGATTGTCACCACATCCAATCATCATGAACCTTCATAATTAAATTGTATTAATTGCAGTAATTTTAGTTTTTAGTGTTTTGATAATGATGTCTTTTCACGGAGTACTATATTGTTGTCATACTATTATGTTAACATTTCTGCTCAGGCTTTGCTGGAAATCTTTGTTCCTGTATGTAGACACAAATGAGAAACTTGCAACACAATGTTTTAGTGTTAAACCTAAGTATGTTGGGTGACTGCTGGCACCTCCTAAGCCAAAGGTGTACAGAAAGGGGAGACTCCCTTTTGGTATAATCCTTTTCACTGACTGATGACTTATCTCTTACCTAGCACATACAGATATGAACCAGGTTAAAGTGATTCTTAAGAGTGCTAGGCACAAAAACATTTCCAGGCTTTTTTTTTTTGCCCTTTTTTTTTTTTTTTTTTTTTTTTTTTTTTGCTTAGCTAGCCTTGAAAGGTTACTTACTTCAGATGCAAATTGTAGAAACAAATAGATGCTCCATTTCTGTGCTCCATAACCCTAGGAGAAAATTGAGAAGGCAGGTTAGAATGTAGCTCAGAGTGTTTGTTTCTTTTTTTTTTTTTTTTCTTTCTTCAGGACTAAGTTACTCCAGTAAAGCGTTGAATTACTCACATTAAAATTCATTTCAGTTATCTTCATGTAATTAAATAATGTTTTTAGGGTGCAAATTGATAAGTTAACCAGTCACCAATAGAATTCAGCAAACAAAAATCCTGACGAGGTGTTTGGAAGAAGTGGTTAAAAGAAACACTCAAAACAAACCTGCTTCCAAGTTATCCTCGATCATCCTGGCCAAAACTGGATTCAGTGGTAGTTACAGGTGCTCAGATCTGTGATACAGTATCACATTCAAAAGGAGTGGATGCTTGGGTTTTTATATGTCTAAGCATTTATAGACAAACTCAGAAGAGCTGATTCACTAGAATTTAAGGCCTCCACAGAAAATTACTATCTAATCTACATTACTTGCTTCTCATTTAGTTCTATTACACATAATACTGGACCAAAACCTTACTTCATTCTATCCTCACAATTTGTTCCCACTTCAGAAGGAGAGTTTACTGCAGAAGCAGGTCACTTAAAGTTTTCAATTAACCTGGTTGATTCAATAAATTATTCTCAGTAGTTTGAATTCATAGATTTTACCTATAGACAGTATTTTGATGCCTGTGCTCTCTGGGGACCTCAAGAAATCAGAATTGCCCATTACATTAAGAAACCTTTCTGGAACCTGGTATTATAGTCCCAAACCATACCTCAACTCCTTGCTGCAACGTGGACTTCAATAGCAGTCTGGTGGAGATTTCAGATCACTTACAAGATTCAGTGACTTTGCCAAGTTAAAATTAGAATGACAAGATATTTAAGGGCTTTTGATTTTACCTATGATGACTGATTCATTGTCTCATGTCCTAGATGCAAACGTGTACTATGCAATTCTTATAAACCATCATTCCAGCTAGTACCGAGCATCAATTGGACCTTACTGCTCTCGGCTTTTCTCAGAACACGAGGTGACTATTTAGTGAGGTTCACCCTGCCTTTCAGCAGCCAGTGAGACACCACAGCTCTGCTCCAGTGCTTAAGACAAGGTTACTGGGAGAGCAAGGCGTCTTTATATTTGTAAGGAGTTAGTCAGAGGATTTGCTCCAGCAGACAAGCGTGAAATGGGTTTTCCATGCTGGTTCACTAATACCAGGAAAGCTCGTAGCTCAGCAACGTTGTTAGATGTCAGCCCTTCCGTGTTAGCTTCTAGAAAACTTCTCACTTTAACTGCTTCTATATTTTTTGGGACTCGTGCAGGAAGTAGCAAGCCACAAAGTTCTGACTCCCCATCCCTTAGACGTTCTTGAGAATTTCTTTTGGGTGAACTTGTCCAAACTGTTCCTGGACTCATGCACACTTCTACCACACCCAGCATCCTCTGTCAAGCAGCTGCAGATTGTAATGATGCAACTGCGAGAAGAACCATCTCCTTTTGTTTGTTTTGAGGTGTGCAACTGCCAGTTTCATTTCATGCCCCCTGTTACTAGTGTGGAAGAAAATGAACAAGTCATTTTGTAATGGCCTTCTCCATGATCCCTTTCATTTTATACACCACATTCACAGTCCTATCTCTTTTCCAGGCTGACTTCTGTTTTTCCCTTATATTCTGGAAGAGGTGGGAAAATGACCGCTTATTCCATTCGGCTGGAGTAGGTGAATGTGTCTTTTGCCCTTCATTACCAAAACCAGTACGGAAAATTCCTTCTTTCTTGAAGCTTTGGCAATGAATGTGTGTTTTCTTGAGGGAAGAAGTGGACCAAGGTGAAAGAAAGTTCTTTCTGCAATTCAAACACAGCTTTGTGCAGTCTCTGTTAAAAGCTCCCTTCTATAGCAACATCTGTAAGAGAGGAACTTACATGATAAGGTACAGTGCATATAATATGTTATGATAAAAAATAGGACTAATAGGGATAATTCATTTAAGTTATTGTGCAGAGCTGTTTATGTTATTTTTTTTTCCCTCTTTTTGTTCTTTAATTGTAATTGTACCCACTTGTCGTGTCTTAACTTGGAGAGTAAACTTTCTGGGCAGGGACCTACCTATCTACCTACCTCTGCGCATTGTGGGGTGTGTAATTCAGTTTTGGGTAGTGTATGAATAATTTTTATTGTAAATGGTAACAGTAACGTAAGGGTCACCTTTTCTGGCACATCAGTTGTAAGGCCCTCCCTAAGGAAGTAACATGTTTGAATAAAAAAACTTAAATACCAGCAAGTATTTTTCTATTCTTTCCAGTCTGCTTGGCTGCTGAAATAGAATATGAAGGGATTATTATTCTTTTCTGTTGTTCTGCCATTATGATCCAGCTTCTAATACTTTTATTGATGCCAATCCCAGTGGGATCACTCATAGAACAGAATACTTCTTAGCTAATGGGAGAGCACCAAATGTTAAGTTCCACTTGCTTTGTATTTTAATACCATTTAAACTAAGAACTGTTGCGTGACTTATTTGTACCTCCCATGGAAGCCCCTGTTTTTTTCTTTTACTTCTTCAAGTGAGCCTGGAGATATCACAAGGTTTGATCTGTAATGCTGCTGACTGTGTTTTGTCCCGGTAATTAAAAGAGAGTGGAGAAGTTGTTTAGGAGCGTTGGCTCCTACCTGCTCTCCTCATAGCAATACGTATTTTCAAGGATGTGAGTGTGTAATTAGCCGTCCTTTATTTGCTCCTTACCTCTGTTTATTAGCCTTCCGGCTTGGTTAACTGTAACACTTCCTGGCACTCCTGAGAAGATGGGTGAGGAATGATTAAACTTCACAAGGAATAGTGCAGGAAATATTCCCCTGAGTTTCATCTGGCCTTCTATTGTTTAAAGCAAGAAGTGCTGTCTAGCCTGGTCTGTCCTGGACATATCTGGCACATCCGAGTAGGTCTGAAACATCCCAGTATCACACTACAAATTTATTTAATTCAGTGGCAGTTTAGAGCTCCTAGAAAGCTGGAGATCCAGATCCTGTCAATGTAAGACAGCAGAGATAAGCATCCTCTTTCAGGCCCAGTACTGTTTAACTTTCATTTGGCGAAACTCAGTAATATCAAATTTAGATTGGAAAAAATGGGAAAAAAACCCCTCGTATTTGCACAGCGCTTCAGTTTGATAAAATATCTCTCTCCTTGGAACAGTTTAGAGAAGAAAAGAATTCAAGCAGTGGTAGCGAGTTCAAGATTTCTAGCTTGGAAACATGTATTTTATTATTTTCACATGGTGCAATTGCTAATAACCATCTGATTAGTAATAGATTGTGCTTCTCTCTACAGCAGCTGCTTGCAGATTGTAAGAGTCTAGGCTACATATCTGAAACAGATACAGTAGGTCAGAGTCACTGGTTGGATTCAATAAAGTTAGACGATTTACACCAGGTAAGATGTGAAATTTATGTCTTAATAAACAAAATAAATTTATTCCTGCAGTTATGTCTTAGTTTGTGGCAACCAGAATTCCAAGTGAGTTAGCTTTTCATCATTTCTGTGATGAAACACTCTTGTGCTTGACACATATTCTGAGGACAGCACTGAATTTAAAAGTACAAATTAAGGAACTGAAGAGTGCCACATAAATAGAAAATTTAAAATCTCCTCCAGCAAGGTATTTTAAGGCCTATGGACACTATGTGTGTTGATCTAAATTTCAAGATGTAAATTAGTTAACTACTGTGCAAAAACGTGAAAGAAATAAGTAACTTTTGGAGTTTTTCCTAACCAATTGCCATTTTTGTCTTTCTCTCATGAGCCATCTAGCATGAAATTATTGGTTTTGTACTTTTGAAAAGTCAGAAATTATTTTAAGAAAAGACAATTAAATACCACATAAAATGGATTTCACAGATTAATGGGAAAGCATGAAATAAAGATTCTAATCACAGCTGTTTTCCACAGCCCTGTAGAAGGAAAGAGCCCTGTGGTAAATGAATTGTAATTGATCATGATGAATTTTGTTATATGGTTTAAACATTACATGAAGTGGTGGGATAGAGGCTCTATCTGAAGGTCTTTGATTTTGTATTTCTGAATTTTTGATTGTGTTAACTAAAGCTGGTGGTTATTAGTAAAATAGGAAGCCATCTTTTATGAGATAATTGGGAGCAATCCCTATCTGGTAGTGTAATTACTGAAACACTATGTCTTTAGAAGCACTATATATTTTTTTAGTTGCTGCTTCTATCTGAAATTACAGAAGATATTTTGTATTAAGGAAGTAACATCAGCTTGCGGGATGGCTGAATTATTTTCTATACATTGATAAAATCACTTCATATATTTATTTCTGAAAGATAAGATTAAAGATAGAGACACAGACGTTCTACATATTCTAGTCCCTCACCAGATTTCCTCTGTATTTCAATCTTAATCAGGTTTTTACTATTCTTGTATCTCATTTTTCTCAAACCATAAATGACTGTAATTGTCAGAGCAGAACGCTCCATGTTTAAAAATGGATGATAAAGTCAATAGAATGATATTAATTTATACATGCTGTTAGCTGCTTTTAAATAGAAATGCCTAATGAAATAATTAAGTGGTTTCATATCGGGCCTTTGATGTGATACGTGGCCTGGTTTATGTGGGTTTGGTTGTTATTTTGCAAGCGCTGGTTCTGTTCCATTGCATTTCCTTTAACTTCAGTCGAGTACAGGAGGTTTACGTCAAGGTGCTGTTGTGTTTGTGTCACGACCTTTAGGTTCTTAACTACTTGTGGCGTGGCAACACATGTAATAGTTTAATAAAACCAAGTACGGCTTTCCTCACGTCCTCTGCGCTTTGCAGCCCGGCCGCAGGCTTGTGTTTGTCCCTGATTTGTGTCTTGTCTGGAGAGGAGGTTTGAATTTGGTGCTGTGCCGTAGATTTCTTCCTGAGAAGGACCCCTGGGAGGGGCTGACAGAAGGAGAAGCAGCACACGGCTGGTTCCCGAGGTCTGCTTGGTGCCTCTCACCGGCTTTGCCACTGTTATGGTTTGAGAAACCCACAACAATTTATTGTCATTTAGACAATTATTCTATCACACGATGACCCCTGCCCACCCAGGAAGGGGGAACTGGGAAGAAAACAAGGAACCCAGGGGCTGAAATACAAACAGTTTTAATAGAGTAAGACTAGATTATTAAGATTAATAACGCTAAAGAACCTATATTCATCCCAAATACCAATATAAAATATACAAGGATTATACTTGGCCCATTCTATCCATAGGAAGCTGTGGACTCCCAGCAATGGACAGTAAATGTCGGACACTGGGAGTGCTACGGCTTCGGGAGGAAGGGAAGGGCTCAGGGGTCCGGCACCAGGGCAAGAAGTTCTCTGGATCGCTGCCATCAAGGGAGATCCCCAACTCCTCAGCAAACTTTCTAATTTATACTGAATGTGACATTCACGGTATGAAATAATCCTGTTGGCCAGCTTGGGGCAAGTGCCCGGGACTCGCTCTTCCTCATCCCTGCACCTGGCTAGCCTGAAAACACTGAGACCTTGACTCCCACACACCATAGCTGGCTATAAAGTAAACATTTTCACAAATTCAGACACCGGAGTCTTCTAAAAGTGCAGTTTTCCCAAGCATTAGATAAGAAATTTGTCCTGTGTCACTCAAACCAGGACAGCCACTCCCTGTACAAAGGGATGACTTACACAGGGAATAACCTTTTATCATATTTGCTTGTGACACAAGGCTGCCTGTAAACAGGAAGGCTTCTTTATTTTACTTTTGAATACCGCTGTTTCTTCAGGCAGTTTGGCGTTTTAGTACACTTTGAGAACGCTGTCAGAATTTTAATAATTTGTGGAATTAAATCAGGTTTTAATGAAGCACTGCCTCTGCCATTTTTGGAAGGTCTCTCAACACTCATTTGAGAGGGGCTAGCCAATACAGGATGGACTATGAAGAATAGTAACTAATTTATAATATCTTTCTGTAAATGAAGTAACAAAAAAGCTGCAGGATGGCATCCATTTACTTTGCAGGCCAGGTAAATCAGTATCAAGTTCAATATGACTTTAGAAAAATTGAGCATCGCCATTTCAATTTTAAGCCTTTCGGCTTTGAAGTTACGAAGTTACGATTTTTTTGAAAATTGTGAAGAAAACAGTCATGAGGGACAGAGAAAACTCTTTAAAGGTCTACCCTAAATGAGAGTTTTGAGGCACGATTGCAAAGCACAAAGTCATTTTGAGGCACGATTGCAAAGCACAAAGTCATTTTAAGCCCAAGGAATGTAGGAGTGGGATGTTGCAATCGGCCCAGCATGCAACATACAAAGGCATTACCACAGCGATTAGACCTAAGAAGTTTAACTGGAGTATTTCATAATGTGAGTCCAACCCAGCCTCTTTTAAAGTCAGCTGAAAGTTATTGCCATTGTTTTCAATAAGCAAGGGGAGAAGCCCGCACTGCAGTATTGATTTCAGGGTGCATGTAATCGTGGTTTGTGTTTGAGGTGCATACAAATGTCTGAAAAAGATGTCAGATTTCCATAATATTTCAGTGATCTGTTACTGGACGAGCACTAAGGGCTAAGTGTGAAGAACTGGGGATTGAAAAGCTTTAGGACTGGTTTCTGTGTGGGCTTCATACTTCTGAAAACCAGTTGAGTGGTTTGTGAGCACATCACTCGTAGATGATTGCAGCATGCAGGCTTGGGTTTTCAGGGAGCTGTGGCTATTTTCAGATTATTTAGCAGTTAAATCTTATGAAAACAAATGGCTATTTGGGCATCCTTCTGAGCTGCATTTTAACAACTATGTGACAGAAGGCAAATAAGGGCTTCTAGGCTGTTGGTCCTCCTCAGTCTCAAGAGTGGACACATTACAGACACAGTGTGCGGTCATTTTGCGTGGGCAGAGCAGGCTGGACGTGTTGGCGCACATTAGAAGTGTTCTGCGCTGCGCCTGTGTCCACCTTTGTCCCCTCTCCAGGGGAGAGGATGCTGAGACTCTGCTATGGACATGCTAACCATGGACTGATTCGAGCAGCGCTGGTATATGCAAAGGAGGCGGCGCTGATTATTCTTGTCATTTGCAACATTAGTGATACACAACGCATGTAAATATTTTAAACAACCATTATCTGCTTTCTGTAACTACCAGCCAGACTACAGTTGAAGTTTCTTGGGACTGATGTAAAACATCTAATGATCAAAGCCAGAGTTATCAACAGTTACAAGAGGCGAGAGCCAAACGACGCCCGGGCTGCAGGCAGGATTAGCCTTTGCCAGACTCCTCAGGACCACTGCCACCACTGGGACAAACGACTTTATCTTGCTCAGCTGCAGTGTTTCACTGCTGGGGTCACTGTGCCAGGCACACAGTCTCAGCACGCTCTATTATTCATAGGCAACGTAGACGTGCTAGAGTGACTCTGTGACCAGGCGAAGGGGAGCCTCGAGCACTCATTCGGGATGAGAACATGCCGTCACCCAGGCAAGTCAAGTTTGGGAGCCAGCGGTTTTCAAATTTCTCGGGGCTGCAGAGCAGTCAGAGCCTACATCAGATGGGATAAGAAGTAAGGGGTCTCCAGATAGACTGCTCCATCACCTCCGGCTGCTGGAGACCTGAGCCCAGTGATCTCACTGAGCTTGGCCCGAGAAAATGGAGCGATTGGTCAAGAAATCAAAGGCCATCCTCATCGCTGGCACTTTTGTCGGTTCTGAGAAAAACAGCTCTTTTGTTTCTCTGAAAGACTTCCTGCCAGCCTCGAAAACACGCTTCAAAGGAATTGTTTTTCATGGCCTTCATCTAGCTGCTGTCACTTCTTAATGTAATAATTCTCTCTCTGCTGTAAAATATAAAATTTACCAGGTGGCATAAGCGAATATTTTTTCTTTTTTTAATTTGAAATTTATAACACAAAATGAAGGCAATAAGGAAGTTAAAGGCCTTTTTAGCCTTTTTAGTATAACATTGTTGTTATAATAACTGGAAGCGCATTCACTGGCACTTAAATATAGTGGAAATGGCACTTCAGGTGTTCTCGGGTTTGCCTTTATAGATTTTCTCTGCTGCGCCCTTTATCCCAGTAGGATTTCATCATTGAAATTTTTCTTATACCCTGCAGTAATACTTTACAAACTCCTGAAATTTAATAATCTAAATTATTATTTTTTATGCACTGTGTTCATGTGTGCCATTTAACATGTTTACCAAACCTCTGTGTATGCGAGTCTGTATGACACACGAATGAGACATTTACCGGGTGTAATTTTTAAAGCCACTGAAATTAAGCCATTCAAGTGATAAAAAGAGAGAATCGTCTTCAGACAACTACAGAATATGTAGACAGAGGGTGAGTTAGGTGTGTGTTTTCAAGTTTTACACAATCCTTCTCTCCATTATGTAAATGCTGATTACAGGGAGCTCTGGGACCCAACGAGAAGCAATTACAGCCCTCCCAGTCCGCGAGGAGCACATGCAAGACTGCCGTTCACAATGGCCAAAAAAGTCATGGCATGCTTGGCATTCCATTAGAAGATAAACTGATTTCTTTCGTTAATGAAACATTCCCCATGCCCTGCCCATAAAGAAAAAGTACTAACAACGAACAGCTTCAGAAGAGTGAGCTGCGGAGCAGTAATGGTCTAGGTTACTGAAACGGCAGAGGGAACAAGCCCCGAGTTCTGCCTGTCTGTGCCATGAACGTTCACCTGCCTCAAACTGATGTAATATATACATTTAGAGAGTTGATAAAGAAGGGTAATATGTCTCAAAAAATGATTCTTTTGTGAGCAGAATCAGGGTCTCATTTTGTTAGCGGGCTCCCTGAATAGCTGAGATGTCCTCCCAAAATTAGCTAGGTCGATGTGTGAATGCCAGCACCTCTACCCATAGTTTCAGCTGATTTGCAAAGACGCTCTGATCCCTAATTATATGTGATGATTCATCTAGTTTATCAGCCCCAGAAAGGAGTGCTTTCTGGTTCGCAGGCTGGGGTCTGTGCTCTGGCGACGCTCCCGTTATATATGGGGGCGAGACCCAACGTGCACCACCGCTTTTCACGCTGCAGTCAGCTGGGAAGAAAGCGTGTGGTGCACCACAGACTGCCCCAGTCTCTAAACCGAAAGAAAAAAACAGCTTTCATTGCATCGCTGAGCAGCGCCACTAGTTCACTGTTGACTTAAAATAGTGTAGCCTCTAAACAATGCATTAATTATTAGCTTGCCTCGTTAGTTAATCCCATTAGACTGATATATGCAGGCATTTTATCAGTAAAATTGAAAGTAAATTACTAGGAACATCACTTTTCCGGTTGCATTTTAGATTGCCTAGTAGATCAATAGATGACTTGAAAACGCTCTGCTTTAGTCTAGTGCAAACTTGGCCTCCTAATTTCTTGTGTTCAGATAAAAGAGCATTTGATGGTTGAAAATGATGCTTTTGCCAAATGATGTTTTGGGGAAGCATATAAGATGACAGCACGGGGAATACACTCTACTTTTATTACTGGTTTGCATTACTGACGTCCCTAGGAAGCTTTGCTTGACGCAGGAGTGTGGAATGCCAGGCCCTGCACGAGTACCATGCCAAGATACTTGCAGCTAATCTTCCTAAATCGGAGCAGGAGCGACTAAGTCGGCAGTTCTCACCTCTGGAGTTTGCATCAACTCGAAGCTCCACACTTGAAACTCGACGGCACTCCACGGGGCTCAGAGTCTGTGAGATGCTGGGACTGCCATGGAGGTATCATTTTATTAATACTGGCATTTTCAGATCAATTCACTAGCTGCCTAAAGGGAAAATACTTTAAAATATCTACTTAAAAATAATTTGCAAGTGGTTTTTATTATCAGATATTAATTTCGAAACAGTATCTAGAGGCCTGAAGTACATAAACACTTAATGAGGGCTTAGAAATGATAATAAAATATAACAGGCATGTATTAATCAGAACAAGACACTCTTGTGAATTGAGCTTGATGGTTTGGATCTTGAAATGTGCTTGGAGTTTCCTATGAAGCTAATAAGTATGATTACAGTTGTAGAAACACCTCCACAGAGCAAGCATTTTACTACTCAGGCCAGGATCAACAACCACCTGTACATATTTTATGCAGAAGAAAAAAGCTCAGAAGTTAATACAGAGGGTCATGAAATTGAAGGCAATTTTGCACGCACCTTTTAACTCCATTTTATAGTGCCATTTCCATCACCCTTATTGCCAGTTACTTGCATCACAGCAGCACCTAGAGGCTAGCACTACGCAGACATGGAAGGGAAAGACCTTGATCCTGAAATAGAGAGGAGGGCTGGGGGAAGCAGAGACCAACAGTGACCAACCAAGCGCAGCGTGAGACGGTTGACAGCGTTCCTTGCTGCCCACCTCATTAGCTGTCAGGAGTTAATGGGATTCTCTAGGTAAAACGTCGCTGTAGCGTCTCTTAGAAGGATTTCAAAGAATCAGAGATGACAACTGGTCTGGTATTTTTGTCCCTTCATATTTACTGTTTCATGACGTTTCTGCTGTGAAATTTATTCTAGTTTATACTTCTGTTCTTGCATATGAAAAGTTAGAGCTGGTGGAATTTTTTGAGATTGGAACTAAGCCTTAAATGAGATGAGCTACAATTTCCTGCTCCCCATGAGTGAATAATAAAACTGTAATGCCTTATTTCCTCGCAGAAATTACAGTGAGAAACCGCATGTTAACTAG
>VYXH01000326.1:45836-103597 GCA_013397275.1 Burhinus bistriatus
AAAGAAAAATCCCTGACAACTACCTTTCTGGGAGTGAAGCAGATCCTGTTTGAAAACAAAATGAGGCTATTCAATAGAGTTCACACTCTACTGAAGTGCTGTATTTAAAATAAAACAAAGTACAATAAAAGCTAGGAGTGTTGGTAAGTGGATAGCACTATTTGCATGCAACCATATAGCCACAAATGGCTGTTGCACGTTGTTATCAGAGTTTAGGAATAAGTATGTATCAGTACAGTTGCGATCTTTGAAGTTGCATATACAAGTGTATCCATACAGGTGGCATATACCAGTGTCTTCTATCAGGTAGAGAATTACAATTTATGTTATTTGAATGCTCAAAGGGTGTAAAATCTCTTTTTATGTGTGTTCAGTTCAACAGGAATAAATCAGACCCAGAGTAATACGATCTTCAAATATGTCTGATTTTTTACATATATATTTGTCTGAGTATTTTCTGAGAAGCACTAGCATGAACCGTTTAGTTTAAATAATTGTATTGAAGACTAAGAAGAATAATAATTGAAGTTAGAGACAACTGTATTAAAACGATTTTCACTAATCTATTGGTTGAGGTAGTTTCCCTGGAAACTTGAGAATGATCCTTCTCACTGCAGTCCTTTTTAATTATTATTGTTATTTATGTGTGCTATTTTGTTTGATAAAATTAATAAGAATATATACTGATTGGATGAGTGTTTATTTTCACCGGTTCTGGCATAGTTAGCCAGGAGCCAGAGTTATGGTTTACATTTCTGAGTGTGACAGAGCTATGGATAACAGCTGATACTCATAAATATCCTCAGTGAGAGTCTGCAGGGTTAGGTTTGTTTTTTTTTTTATTGATAATTTTTCTTTACAGCTGGTTACCTAAGGGAAGTGAACATGACTCTTTCTCTGTTTCACAACTTCATTATGCTTTTTGAGCTGCCCCAGTCACTGCCGAGACAATAGTACCAGCCCCGATTTGTTTGTTCACCTCTCCTGGGGTGCACGTCCTCCTACTAAGCCACTCCTAGTCCTAGAGCTTGAGCTCAGTGACTGCTCGCATCACTTATCCCCTTCCTACATATCACCTGCAAAACATTCCTCTGCTTCAGTTCATGTGTAAGTATCACAAGGACGCACTCGACTCTTCTCGGGGTAACTCTGTAGCCTTGCTACAGGAGCATCGCTTGTGCTCCCTTCATCATGCAGTTGCGCTTCCCACTGGTAACTGAAATGAGATTTTCAGCTCTTCTGTGATGCCGTGTAATCTGTCTGTGCCATAAATAAATATGAATGCACTAAATTTATCGGTGATAAGTTTTGTGTGACGGCTATGTCTGTGTCTACCTATATAAAACTTGCATTGAGTTCTAGTGCCCTTATGCATGCAGGGTGGCATCCAGGGACCTGTTTTAAAGTCTCTGAACCTCAATGGGAAGTGCCCCAATGGGGTGTTGGAACTGAGCCACCATCAGAGAGGTAAATTTGAGCCATTTTGGTGATCATATAGACTTTTGAAATCTAGTGTATTCTTCTGGGCTTGATGGCAATGCTCTCTAGTGGACGAGTTTGAACAATCTGTCAGCATAAGCATCTGAAAGATGCCTAGAAAAAATCTGATGCAGAAGATACAGGTAGGTAAGGCAAACAAACACAAAACGAAAAGATCCTTAAAATAAGTGGGCAAATTGAGAAAACTCAGAATGAAAAAAGCTTTTTGAAGGGGCCAAAAGAGGATTAAGGGACTGGAAAAAAGGATTAGAACCTATTTATGTTTTGATGTCCTTCTTATGTATTTAGCTTGTAAGTATTAAGGAATCATTCAGATACATCATGTGTTTGGTTATAGATGTACAGGCATGAATATGAGACAAGGTTGAGTTGTATTTCTTTTTCGGAAGTTAATTTCTGAAAAATCCCTCCACATTTCGGTATTTACTACTACATTCAGCTTAGTAGCTTGTAGGTCAAGTATTTCTGGTTAAAGGAAGAAGCCCTGCAGATTTTTTAATGGGTATCACAACCAGTACTGTTAATCCTAGACCATTTTCTCATGAGGCGCAAGTTCATACTACCACCTAGTGCAATTCGTGTTTCAATGCAACAGCATTATATAGCATGATGTCTTTATTACTAATGAATTCCTCTGAATAATTAATCTAGCTGATGTACTTATTGACTATAGTAATAACTCTATATTAATAGAAGAAATCGAAACAGAACATGATTGTTCTTCTACCTCTAAGCCCTCTGTACATAGTACACTGACTTCCACGCTTTATCTGCCTATTTCTCACATGTATATAGTAATTTCAAGATAGTAATCTTCCCCCTAGCACAATAACACACACCTACACTCCTGCTGAATTATGCAGTTGTGGGTTTATACAAATGAACAGTGGTTGGTTTGCACAAGCACCCTGTTAATATTTGAAGGGTGACTTGGAAAAGGAGAGTAGATTGTCTTGATCTCATGTGCTGTGGTATGTAAAACCACAGTAAATCTCTAAGTTTGTAGGTATTGGCGTTCTGATCTTCACAAAGAACGGTATAGATTAAACAGCTAATGTTGCTAATTCCTAGTGAGTAGCTATTACTTTGGTGCCATTCTACTTCTCTCACGAAACAGTTCCCTTTTTTTTAAGAGGTATGTCAACTAAACATCTTCAAATGATATAGGGATTATTTAAATAAAATTCCTAAAGGCCAAATGTAACGTTGGTCCTTAGCATAACTACTTTTTAATGAAAATATATAAAAACATTGTCCATTTTCAAAGGGTTTAGGTGGGTTTTTTATATTGGAATCTTCATTTTGTCTCTGAATTATTTCAGAGTCACAAGTGGATGTTATCATCATTTTTTAAAAAAGAAGTTAGCCAAGTTGACACTTTCTATTATTACGTTTAATCCCCCAGCCCTATTTTAATGTTGTGTCAATATGGGAAATATAGTTAACTTAGTGTGCAGCAGAACTTTCTCTGATTCTACCTGTATTTGCCCTTGCTCATAAATAAAGAATGTATGCTTATTTCATATAAAGAAATAATACAAATATATTAATAACAGTTCTGTTTATGGACTAGCTAAACTCTGAAAGAAATAAACACACTTCAGTTTCAATGAGCAAGTATTTTTTCCAGGCCTCCTCTTTTTCTGTATTTCCTTCATTTGAAAGAGTCAGGTCTAAAGAGTTAGGAAAGATCATACTCCCAGAAAACACATAAATAACTGAGAAGTTTCACTAATTTGGAATTCCAATATGATTTGGGTAAAGGGATCTTACCTATGTGAAAAGCTAAGCGTTTAAAGCTTAGGGTACAGACTTAGAGGCCCAAATTTGTGGTTGGTGGATAATACTTTGGACTTTAGGGAGACTGGAAAGTGTACAAATATGAGAAGAATGCAAATTGGTGTATTTAATAATATTTAATAAGCTGTAGTATTGTAAATATATAGGTATAAGCTATATGTACCTTTTCTGACAAAGTAAACTTTTCTAAGAGAAACATCAAATATTGCGTTACAGTTTATCCATCATACCAGTAAGGGCTCTTTCTGTGATGTGGTATCGTCGCTTTGACTTGCTGTCATGTTCAGATGGCGGACAGGTATGGCTAGAGATTCACCTCCCGAGCTGTAGAGGAGTCAAAGATTACGACTGGTGGTCTTACGACTCCAGGTGAATTTTCTTTAAGATTCTGGGCAGTGCTCCCAAATTTCAAATGGGCCCTGCAGGTAGATTAATATTACAGCTATTTAGAATGATGCAGAAAGGGCAAAGAGCTTCAATGTATTGTTCCTGGTTTGTATTTGGAAAGATGCACTCATTCCACTGAATTCATTAATAAGTAAGGAAGAAGTTAGGCATCTGCTAGCGGTAAGGTTTTTTAAAATGATCGAGTTTGGATCATTTGCACCTGAAAGTCCACAAAGAAAACCCCTTTGGCTGAGGCACTTCAGATACACTAACCAGCTTGTGAAATGAATTTTGCAGCGCTGGGGAAATTGCAGCAGCAGGAAAGTCATGAATAGCTTACGAGTATTGGAAAAGGACTTGTAGCTAAATGGGCTGTTAACCTGGCTTAAGCTCCAGGTGAAATCGTGGGAAAGGGCAAAGGATTTCAGTGATAAAGAATTAAATGATAGGAATACAATTAATGCTAGTTAGCATGATTTTATAGAAAATAGGTCTGATTTAACTCTGTAAGAGATTACAGATGTAATCATACCACACAGCTATCATATGCTCCAACTGCTGGGAGAGATTCAGCTAGCACATTATACTACTGGTCGTTTAAAACAACTGGCACTGTAGCACGTACGGTCTATAAGCAATGAATTAAAATCTGAAACTGATGGTTTTGAAAAATAATGTCAGTGAGAAATAATCATCCAGTGAGGCTCTTTACAATTATGTCTTCCAAAGAAGAGCGCTCAAGCAAAGTGATGGTAGTTTTATGCATAACCTGGACTTGAATATAAAGTCACCGCTGATAAAATATGCAGATGACACAGAGGTTGATAGCATGATAGATAATGACGCTGAAGTCACACAGAGTGATATGGATAGTTTGGTGAGCAGAACGAACCCATGCAATTAGCTACTGGTTTAATATATTCACATGCAGAGCTGTATATCTGAAAAAAAAAATTAGTTTATAAGTGTGGAGGGGAGGACAGTATCCTTGAAAACAAAAACTTTGAAAAGTGCTTATAAATCATCTTGAACAACTGAGTCAATGCAGACTTCTAATGTGATGTGTGAGGTAAAAAGGATTAACAAGAATTTGTAAATCTATTCAGGAAGGCAGTGTGTGGGAGTAGGAAGGCAATTTTATGTTTATATAAGCACTGAGGAAGCCGGTACTGGAATATTGCTTACAAGTCAGGTGTCAGTGTTTCTGACAGTGCCAGAAATGGAGAAGGTGTAAGAAGAAAGCCACAAAGATTATCTGAGCGCTGGGAAAATGCCTTACTGTGAAGGGCAGAAAGAATGCAATTTGTTAAGCTTATCAAAGAGGAGTCTGAAAGGTAACTTGATTGTAGCACAGGTGTACTAATACAAGCAGAATATACTGTGTATTCAAAGGGTTTTTAATCTCAGCAAAGAAAGCATAAGAAAAAACAAGGACTAGATGCTACAGCCAACACATTCAAACTATCAATTAGACAAAGATTAGCGTGCCAATGCGTCAGCAGAACAGGTCTGATGCATCTCTCCTCTTGGAGTCTTTAAACTGAGACTGAGTTCTTTCCAAAAGATGGGTTTTGCCTCACAGTATGATGCCTCCCCCTTGTACGTAATACAGGGTAGTGTATTCCCACGCTGCAGGGTATTTATTCTATTTTAGCACATAAATAGTATGTCCACAGACAGAGTAAATAGAAGTATTTTAATGGTAATGTGTCCAACATCATTATCTATAAAAGTTGAGGAAAAATTAAGTGTATAGCAGTAGCAAAAATGTTTTCTGATTACAATTATAAAATGAAAAGTGTCATACGAGAGGTAACATTTTTGTATTGATATAAAACCCCCACTAGATGGCACTGAAACATCCCTTTACAAATCCTCTCTCTTTGAATGATAGCCTGATTATCTGTATTTTTTAATCAAGACTAAAAGGAATTTATGAACCATAGTATGAAGAATTCAATGGACAAAAATTCCTGATATTAGACAGGGTGAATTTTCTTTGTTTCTGTTTATTGTACACAATATACCATTCACTGTTTAGTTTATGATTATCTAAATTATCTTTATGCACTTATACATTTGGCAACTGTGTTTAAGGGAACTTAATCAGTACCAAATTACATCAAATGCTGCTTAGAATAAGGAATTGAACACCATTCCAATCCATAGTCTGATTGCTAGCAAGACCTTGTTCTCTTCCTGCTGGAGTAAATTTAATTGTATAAATTATAGTAATTCTCTATTCTGAAGTGAATCAAAGGCTATGAGCTCTTCTCTCACTACGACGAGACATCAAGACTGCTTGGAAATTTATTAGTACGCAATAACAGGAATTCTTCTTTCAGTAAAACCCATGAAATACGCTGTGTACTTATAGAGACTCTTTTCTGGTGTTTCATCTATTAAATAAATTATTTACATGTAAAATTGATCACTGTAAAGCTGTTCCTTCCAAACAAGTAGATGTTGTCTCTAAATACTCAAGACATTAAGTGGGAAGAAAGACCTCAGCTCCCACTTCACTTTTCCAAATAAATGTTTAAGCTTCTCTGCTATTCAGGCTGACAGACTTGTGCTGATGGGAGCGATCATAGGAGTGATGAAACTGGTATCTGGGAATTACTGTATATGTCTGGTTGAAGAAATGCAGAAGGTTTATAGTTTAGTGTTTTAAAATGGTAAGTGATGTAGTATTATACTTTCTGATACAATTTTAGTCAAAAAATAATTGAAATACAAGCTTTCTGCTGATGACAATCTCATGCTGAAAAGGCATTCAAACCCAACATGGTCACGGGCAGTGTGACTAGAGGTGACTGAATGTATGGATGTGCCTTGAGTTTGGCCCTTCAGGGAATCAGAGCTAGCACGTCCCCTACTTCGAACTCAAAGTCTGTAAGTGTTTTTGACAGTTTGGGGTTTAGGAGGTTTACCTGTGAGCCAGGTGAGAACTGTCCTTCTGCAGATGAAAGTATTACTAAATATAATTGGTTTTCAGCCCAGGGTATAGATGCTTTACTACACAAAGAGCTATTGACAGCAGCCTGGTATCTAGAATATGAAAAATAATATTTAGGAACTTGATAAATTCAGCCCCAAAAATTCACCAAATGAGCAACCAAATAATTGCGAAAGCCATTTGGATAAGGGGCTGACAAATCCTAGCAGACACAGTGAGAATGAAGGGAGTTTGGAAGGTGGGGCTATCACTAGAATATATAAACACTGTACGTCAGCTGCAATCACTGAAAGAAGCAGAGCTACTACTTCCTTAAATACTCCATTGACAAGCAAGGCATAGATCATTAGATATTGAATCTGATCTTTTACCCAGTTAACATACTGTAGTATCACATTTAATTTCAGAGCAGAGGACTGGAAGTGTTTTGCTAGTCCTCTTTACCCGGCAGCTGTTTATTGCATTGCCATCCTAGGAAATGGGTGTGCAGCGTATCTACTAAACCTGTTATCTTTTTCATGGAAATCACCTGGAGGTGTTTTCTCTTACTAAAAGCTTCAGGACAGGTCCCCATCTTTTACTTCAGCTCAGTCGGTGGTGCAATCCTTTCTCATGTTACAAACTGCTCTCAAACCGAAGACAACTGTGGTAACCCAGCTGGCTCACGCTATACCTGAGCTACTGCACTGAGTTAGTACGAGTTTAAACTTGGACCAGCATGACCATATAAAGACATACCAATTGTTTCATCCAGTTTACTCTGACTGGATGCTATGGTATCAATCAGAGCAGAAAACCTCCAAACAGGTGTAGACACACACACAGAGATACACACATAGAGCTCTTCAAAGTTCTAATCTATTTAACCCCCACTATATAGTAAGATATAACTCTCTAGGTTTGATTGAATCTGCAGCAGAAATGTAGTGAATGGCAAATCCAAAAGCAGTGCTCTTTTTCCTATCGAAGGACAAGGAGGGTCTGCTACAGATAGGTAGCGGTGCTGGTGAGGCATGGCATCCTTAACCAGGGAGACAGTGCTGGAACACACCTTCTCTTTCTGGTCTTCCCTCGCGATCATTCTTGTAGGATCTGTGCCCTCAGGTTCCCCACGACACCTTTGTGGCAGGGGTTGGCCTTGCGGGTACTTTTCCTATCCCTTTTTGATCTACACATGTAACTCAGTCACAGGTTTTAACAATAAATATTCCTTTCCCTTCAGGTCTAATTTTTTTAGATTAATCAACTGCCAAACTGTCAAGCTCTACGTAGGCAACCAGCCTTGCAGCTGGAGACTGTCAGCTGCCTCTGTGTCTGAGGACCCCATAAGCTTGACCAGCTGAACAGGGATGCCTGACCTCAATTGATATGTTGCCCCCTGTGTCATACATATGAATTCTTTTTCACTGACTCCGTCTGTCATTCAGTTACAGGTCCTTTTTCTTGCTGTGACTTACTCGTTTTTTATTGCTGTTCTTCATTTTGTAACATTAATTTGGTGCTATCACCAATTCAACCATATTTATGTCAACCAGTTAGAGATAATGTGGGTGGGTACTGTTGCATTAGCTAACTAATTTTATTCTGTGGTCAGATATCGTAGTGGTTTTCTTGCTAGTCTTTGAATTGGCTGTTAATAATAAATAACATGAACATGTGGTAGCTTTTTATAAGAAACAAAATAATTGCATTTTGATTCCTTTTTGTTTGTTTTTTCCTCCTAGTTGTAGCTGCTCCTTGCTTGAAGAATAGGTACATATCTGGGTAAATAACATTAGGTCATGGGGGGAGCTTCTTAAACAGTTAAGCCTTATCTTCACTGGGGTTTGTGTTCTGTCTGCTGGTTTGTTAGCTGTTGAGGTTCTTGGGTCTTCTGCTCCTCAGCATGGCCTCTGATCATGACTTTGGCTCAGCACATCTCCCAGTTCCTGACCTTTGCTTGTCCTTCCTCTACCTCCAAACTCATTAAGGCTGATTTGTAAACCCATAATCTTGTAGATTCAGGGTTTAACAGACTTTCTTTTTTGGGTCTCTGTGGTCAGACCTTACTCACCCTGGCTGGTAAACTCTTTTTTAAAGTTCAGTGACTTTTCCCAAGCCTTCTCCAGTCCAAGGCCTGACTTAATTATTTTCCTGTTAGATTTTTTCAGCTGGATCTTGGATTCTCCTTTGCAATAATCTGTTTGCATTAGTCTGCTACTGGGAGCGTCTTTTACAAAGCATGGCTGGGAGCTGTGATTTGATGATAAAAATACCGGGCTGCTCAGCCGTGTCTTAGGTATGTGGTTACAGTAAAGGACAGGTGCTGTGGTGTTGGTGTGTAAGCGGAGATAAAACTGCAATTCATCAAGTCTTTTGTGAAGGATGTAGGACTTGATGCTTGGCAAATCTCAGTCCTTACCAGGTAAATTTACTAGGTAAATTTAGGGACATGGTTTAGGGGTGGTTTTGGCAGTGTTAGGTTGATGGTTGGACTCGGTGATCTTAAAGGTTCCTTCCAACCTTGGCGATTCTATGATTCTTTTCTATGATTTCTCTGTCTCCTTTCAGAAATGAGGGTTGGTTTATTTGTTGATACAGAAGCATGGATAGTTATCGCTATACGTTTTTTCCCCTAGAATAATAACTTTTTCTTGGGCTGTCTTCCTCTTTCTCACTAACTGCCTCAAGTATTTCTATGGCTCTAATTAATCTTTTTTGGCCATAAAAGGGGACAACTACTTCTTCTGGCCTCAGAGGTTCTATTAGACTCTCATATGCAAGGTATATAATATATAATGTATCCTTTAAAAAAAAATAATTTCTTAGTATGTCATCTGTGAAATAATTTATTTATTCATAACAAATCTGTGTGTATTTTCATGGAAATTTGGCAATGTTCTGTTCTTTAACATCTTTATGAAACATGACAAAAGATTTTGTTCTTTTTTACTCATTATTGAAAAGATTACTTGTCCCTGGTTTGAGAATTCTAAAGAAAATCCACAAAACACAAAGTTTTGATTAATTTTTAGTTTGAGCCTTCCAAACAGAAGTATTATATTGGTCCCAAATTACATTATTCATAAGACAGGGGTGACAAATGTATTTTTATACTTGGAGAAATTAGTATGTTTTACTTCATCCTGCAACAGCTGCTTTAGTCTGGCATTATATTTTTTTCGGAGCTGTTCAGGGATTTTTTTAGCCCAATAGGATTTGTATTGATTTCTGTTTCACTTTTTTTGGTGAG
This sequence comes from Burhinus bistriatus, assembly GCA_013397275.1. NCBI lineage: Eukaryota > Metazoa > Chordata > Aves > Charadriiformes > Burhinidae > Burhinus > Burhinus bistriatus. The sequence goes on from VYXH01000326.1 coordinate 55,715, forward strand.
GTTTATTCTTGTTTTGTTGTTATATTGATTCTGAGAGCTTTAGCCATTTGAGTTATTACAAATTTTGCTATATTTATGCTGCAATTCTACAATAATCAAGAACTTAGACCTTCACAGCTATTAAAAACAAACCACTCCTCAACAAACAAACCCAAACCTCGCAAAACCTGAAGTTGCAACTAGTTTCCTGGAATCTGAAGTATCTCTGAAAAGGGCTTACCACGTCGCTTTTTCCCAGATGTTATTTCAGGTGACTTAGGGACATTAATGTATATTATTTATTGATAGTTAATGGATGCTATTGCTCATTCCACTTACCTGAAATATATATGTAGAATGCTGGTATAAGTCAATGAGTTCCGTTTCATGTCATATTTGAGTATTTAATCTATATGGATGAAGCAGCTATATAAATATGAGACCACTGCAAAAGAGATGCAAGGATTCTTGCAAATAAAAGCAATTATAAGTGGATAAACTCAAAGTTTAAAAATAAGATTTTCCTGGTTGATTAACCAATGTACTTAGCATAAGCAAGCTCTCTTAAATGATTAAAATGATCAGGATAAACTCAGCTATCCTAGCAAATCACAAATTTATATCTGTTTCCAGCATTTAAACCCAGAAATCGCACTGCTTTAGCTGTCTGTAGACCCTCTGATATGCACCTGTATCATTTTGCAATATGCCCTGGATTTGATCAAAGCCCGTAGTAGTAGTCGCCTAAATTTAAGAGAGTCAGATGGTCCCATAGAAGTCAGAGGGACTAAGTTGTTTAAAATTAAGCACATCCTAAGAGGATCTCTCTTAGGGAAGAGGAAAAAAAAAAACAACCTTATAAGGATGTCAGCTCCATCGGCAGTGGTTATTGAGAATGATAATTCCAACCTCCTGGAATTATCCTAGTTAGCCCAGTGGATCAGAATACTCTTTGATACCAGTGCTGCAGATCAAACCTTGCCAGACTTCAAACTGCAGCAGTGTCCCAAGAGGAAAAACTTTCTCCATCGCAGGCAGAATTTGGTCAGCTTCCAAAAGTGATTTATTCCTCCCTTCTTAATAAAACATCTTTTGCAGTTTTACGTGTGACAGACACCCTCTGTAGCCTGGAGAGCTCTGGGTGTAGAAAAACTAGTGAAGAACAATTATCCATTATCAATCCAGCAGATTGAAAATTATCTGCACACACAGTTGGATGTGATGAGACGATGACTACAGAATGGACTGTGGCTGAGCAGAGTGAATGTTTTTACATGGTCGTAAGCACCTGAATCATAAAGTCCGTTCCTACTGTGGGGCTGGGAACTACTGTAGCAGTTATACATCCTAGATGGTTGAATGAATAGGGTTCCTTATTCAATGGAAATTCTACAGCAATCCTCTAGAAATGTGGACTTCTCTGTTAGAGTACGGTTTTATCCTTGCTGTCAAGTGCTGAAGCTAGCACTCAGTATTTTGTGGATTGTGGGAGAGGAAGAAAAGAAGATTTCTGATGTAATCAGAAGACAAGTGTGAAGTAATGGACTGGCTTACCATCAATGGGAGCATGTACTGATCAGTAGATTTGGAAACTATTCTGGACTATCATGCAGTATTGCGGAGTTGAGCTGTTTCAGAGAGCTTGTTACAGAATTGCATTGTCAAGGTATAAACTAAATAGCCACAGCTCCTGTTAAGTATTTCTTGATGGTAATAGCAGTCTTCCTCTCAAATAAGACCACATTGCTACTGCAAAAATAGGAGAGCGATCATTCTAAAAAATAGTGCATAGAGAAATAGAGCTGGTAACATAAGAACTCAGCTGTATGTATAGTGGTCTATATACTGTCCATTCATGGGCAACAAAGGGGAAATTAAGGATGGATAGCTATTGAACTTGAGGATAAAACACAATAACCCCACCACTTTTAAATGAATAAAATTTTATTTTAATGAAAAGTAAGGGCAGATACAAACAGTGGTTTAATTAAGCAAAAAAATAGAAGCGAACCTGATAGAGCCTGAGTAAAACAGTTTTAAAATACTCAAAGACTAGATTTTATTACACTCCATATCAGATACCACATATTATTCACTTGTCTGAAGACTGTTTTTGTGATAGATTCTGCAAAAGAGAAAGAACTGAATTATAGAAAATGAAATCTAATGGGTTCAGTGTGTTATTTACAGAGAAGTTTTAAAACAATGTGCTGGTTTTTTTGTTTCTGAAGTTTGACAAGCATGATAAAATTAAGGGTTAAACTACAAGTAAGTTACGTTCCTCCAACAGAAACTTGAAACTGATCATAAAAGTGAGTAATACAAATTTCCATGACTGTTACTCTGCTATTGATGCTAGTGGCAGCTGCATCTTTATACAGCTCAATCAGGGGCTCTGAAGTGAACCTTTAAAAACCCTTTATTTCCAAAAATGGGACTTCAAAATATTTTTCTCTTTGTATTGTTACAGAGACTGAAAATCAAGAAATTTGAAGTTAGGATTGACATTTAGAGAAAAAACACAATTTAATAAGTTTTTGTAAAGAATTTGTCAGTGGACAAAATAAAATACTACATAAAAGGATGCTATAATACTCCTATTTCTTCATATTCCAATTTTTCATTTAACTGACAGCTGAAGTGAAGATTAATTTAGCTCCTAAATGCATAATCTTTTGCATCTTTCAAGAAACTAATGATTAGTACTAGTCCCCAAATAGGTCTTTCTTGTCCTAAAAAAGTATCTTTTAATTCTTTTCTGTGCTTCCCTTTTCTCTGAGAAATTATATTCCGGGACATTTGGAAATAATAGGCTAAAACAAATGAGAATTGGAGTGCACCTGCAACGCAACGATGTTTGGCTGTGTACGTAGTATAAAAAAATGCTTATCTAAAACTACTGCTAATAATCTTAAATTACACCTTTATAACTAAAATTATCAAGCACTTAAAATACATAATGAAAATGGCATACCATTTGCAGAATTTCAATTTCTGTTCGAAGAGTTTCACAGATACTTTCCCAATCATCATCTTTGCAATTTTCCAATTCTTTCTTAAGCCTGTGTCCAAAAACAAATAAATTTTTGGCTCAGAGAACTGTTGCTTCGGTAACTATTTTTTTCAGCTTTAGTCCCAGTTGTCGACTAGATTTATGTGAGAAAACCCTTATTGATCTATTTGCATGATCAGGATTTAAGTTTGCTAGTTCTGTAATCGGCAGTCCAATATGCTGCTCTCCCGCAATATCATCAGATTTCATTCAGCACTGGCAGTTGTGACGGTAACGTGAGGAACTTCAGAAAATGATAGTTTGGGTTTTTACAAAGTGTATCTTGACTAAGTACTCTGTTAGACAAATTTCTGGACCATGTTGTTTTCATAAACCATGAAAGATTTATGGCCTCATTAGTTATAATTTTCCTTATTTAAACATGTGAATTTGAATGCTGATACTTAGGAAGTACCATATGTTACTGTTCATATTTTCCCTGGGTATCTACTTGTAGCTGCTGGTAGAGACAGAATATTGGATTGGATGGGTCCTCTGCCTGACCCTGCGCAGCCATTCCTGTGCAATCATTGCTCCGTACCCCTCCGCAGACTCCTTTGCTGTTGCTGCTGTTCTCTCCCCACTGCCCCTATTATTCTTCAGCACTTACTGACTGCTTCCCAATAGTCTCAGCCAGGAATTCTCTAACTTCTCTATAATAAGGACTAATTTTAATATAGTGATTTTTGCATTCAAAAGAGCATTGAACTTTTCCATATTCTTTCAAGATTATATGATAGCTCCAATGGCACTAGTAGCAATTAGCTGTAAAAATATCATTTAAAATTATTTGTAATGTAAAATATTAGTAGCTTAATATTAAAATCTATTAGGAAATCAGATAGCATGGAGCCAGCACCATACAGGGAACTACCTCTGGATCCACAGGAAATGGTCAGCCAAAAAAATGGCAGTGTGCAGTTTGATTTTCCTAAATGGATGGCGATATTAATAGCAGCAATGCTTGCAGGGATAGAACCTTCTTTTGTCTCTTTGAGGCATAAAGCAGTTTAAAAAAAACCCCAGCTTTTGGCTAATTTTTGCTATAAGTAGGAAAACAACAAAACAAACCTTAGCAAAATGATTCTCAATTGTTGCAGCTCCTGAATCACTTCAGCTTCTAAGTGTTTTTATAGAATGAAAAGTGGCAAAAGACTTGATTTACCTAACACAGTCTACAAACCAGGCTCACAAGTCCAGATTTTTGAGAACCAGAAAAACACAGTTTAATTGGAAAAAAGCCCTCTATAGAAAAAGACTTTCCAAGGGAAATATCAGTGCTTGGGAAATGTGTAAGACCTTAGTCCTGGTAAAAAAAAGACACGTAAACTTTGCACATCAGTGACTGTAGTGGTTTAAATTAATACTTGGTAAGCCAAGAGAAATTTATGCCAGAGCTTATAGTAGTCTGATGAATACAAGGTGATGAGATTATACGGAGTCTTTCCATGGCTGTCATAAGAAAAGCATAATGAGAAAGCTGAAGTTGCTCACCTTTAATACAGTTTCAGCAAACAATGTGAATATTCTGGGACATATAGACAGACTGAAGAAAAGGAGGAAACGTATATATTCTGCTTCTCATTAAATAGCTAAACTGATGCATCAAAGCAGGACCCTGTTTCTTCTGAAGTTGAAAGAGAAGGTAGCAACCATTTCTTCTTTCATATACTACAGTAGGGAATAAATTATTTAACCCTATTATATAGATAATGCACCACTTTAGCTGTCCTACTGCAGATAGAGTTTGTTTTCTACACAAGAAAATGACTTTATTAAAAGTAAAAGTATAGCTTCATATGAGAGAAATAGCTTAGTCACCATGTGGCATTAGAATAGTAGCATAAGACTGGACTGTAAGTTGATTTTGCTGTTCTTGTAGAAAATATAAATATCTTACCATCAATATGGAAATAGTATAAGCTCTCTGTGTTTATATTACAAAGGAGTAAATGTCTCTCCTCGCAGAAATATTTCTCCTGCATTTGTAATACATACAAGTGTTCGAACAAAAGGAAATTTTGAACTACACTTTAAGAAATGAAATATTCACTGTACTGTAGTACATTGCTAGTTTACAGATCATTTTCATTGAGAGGAGTTCATTTCAAGGTCTAAGATGAGCTTCTGATCTTGATTAAATCAGCTTAACTTCATTGCTTTGCCTCCTCATTTTTTTCTCTCTGTTCTCTGTTAGCGTGATATTAGAACCCTAATTTATTTAAGACAAACAAAAGCCCTGCTTTGCCTGATTTACCTTAGAAAAAGACATAGTATGTTAATCTCTGAGAAAAAGCTCTCTCATTGTCTTCCACCTTGTAAAAGCGATGCATAGTCTGTTTGCTAGTTGTCAGCTGAGAATGATACCAGTCCACGTTAGGTGTATGCTAAGGATAGAACAACCACAAGATAAGCAGTAAGAGTTGCTTATCTGTGTCTTGGGATGGTGAAGTAATTACTATTGATGATGTGCTTTGAAACAGTAATGTTTTGCATATGGATTTTAAAATTTTTTTTAGAATATTTTATAAAACTTTCAAATGTGGTGACAGCACAACTCCTTACATACCATTGGGGTAGTGGTGATAAAAGACATTCAGGCAAATGTGGTGTTTAATTTTCACATTAACCAATTGATTCTGCTTTCAGGTTTTCCTTCTTTCTTATTTAGAAGCTAGATAATTACAATATGTGCCAGGAATATTATACTCACAAAACAAGGGCTGTCTGTTAGGTTACAGTCTACACAATTAATGCATCGGAGACGCCTGAGTTACTGAATAAATGATGAAGTTTTACCAGAAGGAATGTGAGACAATGGAACTGTTCAAAAAAATGCTTAACCTGGAAGCAGATTTAGCTTTTTCATTTTACGTTTAAGATAAGCAGGATATTCATATTCATCTTTCCACTATCAGATTGAATGTGCAAACCAATCATTCATGAAACTATACTGTCTAGATGGAGGGCAGGTTTTCTGTCACCTTTGGAAATGGAAAGAGATGTACTTTTTGCCAGACCAAGGATTAATATGACATTTATACTCTTTTTATGGCTATGATAAAAAGAAAAACTCTTAAAAAAAGTAGTAATCTGAAAAATCACATTAGAGTTTGGCCCTCCATGTCCTTTGTTTTTGTTTTCTTTTTAGCAGTTTGGTCTCTTTGATGATAATAAAATAGATCTTTCAGAAATGTCATTGCACTGGATTAACATTGTGTTGGTAAGTTACAGCATCACAAGTAATAGGCTCTAACGAACAGGTGGAGTTGCAATGCCATATTTGTGAAAGGAGGTTTGACTATTCCTTTGAAAAACCTTCAAGACAAAAAGCTATAGCAAAACCTAGCCTTAAATCAAGTAGGCGGGACAACAGCATCAGCATTTTTTTGGATGCAAGCTTGCCCTAGACTGAGGTCTGCTATCAGTGCTCCATTTTCCATTATTCTTGAGTGCCAGAAGTGACAAAGAGATGAAGAAGGAGGAGATCACTGAAGATGATCGATTTTGCATCTTGGAAATGAGCACAGCTATTAAATGTCATTGGCATTTGTGGTTGATACGCACTCTTCTTGAATTTCAGCTGTATATGCAGAAGGCAAATAGAAAAAATAATTGTGAAATCAATATGTGCTGGTATTATGAATTGAACTATGGTGAAAATACTGTTATTGTCAAACAGGTTTCTCCGAAAATCATCCACAGATTCATGTTACTGGATCAAGACTTCAGTAGCCCAAACTTGCCTTCCAGGAATAATTGTATGTAAAGAGGTCTCAAAGAAGAAATAGTTTGTGTAGAAGGCAGGGTGAATATGTGTTTTTAGAGCTTTTTTTTTTTTTTTTTATGTGGGGATGGAAGACCCTACCTGGTTATTGTCGGAATAGCAGAAGGAGCAAACTATCTCTTGGTTGTGTTTTGCTGAGACAAGTAATACATTTTTTTCTTATTTTCCTTCTTGTCTTTGCCTTGTTTATGATCACCATTTTGTTTTTTAACCATAAATACAAGGACAAACATTAAACTGTATTATAAAACATAATTGCTTGACGCTGATATACAGGGCATAGAATTTATGGTACAAAATGAAGTTCCCTAAGAAGTTATATATAAATTTGAGAGTACATATGTTGATTTTCCTGAGTTTTTTTCATAAAGGTCAGGAGAAACATTTATCAAGGTTTTAAGACTTTACTGAGATTGGAGAAAAGTATAGAAGACTTTGGTTTATTGTCTCAATCCAAAGTAGAGCTAAACTGTTGGGGTCATTCAGTTTCCGTTCAGTACCGGGACTAAATTAATGTGTACGTTTCTATAGTGAGAACAAGATTTTGCTGGATATCTACACTTTGCTGACACTACTAAACAGAAAATGCTATTGATACAGCTGAAGAAGTCAATAAATTTCAGACTACTATCAATTGATTGAGGAAAGGAGAAAAAGACTCTTAAATGGAATTCAGTATCTCAAAACATAAACTCAAGCACTTGAGTTGAACAAATAAATTATAAAAGTGTGTGCTCAATGGAGTAGAAATGGAATAAAAATTAAGAAAGTGATCTAGTAGTAATAATAAACGCTAGCAAGGAGATGAAACATGAAAGCAAACAGGGTACTAGTCTACGTGACAATGGGAATTAGATGTAAATTAAAATAAATAGAAATACCTTAGTTAAAATAAGAAAATTTCAGCTTTTATTGTTCTGGATCAAATGCGGATTGTAAAATACATAATTATCATTGATTAAAGCTTGCATTTTGTGAATGCTATCAGGCAACTATCTATAAAAGTAGTTATAGGTCTTGAAAAGGTGATTTGTTTTTTTGTATTTTCTTTTGAAATTTATATTCCCCAAATACACAAAACATCACAAGAGGTCTTTAAGGAATATATCGTTATAGATGAATAAGCATGGAAACAATAAGGCACACTGAATTAAACTGCACATTTAGGATGGGATTTGCTTTTGTGCAGACAGCAAACCAAAGTTATATGGACTACTTTCAATAGGAACTATAAGAACAAGTTATGTAGGAAAGAAAAAATTTACAAGCATCAGAGACATTAAAACTGAAATGTGTTTCTAGAGGCCAGTAAGACTCTTACTGAAAAACAGGGAAAATAATTATAGGTCAATGATCCTTCTAGTTCAAATCTCTTGATTTTCCTATTGTACAGGGAAAATGAGATTTCAGTCTGGATGTATTAATATGGCTACTGTATGGTGAAATTAGTATCTCTATACTGTACTGCTTTGCTTTATGTGAACTATATAATTTTCTCAGAGCTAGAAAGGATTTTGAAATGTCCTTGTTTCCTTCTGCATTATGGGCTCTCTGTTCTCTACTCATTTTACACCTTTCTTGAAAAGCAGGTGAGAGATTTGTACACACAGTATTCTTATACCCTTCTGGTTTTTGTTGGAAATACTTCTTGCTTTTATCTTTTCCACAGCTATATTTACTTTTGGTGTTTATAGTTGTCTTTTGATTATATAGTATGCTCAGGCCTCTCTTCTCCTTTGCTTCCAGGTACCTATTATTAAGTCTTTAGTTGTACATAAACTTGCACTGTATATAAGTACATTCCTCCTCTTTCTTAGTTACTTCAGTCTACAAGGTTTAGAGTGTTTCAATTATTTTACACTATTGTCTTAAAACACTTTCTATTCCAAAGTCATTATTTAAAACATTAAGCAAGACCAGTTGTGGCTGTAGTTACCTTCTTCCAGCCTCAAAATTTCTTTTTTCAGACCTATTACTGTTGTGACTATTAGTTTTTTCCTTACTCACTTAAAATCTTTAATATGTCTTCCTCAGGTTAACTAGTAGTCTCCCATGCAGGATAACATCAAATACTTTGCTAATGTCTAGATGGGTGGTATTTGCATTTTCTTTGACTAACCAATCAGTTGTCTTACCAAAGAAAGATATCATTAGTCGAATTTGATCTACTTTTTGTAAATCCATACTGCAATTTATAATGGAAACCTATTTTAACATAATTCAAACTATAATAGTTCCACTGGGCACTGCTATTAAAAAGAAAGCTTAAAAAATCAATGAGGAGATTGTCATTAAAAAACTCATTTTGAACCACGTATATTACTCCAGAGATTGATATTTCCTGATTATGAAATTTAACATAAAATTAAATTTTTTTTAAACCAACAGAACCATGCATGGCCTTAGGCAGTCTGCTGCTAGCGTGAAACATTTGCTCAGCTCTAATGAACATATTTCCTGTATGATTTGTGTGAAAGAAACCATTATTTTTTCCTTCCTAATTTTGGTAATGGAGCTTCTTTTTCTGTATTATGAAGTATAGGAAGCAATACTATATTTTTTAGAATTAGACAAGTATATAAAGACTTGAACTATTTACAAAGTAAGCTGACTTCTCTCATTTCCCTCTGCTACTGCTTTTCTGAGGTAGAACAGAAATTCAGGCTTCAAAGAAACATTTTATCCTTAGTCTACCTTTAGAATAGTGTGGTAAATATCAGTTTTAGGTAGAAACTGTGTGTTCTTAGTCTAAATAAACTTTAATTCAAATTATTTCTAGGTTGCTTTACCTAAGGCAACATATAAATTTAAAATTAAAATGTGAAAGAAAATAAATAATTAATATAGTAAGTAATTACAATGAATATGAAAGTGAAATGGCATAGCTAGGAATCTACTGGTATCAGTTTGTCTCTGCTTGACTCCTGTATTGTTCCACTCAAGTGATGCTACTTGTTACCTGCCAAGGAAATGTGACTCAAGAGAGCTGATGCCAAAGTTCTTTCCTGCTGTTTTGTGTTTGGGGTTGGCATTGGCAGAACAGATGATTAAAATAAGGCTTTTGATTTTAATTGCAGATCTTTTCTGAAAAATAGCCCTCTTTTCTTAAGTATTTCTCTGAATTATGCACCTGCATCATGAGACTTACAATTTCCAGGGTGCCTACTTTGAGGAAGAGGGTACAGTGTCTTATCCAGAATTGTAACTGCTTAACATTCAAATTTTGGTTAGCTTTTTCCTGTGTCGGATGTGTATTAGAACAAGCCTATAACTGCAGCACCAACAGCTGTTGGAATTACCGGTGTGTGCTTCTCCTGACCTTTTGTAATTCTTTGATGGATTTGGGAGAAATTTTATGAAACTGCAGACATGGTACAGGGCATTTTTCACAGATCAAAGATGAATTGCTGTAATTTGAATTAGCTGGCTACACTCTTCAGCTGAAATGCAATTTACTTTAAGATATATACTTAATTGTAATGAAGATTCTTGCCTTGCCAGCTACTTTTGATATTGATTTTTAAGCTGGGACTAGGTATGTGATACAATAACAGACTTACAGGGTGGTCTGGGAGCTACATATATCAGGTTATTGATGTTGACTGTCTCTCACATTTGTTCTAAGGAAGCATTACAAACATCGGTATTTTTACCATTTAAAGAGTGGTGTTGTTTCCTGTTCTGTAAAAAAAGAATAAAATGTTGTGCTTATTTCATAGAAAAAAAAAATGTATTTTTGATCCACATTTTGTGCAAAATAATCTTCTCTCTATATATTAAATATGCTTTTCAGTAAAAAATAAAATTCTGTTCTTTTACTGTACAGGAAAAAAAGCTTATCTTGTTAGGCTAAAAAGGATTATTTTTCCAACACCATAGGTTCAATCATACTGACTTTAACACCACCAAAACTGACTCCTATTAAGATATACACTAGTATATGTAAGATTGCATTAATTGGCGCTTTTGATGCAGAAGGTCCTTTGCAAGTACCAAAGGTGTATTGAGACCATCAGGAGGGCTTCCTGGTTCACCCCAGGTGCCTGGTACTTTAGTTTTTTTCACTGACACTGCATGAATGCTTCTTTAATCTCAGATGCCCTTCAGCGGGCACCCACAGGAGTGGCCAGGATAGTTCACTTAAGGATCTGCTCCAGAGAGACTATTGGCATGGACTGCATCATGCGCTCTACAGCAGCAGCTGTGGTCCCTCAAATACTTCTGTGGCACACTTCTGTGGCACATCATAGGGCATGCAACACACATGTTAGGTATTGTCATTTTGAACCAGCACTCTGCTGTGCTGGACATACCTCCTTTAAGTATTTCATGCATTTTAAATGGAAAATATGTGTATATACATGTCATTATATCTCAATGTCACAGAGACACTACAAAGGGACCGGAGCAGATATCAAATGCTAGGCAGCATGGAGATGACTGGTTTGTTGCAGATAATGCTGCCTCTGAGCAGCGCAGGCACAAGCCAGTGCATATGTGTTGATCTATGGGCTTTTTTCCCCCCCTTGCGCAATCCACGATGATAATTGGTTCATTGGATAATTCAGACTGGAAGAGATGTCAGGAGGTCATCTAGCCCAATGTCCTTCTCAAAGCAGGGTCAGCTACAAGGTCAGAACAAGTTACTCAGGGCTTTATCCAGTCAAGTCTGAAAACCTTCAAGGATGAAAACTATGCAGCCTCTCTGGGCAACTTTTTCCTTTGCTATACTATCCTCATGATAAAGGTTTTTTTCCTTAAATTAATTCTAACTCCCTATTATTTCAACTTCTCCTTTTTGCCTTTTGTCCTCCCACTGTGCAGCATTGTGCAGATCCTGGCTCCATCTTCTTGATGACCGCCTTGTAGGTACTGGAGGGCAATCAGGTACCTCCAGGAGTACCTGCACTATTTATAGCATATAATACTTTAAATTCCCTTTTATTCTCTTAATTCAATAGTCCAAACCAAGAAATGATGAGTAAGTTTTGTTAGAAAAAAATAATAAAAAATTGATAGAGTTGTATGAGTCTGATAAGGTTTGGGACAATTCTAGACAGCACAGTGCTATGACATACAGAAATAGACAAATGAGGATTGCCCACTTGGCTCTACTGAAAAGCAGAATCTATTAGTGGTGACACAGAAATGCCATAACATAGCTATGTTGCTTCTGGCATCTGACTTAACTTGTTCGGTGCTATCTCTCTCTATAAAGCATTGAGCTTTTCTGAGTATATACGAGATCAAAAGCAAGTGCAAGATAAAAGTATGATTTAGGCAAATAAATTTTGTCCCGTATCTGAAATGAAAAAATATTTCAATGTAAAGAAAATTTCTTCAATATATTATTACACCTCAAGGAGTGCTTGCTTTTTGTGATAGCAGTAGGAGCACTTTATATTTTGCACTACATGCAATCACCAAATAATGTAACCTTATCTTGACCATAAAATGAGGCATTTTATGAAATAAAAAAATCTCATCATCCTTCTTGCTTTGGTTGTAAATGACACTTGCTGGATTTGTAGTTAATAGAATTTAATATACTTTATCCACTGCTGTGTTTTCCACCCAGATAAAACCAAAGTATCGTTCCACAGAGCTGTGAGTTAATTTCACTAAGCAGACAGACAAACATACATGGATTTGAATGATTTCCCTAGGATCTCATAGCAATCAGTGGAAGGGCTGGGGATTTAACGTAATATAATGTTTGCTACTTCTGTACCTTATACACAGGAAACCTGTTACAGAAAACTAACTACACCAATTTGAATATTAAGTGGCATCATAGTAGTAAACTACTCCAAGGGAAGTACGTTATTTAGAAGGAAATTCACCACCTCATGTATCACAACACCTAATATATCACGATAGAATGAATAATGTAAAAGAGTGAATTATAACATGCTGTCTTACAGAATTGCTGCTGCTATTACTATTTACACCGTGTCTTCTATGTATATGTTCAATGCAAAGTTTTTTGCTACTGTATGCAGAATTGTGAGCTAATTACTTTTTATGCTGAGGGAATTTTGGCCATGTCTCAACACCGTGTAAGAGGTTGAAGAGAGTTAGTAATAGGGCTGATATATCATTTTCTTTCAAAAACCATTATTCAGCAAAAAATGGGCCATTATCAAATAATCTTACAGAAAAATGCTCAGGGTTCTCAGCAAAATTTTATTTTTCCATTGAAAGTTTTTAGAAAAAAATACTGTATTTATTTATTTTTGTCAAAAGCTCAGAAATGTATAGGAAAAAACCCATGATGGTAACAAAAGTTGTGTTTTCTTTAACAATTTCTGTTAAGAATATTTTGGACCAGATTTCTAGGAGCTCCTTTGCATTGTCTATTAAATATTTTTAAATATCCACAGGCCCTTTCATCTAGAACATCATAAAACAGGAAAAAGGTGGTTAATTCTGTGATACGGGGCTTTCTGCATTGGGAGTTTTTTGTTGAAAAACCTTTCTCTGTAGTGAAAATGTAAATGTCACACTTGAGTAAACTGACAAGAAATCAGCCATAACCACTCAGTTCCTGGGAAGAAAGATTCACTATTAAGAGAGAGTGTACAAGGTCTTCTGTCTTGGTTAGATCTTAAAAATTTTGTTCTAAACTAGCTTAATTAGAAGGCAAAGTAGAACTGATGGTAGGCATCATAGGAAAAACAAAACGTATAGCATTGGATAGTTCATCAGTATTCTGTGTGCTACCAGCATTTTTACGAATACTTAAGAACTGGCCTTCCACCCAAGGAGCAGTCTTTTGCTCCTCCTCCAAGCTGGATGGACTTTCTTGCAAACACTTGCAGTTTTTAGTTCACTGGAGTATGCATGTAAGGGTGAAAGGCTGTAATAACAGAAAGTCATGTTCTGTAATAAAAATGAATGATTCTTCTGATTTCAAAGGAATATTGTACAGGAACGGTAAAATAGTCATTGTCACCAGGACTGGTCTGCAGTTACAGACCTAAAATTAAATTTAGGACCTTATTAGCATGAGACTCTTACCTTAAACATTCAGGATCAGTCTGAGGTTTTTCAGTGACTTGGACTTTTTCTGCTTCTAAATCTTTTGTCATTATTTCAGCCTCCCTGATTGTTCTCTCAAGGTCTAAACATAAAATAACAATTACCTTATAAATATATATTAATCATCCATATTCAAAGACTTCCTACATTTTCTAAATTTATCTTCTCTAATATTTCTTCGTGAAACTGTAGGGAAAAGGCATCTGAATAAAGAACATGAATTATTTTATTATTGTAATTGGTATGCATACTGCCATCTTCTAGGAAATTTCATTCCTTTTCCCATACAACATATGACCATATTTACAGCCTGTCTTTCTTAGCTCTCTTTCTGTAACATGTTATTTACACATTTGTAAAAAAGTTACTAAACCACTTCTACATTACTTTTTTTATCCAAATTTCAAAATCATCCCTATGACTTGTGATCACCTTTGAAACAGAACTTTTCTAGGTTCCTTCTGTCTCTTTTTAGTTGTTTCTTTTATAGGATTTCTGGTGTATTCAACACAGCTTTGTGTGTAGAATTCTTTTTTTATGCACACTTTCATACACGAACACACAAATGTCAATAAAAAGATGACAGTTGGATTTACAACACGGAGGTTTACACCTAGGCCAAATCTGTCTTTATCAGTCCAAGCCATGTTGCTTATTAAACATTAGAATTTTAATGACATTCTTTAAGTATAGGTTAATAAGTTTTAAATGATATTTATGTTGCTTTTAAGTTCACATTGAAACACTAAATTCTCCACTTAAATATATGTCTTATCAGAAAAAAGTAAAATTTTCTTTTTATGTATTTATAGGTTATGATTCAGCAAATCTGTAGACCTCAGTATCACTGACATTTAAAATAAATCTTATTGACATCCACAGTATTTGTTATAACCGTGTTTAAAATGATGTATTACATAATGTAAAAATATATTAAAATCTTGTTTCTATGACTTATTTTTCTTGAGAAAAATGACTTGACAGAACAGATTTTTCAGAAGCATTTGTCAAAACACAAATAATTATCATAACAAGTGATTATCAGGCATACCTTTGAGTTCGCTTTGGAGGGTAAATAAATACTGCTTTAATTCAGTCTTCTGCAGCTGGAGTGCATTTAACTGAACATTTTTATGTTCCATTGACTCCATTTCTAAGAAAAAAAATATTTCAAAAGAAAATGCATTGCAGTTTTAGTCTTCATGATATAGTCTTAAATATTCTTAATGACTTCTACCAATCTTGAGCTAGTGAAAAAGAACTTTAAATATAAAACTAAAATCGGTCATATAAAACCCAGTTCACAGGAAATTATATGTCATATAATGTGATCATAACTATGAACAAAATGTTTTTTTAATGTTATTAAGATGTTTGCCGTATTTTGTTGACTGGGCATAAAATGAATTACAAATGTTTTGCTTTAGAACTACTTCAGCTATAAAGGAAGACGACTTATTGAATAGGTGGTGAACAAACACCTCTCAGCGGGACTAAAAAGAACTTAGTTTGTTTAGTGTTATGGACATTTGAACCTGAACATTGACAGCATCTGGAAATAATTGTGATTGTTTCCCTGACAACTGGAGGTCCTCAAATAATTTCCTTGTTATGAGTTACTTAAACTTTTCTCTTTAGTGTTATCAGTGTGCTCAGGACTGTAGCAGAGAGAAAGACAGACAAGTTGTACTTCAAAAAAGGTGCAATTCAAAAGGATGAAATTAAGACGGCAACTGAATCCAGAGAAGAATGTTGGTCACCTTTCATGTCCTACTGATCTAACCTTTGAGAGACCATTTGACTGGTCAGTTCCATCTGAATATGTAAAAATTAATCAATAAAAGTAACAAGTGCCACCAAATACAGACTTTTTTCAGTTGTAGATCAGATTCTGATCTACAACTGAAAGAAGATACCACCAAGTACAAACTCAAACAATCATATTTCAGTAACTTTACTTTAGATATCAGGAATTCAAAGTGCTGGCACTTGATGAACCATAGAATTACAAGACTGGAAAAGACTTTTAGGGAATCTACTGCATTCCTCCTCCTGAATGCAGGATCAGCTGTACCTCTGTCATTTCTGACAGACGCTTGTCTAACCTGTTCTTAAAGACCTTTGGTAATGGAGACTTCTAAGGCAGAGTGTTTCAGTAGTTAAATATTCGTAGAAAGATTTTTAAACAGCCATCCAGACTCTCCCTTATTGTAGTTTACACTAGATTTTATTCAGTTCACTAGAGCTATGGAGAATATATTAATTTCCTTTTTACAGAATCCTTTAACGATTTGAAGACTGATATCTCTCCATACGTTAAATAGTCCCAATTCTTTAATTTTTCTCCTCATGTTCTCAAGATCTCTGATCACTTTCACTGATCCCGTGTGGATTCTCTCCAGCTGTTCCACATTTTTTCTTGGAATGCAACATCCAAGACTAGATGCATAGTACTCCAGCTAAGAGCTTAACTGCCCTAAATAGAGTGAAGGATTATTTTGCATGTCTTAGGAGTCAGAATTATGTTCATGTCTCAGTATGGTGTTGGCATTCTGATGTCGTTGACTCATGTTTAGCTTGTGATCCATGATGACTCCTATTTCCTTGCTAAAGGATTGCTTTTCAGTCTGACTCTCTGTTCTGAGAAATCTCATATTCTGTAGCTTAAATCAAA
The DNA here is from genome assembly GCA_013397275.1 of Burhinus bistriatus. NCBI lineage: Eukaryota > Metazoa > Chordata > Aves > Charadriiformes > Burhinidae > Burhinus > Burhinus bistriatus. Next base: position 72,248 of record VYXH01000326.1, read on the forward strand.
GATAAAGTTATACTGTGGCAGTAAAAGACCAGTCCTACAAGACAGCTGTGCATATAATTCTTTTGAAGCTAAGGAAATTTACGTAGCTCAAACATAGGTGATTATAATAATTTCACACCTAATACAGTACACTATGTATGACAGTGCACCTCCGTGCTCATTGACATTAGACATTGGGAGCCACTTCTCCAGGTCTGTTTCTTCTCCTCATAGTCAGAAAAGACTGAAAAGGATGGGGAATAGAAGAGGCTTTAATTATGCTTGTGTAATGGGGTATGTCAGACTGTACTCCTTCAGTTTAGGGTTAAGAGGAAGTTCCAGACAGCAAGGGAATAGAATTGAAATTCTTGTTTGGCACAGCTATATTTTACTGATTTGTATTCATTCTCTAGTAATCCAAGATAAAAATAATTTAATATAAGACTTACCATTTTTTAACAGAGCTGCCTCATTCTCTAAATCATTTATTTCAGTCTTGACTCTTTTTTTAATCAGAAGATCTCTATTACCTGTTAGTCCATACTCATTATTAAATTCTGTTACTTCTCTAGTAAAATTATCTCCCTCTTCAGTCATTTTTCTCTTTGCATCTGTCTGAAAAAAAAGGGAAAATTGGATGTTCAGGTGAAAAAAAGAAAGCCTTTGTTAAGCTAGGCAGACTGAAACACACTGTTGTTTTTTTCTTTAAACTTGTAGTATAAATGTCTTATATTTACTTTTCCCGACTTACGAGAACATGACAATGATCTACAGTTCTATCATTTTGTATGTTGTTTTCACTTTTTTTCTGAAAAAGTGAAGGATATATTTTTAATAATAAAATATTTTAAAAATCACTACATTATGTTACAGACAGAAGTTTTCAGTTCAACTCTTTATTGAAATTAGTATAAAGTTCTGTTTAAAGTCAGTAGCATAGTACGGCCAGTCTTTTTTTAGATTGTTATTAAATGAAATAAAGGTGGAAGGAGGATCCGGAGAACTAGAGGCCTGTCAGTCTCACCTCAGTGCCGGGGAAGGTTATGGAGCAGATCACCTTGAGTGCCATTAGGTGACACATGCAGGACAACCAGGTGATCAGGCCCAGTCAGCATGGGTTTATGAAAGGCAAATCCTGCTTGACTAATCTCATCTACTTCTATGACAAGGTCATGAGGATTAGTGGATGAGGGAAAGGCTGTGGATGTTGTCTACCTAGATCTCAGTAAAGCCTTTGACACCATTTCCCACAGTGTTCTCCTGGAGAAACTGGCTGGTTATGGCTTGGACAGGGGTAGTCTTTGCTGGATAAAAAACTGGCTGGTTGGCCAGGCCTAAAGGGTGGTGGTGAATGGAGTTAAATCCAGTTGGCAGCCAGTCACAAGTGGTGTTCCCCAGGGCTCAGTAATGGGGCCAGTTCTGTTTAATGTCTTTATCAATGACCTGGACGAGGGGATCAGATGCACCCTCAGGCAATTTGCAGACAACACCAAGTTGGGCAGGAGTGTTGACCTGCTTGAGGGTAGGAAGGCTCTACAGAGGGATCNATATTAGGAAAAATTTCTTCACCCAAAGGGTTATCAAGCATTGGAACAGGCTACCCAGGGAAGTGGTGGAGTCACCGTCCCTGGAAGTATTTAAAAGACGTGTAGATGTAGAGCTTAGGGACATGGACTTGGTGGACTTGACAGTGTTACGTTAATGGTTGGTCTTGATGATCTTAAAGGTCTTTTCCAACCTAAACAATTTTACGATTCTATGAATCCTCTGCAGAATGAAGACTTACTTTAATTCCCTCAATAACTGCCAAGAAAACTATAGTTGATAGGAAGGAAGTCACTGTCTCATTTTCCCGAAAAAATATTCTAAAGAGAAATGTAGTATCAAATTCCTTTAAAAAAATCTTAGCTGATTGCTAAATTAAATAAAATGACCCCTATATACAGGAAGGAAGACATGATAATCTGTGTATCTAACTTGACTGGTTACAATTAGAAGAAACTTCACGCTTCTTCAAAAGATATTTAGCTTTTATAGCTGAATAATTTTTCTATGATACTTATAATATTTATTTTTCTTTTTGTCTTTGTATACTTAGGATTGGGAATATTTTGGATGTTGAAGCAATATTACTTAATTAAAAGGATATCTGCCTAAATATTTAGGGTTAATACTGCTGATTTATAGTGTATGTTTAAAATGTAGCTCTGCAATAAGGTCTCCCTGGAGCCTTCTGTTCTCCAGCATTTTGATCCTTCTCAATATATTTTATTGTGGATGAGGCAGTCCAGTTTACGGTGAGACTTTCCTTGTTCTCTTTTACAACAAAAATAATACGTCAGAAGTGGAGTTCAGTCATACAACAGCAGACGTTAGCAAATGAAGTCAAGAATGTTAAACCAGCTTTGTAGATAAACTGCAGCATACATTACCTTAGATCATGTTTTAAATTAAAAGTGAGAATTTATCTACATTTACATTGTTAGGTATGCTAGAGTAAAAAAAAATAGAATTGATTTTCCAGATTTAAAACATTGCTTCTTCCATATTTTCAAATTTTAAAGCTGAATACTCGCATGCAGTAGAAAAGAGCTCTCTAAATACTGTAGCTGGAAACATACAAAGATTTTAAGAAGACAGCTTTTTTGATTAATAAGTTCAGCTTTCTGTTTTTCTAAGCTGTCTTCACGTTTCTTCAGTATTTCTAAGTAGAACTGTTTTTCAGACAGCTGCTGAACCTTCCAAGAGAAAAAAAAAAAAGGTTATAAAGTAAGATTATTTTTTTTATTGTTTCATATACTTTGATATTGTACATAAGGATCTTGGTCCAGTTAAAACACAGTTGGCATAGTTGTTGAGCTAGCAAAAGCATAACAGCTCTTTCATCCCCCAATAATCTTCCAGTATACCACCAAGCTTTTGAAAAGTATCCTTTCTTTAAAAAACACATTTAGTGCTGGTCCATTTACCTAAAATGGCATTTTAAAGTCTGTTCAGTTTAGGAGAAATTTTTTCAGGTTAAAACCAGGAAAAATATTGATCACATGAGTTCTTTTACCCAGCATATTACAGTGTCCTCCATCTAATTGTGTAAAGCTCATCACATACCAAATCAGACAATAATATCAGAGGGACAGAGGTCCAACATCATTCTTCTGACTGAATAGCTGTACACATCATCAACTCTGCAATGCTACTATTGCATAGGCAAAGGACGGAGGGATATAATCATATTCTTCTGAGCACAATTTCTGGAATTCTTAGCCAAGGAAGTGTAATAGAAATTAGCTCAGTGGAGAAAGACAGTTTGACCATAACCCCCCCATCAACCCCCAACCTATATTTTGCATATAGTTTTATTTTTAGTTTTATTAATTTTAAATGGTAGTTTATCTGATAGAAGGGTATGCTTTTCAACAATTGCATTTTCAAATTTGCTGAAGAGTTCCTCTCAATTTTCCAGCACATCCACAGTATCATTGTCTAACTTCAGTTAAGATATATGGTGGCTTAAACTATAACAACAGATAAATAGGGAACAGCTAAGTGTTGAAGAATATTAAAGGAGGAGAATCATTCATCTGATGAAGTGGAGAAAAGGAGGTCAAGAGAATGACTCACACTGTAATACTCAGAACAATAAGTAGGGAAAGTAAAGTTAGCAGAATTGCCCACAGACTGTAAAGGCATAGGGTGAGTATCAGGAAGTAAATTGAATAGTCAGGCTGATACATGACTGTTTGTGTGTGCAGAAGCAGAAAAGACCAAATAATAGTGATATTGCAGAGGTGAAAATGAGAAGATTGTAAAATGAAATTATGTAGATTATTTTGGAGAGGGTGCAGATGAAGTGCATCTGATCAAAAAAGAAAGAGGACAGTGGAATCAAATGCCCGAAGTCTAGAAACGTGAGAGTTGGAAAGGAAAGGACCAGATTTTTTCCTTATCCCTGATATGTCTGGCATGCTGAATGTTCAGGAAGTGCTTGCTTCAGTAATATTTATTTTACACATTAATTCAAAGAGCAGACGGTCTTATACCACTGTATTTATATTACTGAACATAACCAGCTGCAGTGTAGTTTCTCCATCTATAAGATGCCAACTCAATCTATGTATTTGCAACAGATTTTTTTTAAACAAATCATTGAGTCATGAAAAGCAAAATGCTACAATTTGGGTTCTAATTACATGCTACCTGATTTTACAGAATGGAGAAAAACATAGCATTTCCTAGGTATCTTTGATTGACCACAGGCAGTCTCTGTGAAATAGATGTCAAAACACTTTTGAACTCACTCTCATCTGCATGGTCAGGCATAAGCTGCTGTGCATGCATGTGCTTGGATATGAACGCTTCTAAAGAAGCGCAGTTATTTAGTGCAGGACAAATTCAACAGCATTAGTTGAACAGCATTATTTAATATTATTTGAATTACATTAAGTATTGTAGACTTACTTGTATATGTAAACTTAATTCTTGTACTGAAAAATAAATTACTTGAAATAATTTCAATAACTATATAATCTTTAAACCTAAATACAGTCTGATTGAAATGCATTTTCCCATTCTGCTTGTTTTCTGTATCATTTCCTATCTATAAATGAATCAAGGTCAGACTAAGCAAGCAAGTAAAATATATTTTCGTGGACATCAGTGAGAATATTACTAATCCTGCTGGGTAAAGCACATAAGATTTAATTAGGAATAGTTCTTCAGCTCTTCCCATTAGTCATTTACAATAATGGCTTTACTCTTGGGACCTTCTATACCTAGTACATAAACCTTGATTATAAATCACAATGCATCAATAACAAATTAGTAGTATAAACATAAAATTGTGATGGTCATAAATAAATTTATGAGCAAGACTACAAAGGACTTTACCTAACAAGCAACACCCGGATATAGTCTGTGTTCGTTAAATAAGTTACTATTTTAAAGTGCTTTTGGGCTCTGAGATTGTGGCATGCATAAATGCAAGCACGTGAATAACAGCTTGCATGATTATAGTCTCAATTTGTAACCAGTAAATATTTGTAAATGAGTAATGTTGTTACTTATTATATATATTACATAGTCTTTTGCAAAAGGCAGAAAAGCCTGTTTTTGGAAGGATGAAAATCATCTCCCAAACATTTATTTTCACAACTAGGTGAGGTAATCCCCCAAAGGTTCTTGAAGATGTTTATTCAAGTGATAGGACACAACAGTTCTGACTTCAAAGGAGACTCCATATGCTTTCCTGTTGTGCATACACATTCTGCCAGTGCAGATACTTAAGAGCACATGGGATGATATTTATTTTCAGGCACAAGCAAATAGATTTTGAAATCATTTGTAACCATGGGTATTAACGGTGAAAAACTCCGCAAAACTGGAAACCTAATCTAAACATATCTCTGCAGTTTGGTTAAATGGAATGCATAATAAAACCTTAAAAACATTAAATAGATTCAGAAACTTCCCTCTGTCTTCGGCGTCCCTAGAAAAATTCTTAGACCTTGTGAGCCCTAACTGTGAGCCCGGTCTCACAGGAAGATCTTTAGTATTTGACTCAAGATCCTGTAAGCAAACACAGGGAATGTTTCCATATATTTCTGTGAAAGACCTTTAGTGAACTGTAGTGGGCAACAAAGGAATGGTTTCCGGGCCTCTGAAGGGAGGTGCTATAACAAGCTCCAGGACTGTGAAGACAGGGCCGCTCACACCGTACCTGAAGAGCTGGTCTGCCCCCAGCTGATGTCTTGTGGACGGACCGACCTGACATGGCGGTTGCTCCCTGCCGAGCTCTTTCTGTGGAGCAGGAGAGACTCACGTGCATGTGTGCTGTCTCCAGTGCTTCTAGATATTTGGAAGAGTTATCTGAAAACATTCCTACCCCTGAGGTGAGCGAGTCCCTGAACATACCCAGAGCCCAGCCTGAATGGTGAGATTTGTGAGAGGGGAAGCCATTGCCAGACCTTTTTTCGCCACAGACATGCACAGTGTAAGTTTTCTCAATGCTGTGTTATTCAGTAGGTGAAGTGCTTATGAATCTATTCCTGAAAGAATACGTCATATATTTGTAAATATAATGTATTTCATTATTATATATACTATGAAAATGCCTGCTTACCTTAGTTTCTAATTTAATTTTTGCAGTGCTCAGCTCTTCTTTTATTTGGTTAATTTTTTCATAACTTCTGTTTATGTCGACTTTGGCTGCAACACAACAAAAACCTGTAAGACTCTGTGCTCAGTTTGTAAAAGTTACATTCTTATGAAAAGGTGCCATTGGCAAGAAGCAGCCAGCCTGGCTGCCTGCCGAGCTTTCACTGACACAGCTCCCCTCACGACAGCACAGTAGGGCCACCCTGCTTTTCCCTGTGGAAATGGAGAGGCCATTAAGTGTGGACAGCGCTGCCACCAGACCCACAAGATGGCGGCCATGCTGCAGACCTTGTTGGATGAGGCGCCTCTTCTCCCCTGCCTGCTTCTCTGTCAACTGTATTTGCTGGAACAAAGCATCCAGGTTCATTTCTGTCTTCTCCTGAAGTCTGTGGGCTCTCCGGGTCTTGCTGTCTTTGTGGAGGGCTGGTTGGTTGAAGCTGGGATGCCCTAGAGGAAGGTGAGGCTGGGCCAGGCCACAGCCCTTGCCTCAGGGCTCTGTGCCCCGCCAGGCTGTGGCTCTGCCCTCTGGCTTCTGCCTCCCTGGGGTTGGGAAAGAAACCCCAGACCACAGAGGGAAGCGACCTTAGTAGATGGGACACGGCTGAGGAGGAAGAGGAGGGGACAGAGTGGGACGTGCGGGCTGCAGAAAGTGGGGGGATAAACGTGAACCTCAGGCAGAGGGAAACATGGCTGACTGGCTGGGGGAGCTGACATGGGAAACATGGGAGATGGAAACGAGCAGACAGAGAAGCAGCACAGTAGGAGCAGTAGAAAGAAGATACTTGGGTAGGCAAAAGGCAGCTGATGCCCGGAATCTTGTGCACATTTGTGAAACATTGGTTCTGACTCAGGGTCTGGGCAGTTTTGATCAAACAGCTCTGACTTTATTTCTCTGAGACCACATGCTTTATACTGGTTTTGTGTTGTTCAGAAGCTTGGTTTTTTTCCATTTCCTTTTTCTATGGAGTGATCACCATCCTTCCTAAATATTATATCTGCTCAAATTTATTTGTCTTTTGAAGGAAGATTGGTCCCTAACCTTAGTAGTTAAGAAAGTAGGCTAAAATTTGCTATCATAACAGAGGAAGATGGTAAAGCTGACTACACAAAATTTAAGTAATGGTGATCAGACTCAACTCAGCTTTATTTCACCATTAACATAAAATGACAGTGTTTCTGTTCCAGTTGGTCTTAGTAAGCAAAGATCATAATGTACAGCATTGTATGCTCTTCTGGAGCATACTTCTGTATGAGTTTACTATGCTCTGAGCTTCTTCATCTTTCTGGCTTGTACGTTACTGGATAGTATACCTGTAAATGTAAATACCCAGTTGAAAATATGTCATATTACAAGGTTTGTTCCTACACCTTGAAAAGGATTAACTACGTTCCCCCCAGGGAATACCTGTGTGAAGTGGCCTGCTTGCTTTTTGAGGCAGAAGAAGCCTGGAGGAATGGAACTTTATACCCTCCAGGCTTTTTAACATTGAAAAAGATTCGGATTATCAACAGTCCTGTCTTATTAAAGAGTTCTCCTCAAAGGAGATACTGTCTTAGAATAGACTGCAGCAGCAGAGTTCAGAAATTAGAGAAGATATTTGACCACAAAAAGCAAAACAATATACATGAGAGTACAATGTCTTATTAGTGAAAAAGCTGTTCTAAGTTAGTAGAATGCAACTGAGAATTCTGGAAAAACGTTACGTTATAGCATTTGCTGCTTAGAAAGAACCATGTTATAGCTGATAGTGTGCTATAAAATGGTGCTTTTTGCAGAAAAGACATTGCCCTATCTAAGAAAGAAAATGTGAGTCCTGATGAAATTTAAAAACCTGAAACTAGCACATTATGTTGAGGAAATGCAATTATTTTTTAAAATGGAACAAAGTGCAACTGAGGGAGAAGAGTTCACACAAGTGAATTTAGAAAATGTTTCAGAAGTGAAGCTTCCTACCCAAAGGCCAAAGGAAAAGCAGATGAGTCAAACGGGAACATTTGGTGATTGAGACAGTGATTTGTTACACAGGTCTGATGAGTGAAAAAGTCATTTTACGAAATTCAAGAAAATGAACTGCTCTATCAGTGGATCAAGGAGAAAATAAAATGAAAAGCTTTCTTTGAAGGTTTTGAGACTTGACTGCTTTTGTGTTTCAAACTGAGAAAGCTGCTGTAGGCTGGGATAGTGTTCAGTGTCACTTATTAAAGAAACGACTGTGTTTTGTGGAGGGTGCTTCAGTGCCTCTAATTATGGCAAAGGAACTGCTCTCCCTAGAAAGAAGAGTCTGACTCCAACTACACTTCTCACTGTCTGAGAATGACCATTCAATGCGATTAACAGTTCTGTAAAAGATTCCTTCAGAGACTGAAAAAATTCAAAGTGGGACAAGTATTTGACATTAAGCTTCATAGTTTTTGACTCCTTCAGCTATTTGCCATGTGGTTCATTTTTACGTGGTAAATAACTCATAATAATGACTCAGGATTGCATAAAGTGAACCATGCATGTGAAACATATACAAGTGCTTTCAGAATCAGGATCAAGGCCGTTACTTCAAAGGTGTGTATTTGCCTGGCTCCCATGGAAATGGATGAGATGGTATGAGCCTAAATGTTTCAGAATAAAAGTAAAATGTGAATTACTTTTGCAGAGTATAAGATCTTTTTAAAATCACTAGCTGTTAGAAAGGTGACTTTAATTTTATTCTGTTGGTCATATCAGTACATCCTAATCTTAATCTATATCTGTTCCTTAATCACTGTACTGTAATCAGGTCATGTCTTTCTAGTGTACTTCAAAATTAGTAATTGCCCTTTGTAATCAGACTGATGTGCTAATAGTAAAGTTTCTTCTGCAAGTTTATTCTCTAGTTTGTATAGGAAGAAGAAAAGAAAGTTTTTGCTTGTAATTTCAAGTCACTATAAAAATATTTATTAGTGTGATTGATTTCTAAATCATACACGGTCAGATTGTTTCAAAAATTGTTTTTCTGAAAATGAAAGAGGCAAAGGTAAGACGTGGCAGGGTAAAGATTAGATGATGTAATATGGTCTTCACCATCAAAAATATATAGTAGAAGCTAGAAATTATAGGATTGTAGTTACAAATAGATTTCCTCTTTTGCTCTTAAGCACTGTTAGTATTATTTTTTCCATATACAAGTTATACTGCTTACTTTTGACGTGTTGTATTTATAGCAAACCTTATTCCCAAACTACATCTCTTTGGTCTTCCTGTGCTCTTGGTGGTCTTTGCATTTGCTGTCTATTCTTGCACTAACTTTTTTCTACCCTGCATGAAGGAATAAAGCCGAATTATTCTGTGGCAAAAATTCACAGCAATCATTTTGTGTTCAGTGCTGATGTCTGTTTACGGGAAAATAGCATATATATGTTTGTGTCTCTCTATATATAAATAAAATAAAGAAAGAGTACTAACCGCTTGGAATGTAGTGTTGATCAGTAATGTTGATGGAGAGAGACCACAAATAGTGAGAAATCCAGTAATTATTTGGCATAAGTAAGCAGAAGAAATAGCAGACATTCAAAATTAATTTTATAATGTGGCTTTTAAAATCAAAGCTTTAGCTCTACTATTTCAAATGTCATTGTCAAAACAGAGCAAGCAGTGTAAAGTGGTAACATGTAATAAAGTAGTTTTAATGCAAATTGAGAACATTTTGTGTGGTTTTTCTCCCCCTCCCACTGGCCACCCATTGCACTGCAGGATGGACGTTTGCCTCTTCCATTGCCTGTCTCCTGCCCAGGTTGGGTGGAATGGGGGGAGCACAAGAACAGCAGAACAAGCACTTGATGGTCTCTGCTTGAATATATTTAAGTTCCTAGTAATGAAAAGAAAAGAAAAAAAGAAAAGAAAAACCAAGGAACTCAACTCCTGAAAACCTAGATCCGGGACAGCAGGGCAGAGGAATATTAAAATGCAGTAATAACCTATAATTTACAACCTATCTCTAATTTCCTGAAGAACTCGGATTAAACACAGTCTAGTTATTATCTCTGGAAGAGTGAGAGCAAACCACTAACCCACAGGCTGGAAGCTCTCCATTTCTAGTAGACTGCTCAGCAAGGGACTCATGAATGGACGCTCTGCTTCCTCCTTGTAACAGGGAGGAAATAAACTACAAAAATCCATATAATAAAATATAAAATACGGGAAAATGTGAAAATAAACCCCTGGCAATTATATGGAAATGAATACAGAATGTTTTTCTGTGGTCCAAATCCCTATTTGTCTGTTTTTTCAGGTGAAAAAATTGTGAGTTAGTAAAAAGATGTGTGCGTTAAAAAACACCAAGAAGTAACTTTGTACTCCCCCTAACAAGACTGGCTGCAATGGAGAATTAGCTATACTCTTTTCCATTTTGGTAGGAATGTAAACAACTTTACAACAGATGTTCTTTACGAGGACAGAGCCTGCTATTTGCATTGTGATATCTCCACTTGAGTCTTATATCCAAGATTTTGTTTAATTCCATCTGGAAAGGCTTCATTGGATCCTTTAGGGTTACAAAAGCAAAGATTACTCTTTTATGTTTTTAAATCTAAGTTTTCTATTGTCTTTGGTTATAATCACACAGTACCTTCTTTCTTTGCTGATTGGTAACTGTGCTGTTATATAGGTATCCACATTGTCCCTCTGTAGCCTTTTAGAGTCTTAAATATATCTCAGTTGTCTCTTTTACTGGATCTAAGAGTCTGTCCTAAAACTTTTTTGCTCTGCTGTTCTGCAGTATTTGGATAAGCAACAAATGAGGCTCGCATTTTGAAACATTTATCAGAGTTCTTATTTATCTTGGCATAATGGGAGTAACTTTTCTAATGGAGAAAGAATTTTTCAGATCTGGAGTGCATATCACAGTACAAAATACTGCCTTGGCTTTGCATTTTCATAGCAAATTTTCTTAATTATTTGGCTGGAAAACTGCAGTTTGCTTCACATCAATACTGGTTATCACTAAGTTGGCACCCAGTGGAAGCTACAACAGAAACAGTGAAAAAATACTTTAGACTTTAGTTGTTTGTACTTTCCAATTAGAAAAGAGATTTGTTTTTTTATTTTGTATTAGCAAAAATATAAATGAATTATCCATTATGTTGTAATGTCCTATAAGAAGATGGGTGCCATTAGATCTTTTGAATAAAGGTCTGTTACAGAAACATTTTGAGGACTGGGACTTTCATGCAAGAGATGAAATTGGATTGAAATCCATTAAAAAAATCTGTTGAAAATATTTCTTTTTAATCAATTAAGTATGGTATGTTTCCTATAACCATATAATGACAGTGTACTAGCTTATCTATTTTTGTGACATAAATTTTATCTTAATCATAGAAAAATCTTAATGAACACTGAAACATAGAAAGTAATAATTTTACAGTTAGTTCATCAAAGTAATAAAAAAAAAAATTTTTTTCATTTCAAATGATTCTCAAGTTCATATACAATACTGCTAAATTCTTGGATGAGCAGCTGTCATTATTTCTTCTAAAATATTTCAGGAGATTTTAAAATGTTTATGTTTGTTCTTTAAGCTTTATTTCTACTTGATGTTGCAATTATAGGAAAAAGAATATGTGTAGATGACTGAAATTAAACTGCTTTATTGTCTGTATTCATAACAGGAGCATTATTTAGTGCTAGGTTAGATAACTGCTATACTTTTGCTGTATGCATTAAAGCCAAAAGAGTTTCTCTGCATGCTGAAAATAACTCTCATCTGAAACCAAGAGTTGTCCATTACACTTTTAGGCTTCTGCGCTAATAGTTTGTATAAGATTAATTTTACGGTTCCATCCACATTCCTGCTTAAAGATTTGACAGTTTCCTCAGACATTTGGAGGCCTGGATACATTCCCATGGCCTGAATTAGGCAACAGTGGAGATTATTGCACGTTTCATGCAAGTGCCCCAAACCAGGGAAGCACTGCCTATTTGAGGAAGTGCTATTTCAGTTTGACTAAAACACGTACCCTGAATCTGAAAACATGCTCTGAACATAGCTATTGAAACTGCATGGTCTCATAAAACCTCTCACCAAAATTGGGCCAGATGGTATTTTTTAGTGACAAACTGTTTTGTAAAAAGTTTCCAATTTAATTATTTATTCACAAAAAAAGCTGTTGTCCCTACTCCTTTGGAATAATCTGAACAGTTTTCAGAGTACTTCTTTCCTCCAGAATATTTTGGAAAAGATATGTTCTGCCTGCGGGTTTTAAAAGCTGCTTTTTAAATTCCAATCTAATAAATAGATCTCTGTAAAACCGTGCCCTCTATTTTCTGTAGAGCCCTTTGTGGGCAGAGGAACATATTTAATGAAGACTTAACAATGATAAATAACCCTGTGTAAACTTAACTGCCTATTGATACAGATGTTATGCTGTGATTTCATCTTTTTTAAAGATGACATAAAAAAAGAGAACCCATAGCTGTGCTTCTATCCTTTCCATATTCCTTCCCACTGATGCTTCTGGGAGATTAGCTGTCTTTAATCCTGAAATTTTCAAAGGCTTCATGGCACACATCTGCATACATATGCCAGGACTCAGCATATAGGCAGGATAATAAAAGCATTAAATTCAAGTAGAGTAGAAAATCACAGCTGCGGTAAGCATGTATTAGCAATTGTGCCCACATTCATAAATTAATAATTTGCATTGTATTACAGTGACTTCTTTTCAGAAGCATTAAACCTGTCTATTCACAGATTTTGTGAAAAGTGTGTAAATAATTCTTGTGGGTTTGTCTTTTTAGAGCTTGTCTTTTTAGAAAGAAGATAACAGAAGGAAAGTGAATTAGAATAAATAGCAAAAATGTTGCTTCCTTTAAAATAATTACCTTTTTCTTAAGAATTAAATCAGAATATTTAAAATACCCTCAGTAAGTCAGTTCTTTGAATACAAAACTAATAACCATAGTTAAGGCTGCAGAGTTTATAAAAGTGAATAACATACAGTGTTTTCATATTTTTTTTTCACATATGTTTTGGCCTGTTCCTCTTTATTTTTTTAAAAAATCGTATCATAACTATGCTTCTGTTGATGGCGCTTTTAACTTTCCTCTTCCATTGCTAAAAGGAATAAACATAGCTTAAAATTCAGTTCATCACAGAATCATAGAATGGTTTAGGTTGGAAGGGACCTTAAAGATCATCTAGTTCCAACCCCCTTGCCATGGGCAAGGACACCTCCTACTAGACCAGATTGCTCAAAGCTCCATCCAACCTGGCCTTGAACACCTCCAGGGATGGGGCCTCCACAGCTTCCCTGGGCAACCTGTTCCAGTGCTTCACCACCCTCAGAGTGAAAAATTTCTTCCTGAGATCTGTTCTAACTCTCCCCTCTTCCGGTTTGAAGCCATTACGCCTCGTTCTATCACTACATGCCCTTGTAAAAAGTCCTTCTCCAGCTTTCTTGTAGGCCCCTTTCAGATACTGGAAAGCTGCTATTCAGAATTGCTGTTCAGAAGCAATTGTTGTTGATTGTGAACGCTGTTAGATCTCCCAGTGCTGGAAAGAGAAAAAAAAAAAAAAGAAAGAAGAGAAAATTTCTGTAATCAAAAGACTTAATGATGAAGAGCCTGATGCACACACATTTGTATTTGTAATCTTTATTTATAGGAATAATCCAGTCAGACAAACTGAGCAGATGACATAAGAATCATAGGCATGGAGGGCTGAAAAGCATAGCAGGGGATTGCCTGTTTTAACTCTACAGTTAGGACAGAAAAAGCACACTGGGAGCTGCCTGACTCATGGGGACAGGGAACTGCTGCACAGGCAGAAATTTTCAGGGAGTCCTGGCAGATTGCTGTCCTGCCTGGCTCTCCCTGTCCTGTGTCTATTACCTAGAGTAAACACACCAAATTCCATCACCCTTTCTGCATTAGTCATACTTTCTTAGCCTCTTGGCTTTGTTTCTTTCCCCATGTTCTCCATCTTTGGTGTTCTTAGATGCTTTTCGGCTGGGCAGCTTCTTGTCCAGACATTCCTTACCCTGCATGGGTATATTAGATTTATTGTCATTAAGTGTACCGTGTTGCTCTTGCCCTTAGTGAATATTCCACACAATCTTTCCCATTTGTTATGGTATTCTGAATTCTGATTCTTTCCTCCAAAACACTCTCTCTTCCCCTTCTCCAGCCTCTGTCCCCTCCCCAAGACTAGACATTGAGTTGTGCACATTTTAGAAGTACACTCTCTATTCCATCCTCCAAGATGTTAAAAACTCTGAATGGATTTGCACCTGAGTTAGACTTCTGTGGGATCCCTTTTGTGAAGTCCTGAAGAGTAAATAATTAAAAACTGTTCACCAAGAGCAAGTTTTTGATCAGCTCTGCACTCTGATAGTAGTGAGTACCTTAGACCATATGGAAGATCAGAATCACAGTTATGCTGGCTCAGACCAATGGAGTACCTAGTCTCTCTACAACGATGGCCAGCAGTAGAAGCCCAAGGAATATAAGAAGAAAATAGGTATGAGATGACTCTTCCCCCAGTATAATCTTCTATTTTGCAAAAATTTGGATTTAAAAAATAGTTTACTTACAAGAATATGATATAAGACAGTGTGAAAATCCAGGGTTGGTGTCAAAATCCTTTATCAAAGTCAAGGTACAACACATTTACTGCTTCACTTTCATCCTTATGGCCAGCTGCCACATCAGGGTAGGAAGTTAAATAGTGTGACATGATTTGTTCATGACACACCAAGGTTGATTGGTGTTTTATTTGTTTACTTTTCTTCCAAGTATCTGCAGTTTAATTGTTTAATAAATTGTCCTAATACCTGTCTTAAAACTTAATCTGTTTGGTGTAAAATTCTGCCAAAGTATAAATACAAACACTAAGTTTAGCCTGTCATATTTATCTGGGAACTTCCCAGTCCTCCATGAATTCTTTAAGACAATCTCTAACAATGAAGAAATATCTTTGAATAGTTCCTACAAATTCGTAAGCTGAAAAAGACACACCTAAATATTTAGTAAATTCTTTCTGTATTGTGGCCAATACTCTATATTCCTTGTTGAAGTTAGTGTAATTATGCATCAAGGCACAATTCACTTTTCTTGGGAGCACTGAAGGAAATAAGGGATAGGAATGCGTCAGTCTTCTCAGTATCATACTCCACACCCTTTCCTAGTTCATAATGGATCTTCTCAGGAGTGATATAAAAATGTCAGCATGGCCAAGAGTTTAGCTGAGTTGGCTTGCACAATTAAACCAAATATGAGATGGTTCTTCAGACACATTAGTAAAAGGGAGCACAGAAGTAAGAAGTAAGGAGACATAGAACACCAGGAATGAAATGGAGATTAACTACAATCTAGGTAGGATTGAAACAGCAAATTAATACTTTGTCTTATTTTTCAGTAGGGATAATATAGTGACTAAGAATAGTAAAAAGGTGCTTAAGGGAATGAAGACAGAACAACAGAAGTTTCCATAAATGAAGTACCAGCTAAACATAACCTACTTACAGTGGTGAAATGGAGAGGGTTAAACATTACCCATTTCAGGGCACTGCAAGTGTCTGCAAATGCAAATGCTGATTTGCACGGAATGCATTTGCAATGATTTTATGTGTATTTGTTCAATTCAGGGCTAGCTCAATACAACTAAAGAATAATAAAGTTATTCCCTGTATTCATAAAAGGGAAAAAAGGTGGTCAAATAAAATGCAGGCATGGTAGTTTGACCTCAACACTAAGCAAGGTCTTAGAGTAGATTTTGAAGGAAAGAATTATCAAGGACCTGGAGGTAAATGGAAAGTGGGAAAAACTAGACCATGGTTTTATCAAGGGCAGATCATATCAGGCTAACTTAATGTCCTTCTTTGATAAGATAATTGTCCCAGAGAAGAGTAATGCAGCAGACCTAATCTACCTTGATCGAAATAAGGCATTATATTGTTCCTTGTGGGAAGTTATTTAAGGTGGAGAAGATGGGCTTTAATGCAAGAATTGTAAGACAGAAGAGGAACTAAGTACAGGGTTATATGAAAAGAGGGTTCTGTTAAAAATGGAAATATCAAAATGAAAGAAGTTTGCTAGTACAGTTCCTCTAGGACTGATCTTGGCGCTGATTTAAGTAGTATTTTTGAACTTGGTAAAAGTAGTAGAATAGATATGGCATTAAGAGATGGCACAAAATTGGAATATGACTAGCATATCAGAAAAAAATATGACCTTATGGACTGACAAAATGGAAACCTAATAGTACAGAAAGTAGAGCTGGGTGCTTGGGGATTAATATTCTTTTAGTATAAGCTGGTGTCTTGATAATTGCTGGTGATAGTAAAGGGAAGAGGTTTAATGCATTAGTTGGCTGTATGGTGACTATGAGCCATCATTATGTCATGGCCATGAAGCAGTTTCAGGGTATATTAGATGAAGGATTTTCAGTGAAGACAATAAAGTGTTAATATTGTTTTACAAGGCATTGGTGACACAATTCTCAGAATATTGTTTACAGTTCTCATGACCCACATTGATTCACAGCAGGTGCAGAGTGGGATGGTTAGGGGAAAGGAGTACCTATTTTCTCAGCTGAGATGAAAATAGCTTATCTGGCAAAACAAAGCTTGAAAGGGCATATGGTTATATCTTTACAAGTACGTGTGGGTGTAGACGTGAAGGAAGAAGACTTTTATGTTAAAGGATAACACTATTTCAAGATCAGACACTTACAAACAATAAGGAGTAAATGAGAAATTTAAAAGAAGGTTCTTGGCAATCTGTGCAAAGCTCTAGAACTGCTTTACAGACAAGGTCATGGAGGCAGGGACCTGAACTACTTCCAGATGGAAATTTATAAATTAATGAAAGGATATGTGTGACACAGGGAAGTGATCATGAGTCAGAATATAAAGTTTGTGATATAAAGCTTTGGATACGTACTGACATTGCCAAAGAAGTTTAATGGGAAACTTGTTTGTGTACTTTTCTTACACAGTCCCTAAACAGAAATGTTTTTAACTGGTCCATGTGCCAGTTCTTCTATTCTTTTGTATATAAGATGAGCAGCAGGTAAAAATGGGGCAGTTTGTTAAGATGTCAGGTGTTAACTGGATAGAACTTGCTTACACGCTCAGGGTTAAATTAATCACCTGATTGGGATCAGGAAGTATTTTTTTCTCTAAGTCATATTGGCTGGGATTATGGAGTGTATTGTTTTCCTCTCTAACGTAAACTGTCTGGAATAGGATGTGAATTTGTACCTTGTGAAATTCCTGCTCTTGCAGACTGCTAAGATATGGCTGGTCAGGAAATCTCATGACTTTAATATCTTCTCCTGTCCTCTGACACATTGGTGGTTTTCAGTCTTTTATTCTCCTGAGGTACAAGGGGGTGTGACTATAATGTAGGACATTATTTCACTATACTACAAGACTTGATTCAATATTTGCTTTTTTCAGATCTTTCAAGAGTTTCCTCTGAATAAGAAAATCTTACTTTTTTGAGGTAGCACAGAGCTGAATAAGAGGCAGTCAAGGATACTTTTTATGTGTTGGTAAGTTTTGAAAAAGAAAAGGTTGATCATTTTTGTGGACCAGATATTCCTAAGACCTTATAGCAAAGAAAGTCCTTTAATTGATGATTCTAGCTCAAAGAATTTTAAAAACTATTTAAAGGATATCATAGTTTGTTAACTGGGATTCTCAAGGCTTTCTAGCTTAGGTATTCCACTAACATACTTACAGATGTTTCATCTTCTTACTAAATGATCGAGGTTCTTCAGACTTTATAAAATCGATTTTATAGTAACTACAAACACACTGGTTTTCCTCCTGATTTGGTTTCTTGACTACTACTACCTGAAAAGAAATACTTGAAAAGTGATCATGCTTTATCTCATTGAATGTATAAGGAGTCTATAGCAATTACGCCCCTAACTCACCTGTCATAGTTAAGTGGATACAATTAGATGGGGTGTAAAGGTACTGTATTTATAATGCTTAGTTCTAAAGGTTGCTTTTTACACAAATATGGATCCTCAGACTAGAGGCCACAAAGGATGTCATGGTGTTAAAAATCTACTAGGTAATTCAGTTTACTTCTCATAACCTGTACAGTGGTATTGATGGATCGGTTCTGTGATGTGGTTTATCTCTTGCAATCCAGGAAGCTGGAGTTTGAAAGTTTTTCTTAAAGCACAGATTACTAAATGACAGTATAATCTACCGCTACGCAGTGTGTCCCTTCCCTTCCATTTCTTGTCAGAGAAATAAAATAGCAGATTCCTAAGTCAGGTCAAATCTAGTCTGTATGTGTTTTATTGAGTCCTATCTTGACATCCTCAGACAAATTATCTTTCAGAAGAGATGGCCTGAAACATATATAGGAAATGAATGTCTCCAAACCTGCCAGTCTTCCAAAATCCTCATGTGGCATTTGCTTTGAATTAAGCAAATGCTTAGTTATCTGCTAGTGATGCAAACAGCAAAATTGCCAAATTAATTTTGGTTTGTTCTTCATATCATTGTCTCTGTGGAGTCCAGTGTTACAAGCAATGGAACCTTTTAAGAAATAGTTGGCAGTTGCATGGCGTATGTAACTTTCTAAATCCAAACCCCTCATAGATGGAGAAAGGTTACTCCCACGTGTCTCAGTCCCTTTTGGCTACCATCTGGAACAGCAATAAAATAAAGCTAACTCTTTTTATTATCATTTTAGGTACATAAATCCAGATGAAAATAGCTTTTTTCTAATAAATTGTGTGACTAAATTTAATCTGAAAAGTTTCTGCTGAGTCACTTTGTTTACTCATTTTAAGTTTTGTTTAGAAATACAGGATTTTTGAAGCTGATTCTGTCAGATTGCATTTCAGCATTTTAGACAGATAGCACAATACTCCTCTCCTACCCTCCCACCCCCTCTTATTATTGTTGCCTAAGTTATTGTAGAAGACATTTACTTTCCTTTTATGCCACAGGAAAACTTTGAAACATAAATCAGGACTTGGGAAACCTTTAGGTTCCTGATATCAAAAAAGTCCTGCTAAACAGACACCAATATCTGTTGGCAGAAAGTTAGTTACCTTCTTGTCTTTTTACTTGTGTGCTTTACGTATGTCCCAGATCACCTCAGCCTGAGTAGCAAAGTGTCTAGCCATTTCCTTTCAAAGTCCTTGTAATTTATGTTTAAAAGTCCACCCACAAGAATGAAAGTGAACTCTACTACCTGTAATTGAACAGGAGTCAGTACAGTATTTCAGTGTTCACTTTAAATTGCCAAGATATTGTGTTTCTGTGCAAAAGTTTTGGATTGAGATCTCAAAATGTGGTAAGAATACAGTGATTAGGGTTGAGGGAGAGGGAAAGGAGAAAGGCGGATCGCTCTGAAAGGCCTGTATTGTTAGGAGCTCTCAGAGTTGTGGCAGAGGTATTGTAGAGGCTAGAGTATTTGCCCAGGACAGGAAAGTTTTGATTCTTTTCTCTCGCAGTACTAGGGAATTAAAAATCTTGATTTCCAAGCATATTACCAGGCACCTCTTTCAGGGGGGGACATTCGACAGCAAATTGTGCAAGAGTTACAGAGTAAGAACAACAACAAGCAAGGTGTGGTGCAATGTGGTATGTCAATGATTATGATACTGTGCTTCCAGGCCTGTTTTTATTTGACAACTGTGCGAAATGTATCTAGAGTCTTCAGAATGCTTCTTCCACTTCTACATATTAAGTTTGAAGTGTATTCTTAGTTCATTATAGACTGGGCTTGTCTTTTGTGTAGTATCACAATTGAATGGTTGGACTTGATGATCTTAAAGGTCTCTTCCAACCTAGGTGATTCTATGAAATAAGATGGGCCTTATCCATATGACAAATGGTTTTAAGAAACGGGTTACCTTGGGGAGACATTTAAAAGCACGGGTTTGGTATTCAGTAGACCTTCCAAAATCTGGCATAAATTTTTATTCTTTGCCTTAGATATTGATTCAGTAACAGTATTAGTCTGAATACATATTCCTACTTAAAATGTAATTCTCACTTTTAACTCTGGAGAAATTTACAACCCCAAGCTTCTAACAGATTCCAGTTGGGGGGAAGAATATATTTTTTAAATTTTCTTCCCCAAGAAGGCTTTATGTTTTGGTTGTCATCTTATTTTATAGTACTGGATTCTACTTGGGCCAAATATACATCTGGTAGTCTGAAACAGCAGTCAGCAGTAACTGAATCACTGGCAGCTGATGAGTATAGAGAAATGGCTAGTATTTGGAAGGAAGAGAAGGGAGAGGAACTTTGAGGGTGGTTTCTAAAAAGCACTAAGATTGAGTGTTAACAGGAAAGTATTGGAATAGGACTTTGATTGGGAGAGTGCATTTGAGATAAACTATAGTCTTTCTTTTGATCCAGGATCAGGGTGCGCAAGCAAAGCAGAACAAGCCATCACAGTATTAAAACCAAAATGTATTTTAGTAGCTCGGGCAGATGTTGTGGCCATCTTGTGTGTTCACCCTAGTAATACTTGTAGGCTTTGCCTGTACACAGGTCTATTAGATGCCTGTATTTTATTAGACCAAACTCTGGAGTCGATACAAACAGATTTTGAGTATGTTAGGCATTTCTCCAGGTTTTCTAGATATCTGGTGGGTTTGTCAGTGCCTCGTATAAGCTTCTAGGTATCTGGACAGCTAGGATAAATGGTCCCTGTGCAGGAATACATTGCATGGCAAGCCCAGCATTGGATTTATTTCATTAGAGCTGCATTTGCACAGGATAGGCGTAGATACTCGTCTTGTGAATATTACATGGAAATGTGGTGACACTGCCTTGGTAAAGTGGTTTTTAATATAATTCCTAGTTCTTTCTCATCTTTAAAATTTTAGACTTCTCTGGGAAACCTGACTTTTTCTCTAATCATTAGAGAAATAAAAAAATTCTTGAGTGGCTTTAAAGTACGGTAAACTCAATTCAGTAACAGAGTGCTTTATTTTAGAAATAGTTTTATTTCAGAGGGGAAGCTGTCTTCCAAGTTTCCTTTTGTTTATTTTTTAAAAAGTACCATTTAAAAGTTTAAAAAAAAAAATAACAAAAATCTTCTGCAGGTAGATTTGACAGTCCAGTCACATAATTATTCAAACCATGAACACCACTCTATTAGTTCTTTATCACAAAGCTCAAAGCAGGACCTTGTTGACCGCCAACCCGTGGAAGATTTCTGTTTGGGTATGTTCCAAATTTACTCACCAAGTCTGGGTTAGCATTGCAAATCACATTCAGGAAAGTAGCCAGGGACCCTGCATCAGTTTGCTCTCTCTGTCTGACCACTACTTGTCAGCTTGGCCATGAGGTAGACAGCTGGATATATTGTGGCTTCCCTGTCATAGAATCATAGAATGGTTTAGGTTGGAAGAGACATTAAAGATCATCTAGTTCCAACCCCCTTGCCATGGGCAGGGACACCTCCTACTAGACCAGATTGCTCAAAGCCCCTTCCAACCTGGCCTTGAACACCTCCACAGCTTCCTTGGGCAACCTGTTCCAGTGCCTCACCACCCTCAGAGTGAAAAATTTCTTCCTGAGATCTGTTCTAACTCTCCCCTCTTCCAGTTTGAAGCCATTACGCCTCGTTCTATCACTACATGCCCTTGTAAAAAGTCCTTCTCCAGCTTTCTTGTAGGCACCCTTTACGTACTGGAAGGCTGTTATAAGGTCTCCCCCAGAGCCTTCTCTTCTCCAGGATGAACAACCCCAACTGTCATGTATTCATGTGCTGGTAAGCATCTTCCTGTCTCGGTATGTCACAAGATTTTGGATACCAACAGCTTAGCTGAATTCAAAACTGTAACGAAGTCTAAGCCTTTTTAACGATCACTTCAGTCATTTTGTTTCACCTTCAGTTTAGGATTTCTTTACTCAGGACTCCTGATGTTAAAGATGTTCAAAGGAGCTAAACAGATTGAAGGACACTTCCGTGTGCTTGACACTTCTTTTAAACATTTTTAGTCAATATTAATCAACTGGGACATTCCACATAAAGAGGAAATCTTACAGAAAGAGCACTTGTGGTTATTCATGGAAATCTTGCAAGAACACTTTTGGTTATTCCTCTAGAGGAAAAAAAATGACATTATCTTTCTGCAGGGATTTTTTTTTCCTTTCTTTTTATTTTTCCTTGGGATAAAAGATGATTGAAAAATTAAGTTAATGTTTTTCACTTTTTAAAAAGTTCTGAACCTCAATTTTAAATTAATATTGACTGGGCAGTCAACACATTTTCAGCTTTGCTTCAATACAGCATTTCTATGCTGAAGTGAGTTATTTCAGATGTCTGAAAAAGTACTGCTTAATGCCTGTAAGCACTGTCAGAAATCAATAACTTTGAAATTTTTGCTATTTGTACGTTTGGCATATCACTTTAATTCAGTCTGTTTACAGTAGAATAAAAGTGGGCATGGAAAATTGTCACAAAACATAAAAATGTGTTGAATAATATTCCTTTAAATTGTAGAAATAATATAATTTTGATATTTGCAATATTAACTGTATATATATTGAAGCTCTGCAAAAAAATGCAACTTAAAAGTATCATAGGAAATAGCATTGTTTTGGTAGTTACATATAATCTGCGGATATTGACCACAATCACACTAAAACATTTTTTTACATAAAAGTATTTTAAGGATTTATGAAACATACCATTAATGAAGAAAAAACACATTTTCAAGATATTTTAGGTGGGCAAATGATTAGCAAAGCAGTGCTGTCAATAACATTAACTTTTAATATTAAGAGCAGCAACGCAAAAGCATTTCAAATTGTGTTTTCAGAAGGAAAAAAAAGGATGCTGAATTTGAGTGTTGTATTTTCCAGCAGACTAAGGCAGCTCTGTTGAAGTTCAGTTTTCATATTGCACAGATGTCTGCATCTTGAAGATGAAATTTATTCACTTTTGTTATATAAATATATAGTCAACTCTACAACTTTGATCATCCATCTGTAGAGTCTATTTAGTGAATATTCTAAGCATTTTCATTAAGTAAAATTTGAAGAATTTAAGCATCCAAATGGGAGAATTAAATTTAAATATAACAGTATTCTATCTGACTGTGAATTAAAAGACTTAACCAATTAGGCTGAACATTTAGACATTTTAAGGCATTCCACCAAAAAGTGCAAAGCATGCATTTTCAACTAAGACTGTGGTAATGCAGTGAAATAGATACTCTGGGATGAACAGCTTTCTCCTGTGTGTTTCTCCCTCTGTTCTCTAGGTCTCCAAAAGCTACTGTGGCCCAACCAACTACTCCAAAAGCAAATAATTTAATGTGCCATCACCTGCCAGTTTTGTTTGACATTTAGAATGAAGATTCTCTCTCTGAAAATGTCTTCACCAAAACTGTTACAGTAATTCCCGCAGGTCTAGCTGAGACTAGCATCCTTTCTAACACTCTGAATGGTGTCAAAGTAGTGCCTGCTTCAAAGTATTTACAACATATATAGTCAAGACCAAAATGGAAGGCAATTGTGGTTACCCAGTTTACAAAGACAAAACCTGAATCTCAAAGATCTAAGTACAAGGGTGTATTCTAGGGAAATGCACAAGTTTCTGTTCATGAGGATGTCATGGTTTAGGTCGGGATAGACTAAATACATGCATAAATTACTACATGATAAATGAAACTATGTGAGGTACTATTCTGTGCACTAATAGTCACTCTGTCATAGAGGTCACAAATATCCACAGTAATAGGAATGCGGATAGCTCTGCTTCCCCTTTTCTTGCTGATAGGAGCAGTGGTTATTAGCAATCTGGAGGAGCAAGGTGTTATGTGTGGTGGTTGTGAGCTTGGTCCCATACATCCCTGGAGGTCCTCCACAGTCAGGTATCCCTGAAAGTTCAGTTGTGCTGCCCTAAATTGAAACTCCTTTGGGTCTGTTTATTTTTTTTTCTTATTTCCTTTTTTTGATGTATAAAAAAGGAAGAAGAACTCAGATGTGCTGTGTTGTTGTTTCACAATATCCTGACTATGCATCTGTCAGGATGTCCTGACTATCTCCAGTCATACAGATTAGAACATAATGAAGTTCAGAAATCATATTAATCACAATTGATTTGCATTTCTGTAATTCTGGGAACATCATGTTTACATTTCATTCTGGCAAGATACCATTGTAGTACATGTTTAAACAAGTTTGCATTATTCTATTATAAATAGGGATCTAGTGGATAATTAACCAAGTCAGAAACTTGGAAGGGTCACATTATGGGCGCGTAAGTAATTTGTTACAGCTTTACATCTACTATAAAGTATTTACATTTTATCTTAACATTTTGTCTTCAAACATAATTTCTTCTTTCATAAATTAATAACTCAGAGATTCCTGTGAAAAGGAGTTCATCAGAAACTTTGTTCTTTTCCTTACTTGGGGTTGCAGATTCCTAGCCTTTTTGCCATTTATAAAATAAATTCTATGGCTCAGTTGCTCATATCTACAGCCATTGCTGTGTTCAGAAGTACGGCCTTTAGAAATGTTGATTCAGGTGTGGTTTGTAAAGAGCAAAAAAAAATAGACATTGGACAATCTTGTATAATGGATGCTCTTCCCGTTTATGTTACAGGAGTGGCTGTTAACCTTTTTTAGGGTCAGGACATTGTCCTTTCAAGTGCTTTACAGACACAGTACAGATGAACCTCCATAGTCTGGAGCACATTCTTCTCTTTAGTGGACCAATAGTTACTCACCAGTGTGCAGGAAAACCTGAGCTAGTGTGATTTAAATGAAGTAAAATCAAAACAAGGTGTAAATTAAAACAGGTTCTTATTTAACCTGAATTTATTTTTTTTTTCAAAGAAACTGCTAATTGCTGGTTTCAAATGTTATGCCAAGTGTTAGAAAGGTGTCCCAGGACAACAGGAAAGATACCCATGTGTTCTCCTTGGCCTGGCTCCTGCATTCAGGTCATATAGAGGGCAGAGGAGCGAGAAGCTTCTGCAATGTATAGCAAGGCAGGCATGAGAAGTCAGCAAGGGCTGGAGAGTCGGGTACTGAGGGTTTCTAAGAAGCACTGAGGATTCTTTCCCTGAGTGCCTGAATAGACGCAAAGGGAGGCCTCAGAGGTGATGGGGGGATAAAAAAAAGGTATTTTAGTAATTCCAGGAGAAGCTGAGTAAACTTTGTTCAAGTCAGGAAACTCTTTGGAGAAAAAGACTCACGTTCCATCCATGCAGTAATGGGGAAAAGATTTGTTTTCAGACCTTGCATTTAGTCAGGCCCACCCAGCTAAAATGAATTTTCTCTACTAAAAAAGAAAGCTCAGTCTAATCCATTATTTTCTGTTCTAATAAAATATGGTTTTGAGATTAGAAGGCTTTGGTGTGTCTGCTTACAGAAGACGGCAAAGCCACCTTCTATCCCTCACAGATGGACAGAAGTGTGGAGTCCTTTACATTTAGTTACTTTTACTGCCAAGTTAGGATACAGTTTATTTAGGAATATTCAAGATGCAGCTACATGTAAATGACTTGAGTCAGAGTCAAATTTAGACAGTGTCCAGGAAGTCTGAATAGTTCACCTTCATAATTTAAAAGTATGCATTGTTGGTTTTCATCTGAACTAGGTCTGCTAGTAAAGCTGCAGGATAAAGGCTTTTTTACTGGTGTTACCAGCAGGTAACTATATCCATCTAAAGAAAGTGCTATAGATTTAACTGTGCATCATGTGATTAAACCAGGAAAATGTCTTTAACAGATAGAACTCTAGCTGATGTAATGAACGCTTGCAGAAAAACATGGAGGGAAGAAACTGCAAGTAACATCAGTTGTGACTGTAGCTTTCAGACTTGCCTTTCAGAGTGGCCTGTTGTGTTTACTTCTTTGGTGCGTACAGTGCCCTGTGGGTATTCTGCTGTCATCAGAATTTTACAGAAGTAGGAGCGGAGAAGCCAAGTAATGGGATTATCTGGTATTTTATTAGAACAAACAAGTCTTGATTTTCAACACTGTTTCCAGCTGATAATCAATTAGATTACAGGAGAATTATCTCATTTGTCAGTCAGAAGGTTCTTCCTAAACTATAAAAATGCATGTGTTCATTAAGCAACCATTGTTGCCGACTCAAGAAATATTTAGTCTTTTCATCCCATATTTATTGAATACTTTTTATGACTAAACATCTAATTTTAAATTTTGTTCTGTGCATTTATTTCTCCTGAAGTGTTAGGAGTTATTCAGGAAATTGTGTAAACAAACAAAAACTACACAAAAAATAATAAAAAAAAACCCAACACCACAAAAACACACAATCCCCCCTCCAAACCCCACGAACCCTTACTCTGTAGAATAAATCCTCAAGGCATTTACTAGTTTCTTCCACTTTCATTTTTTCTTGATCTCCTTTCAACTCAAGTATAAATATCTTGAGACTTCTTGTACCCTAAATTTCTCACCTCAGAGGAAGACCAATCAAACAGAGATTGTAGAAATTAACACTGACAGAGCTGCTAACTTTTGAGAAACTTCCAATAAAATTACAATTTTTGGTGATGTTCACCTTCAGGAGAAATCTTATTTCACTTGTCAGGGCTAGTCTAGCAAATGTACAGAAAATACAGTTTTGAAAATCTAAGACAATAATTTTGCCTTTGGTCACTAAATTCTAAAATGACTTTAACTTCCACGCATTTGTTTTGACTTCCCTATGCAGGGCAGGAGTCAGGGAAGATTTGGTCCTATAATTTAGCATAAGATATGTACAGTAAGTGAAAGCAAAATGTTCCTCTATGATTTAATATTCTTTGCTCTGTAAATGTGTGTGTATCCGGTGTAGCATGAACACTGAAAGCTGAATACCCATCACTAGCTAGAACCGTGCATATTTGAAAAGAAAATCTCACCGCTTTTGATGTACTACTCTATATGGAGACATTTTATTACTTTCAATTAAACATGGGGGGAATGAACTTATGTGTAAAAGAAGCAGTATGCAAATGCAAGATGCCAACATCCTCATCTTTTACATGGGTTTTCTAAGATGCTGTTCAAGAATCTGATTTCAGTGTTCTGAGATGTTAATGTCTCCCACAATTATGTTTTTAAAGCTGCCTGGATATTATATTCCTACAGCAATAAACAATTAGAATTAGTATTTTTCTAGAGATTTAGTTTTTCTGCAAAGACTATGAGATTCCCTCATGTAAATGTATTTTACATAGTATAAGGTAGGGTTTCCTGTCCTGTGGTTCAGGACTGCGTGGTTTCCGGAAGACCAAGTTGCTGGTAATCACAGAAATTTTAAAAGACAAAAGGAAAGTTTCAAGTTAACAAATTGAATTATGATCTTGATAGAATCACGTGGGATCCCTAATGCCCATGGGATGCTAAAGGTTGATGCTGCTGTCATATGGTTTAGAAGCTGAAGTTTCAAATGATGTTGTTCTAGCATCTGAATTGTATTGCTCTAGATTTTATAGGCATGTGAATTACTACTACTTAATATAGGATATTTCGTATTTTTTTCATCTTTTATATTTTGGCCTAACTGCTTCACATCCAGTTTCTTTGCTGACTGTATCCTCATGTCCTATGGAATTTAGCACATTGTTTTGCTGTAGAGGCACGAATCGCCTTTCCCACGTTAGCATGAATTGCCTCTACTTACAGCTAGGGGGCTGTATTATTCCACTTTTACAGCAACAAGATATAAATCGAGGGATACCATTATTATCAGTCGATCTTAACAACTTTTTCCGTACCATTTTAGGCAAACGTCAATGTCTATGCTTGTATATCAGTATTTAAAGTTTAATGGAATCATTTGTGTAAGATACGGAACTTCACAAGTGGCTGCAGTTTTGTCCATATTTTCAAAGCTTTAAGGGTAACTACTATGCTGTGTTTCTTAACTGCAAGCTCTCTGAATTGTATTGTACTGTTTTAGTATTTATGTACCTATTCTACTGAAATCATAACCAGGTCACATATTAGATATGAACTCACTGAGGAATTTTGCAGCTTTTTTTTTTTTTCCTTTCCAGGTGGTCTGATACTACTTAAACACAACCTCTGGTGAGGACAGAGAAACAAGAGTTTAGGAAAAACTTCCTGGTCAAGAGCAGCTGTGGGAATTCACTAGCAGGTCTGATTAAAATGGGGTGGGTGGGGGGCTTTCTTTTCTTATACTTTTGCATCAATCAAGTCACTCAGTAATTTGGATTGCGCTACCACATGGTTTTTATTTGATTACTGTGTGAATGCTCATTGCTTACTTTGCTTTTGTTTTATGTTTTCCTGATACTTACTGAGAGCTCTAAACCTAAATAAATGACAGGTTCAGTAAAAACTCAATCTTGCTTTTGTGCTGCAAAAGCCCATTCAGGGCTTCATAAGCCCCTCAAAATTGATTTTTGGAGCACTGTTATTTAATCTGTCCTTTACAAAACTTTAATGCCTTGAGCAAATCCTTCTTGCCTTATTCCCACCACTAGGCGCTTTGACTTCATGGTAAGCAGATAAATGTAAGACAAAAAATGCGGTTCAGATTGTTCCCCCAGTCCCTAGTAATTCTCTAACTTGTCTATTCTCCCTTTCTCATTATTGAATAAAACCTCCTGTGTAAACACTACTTTTTTGTGCTCCCGTGGCACACAGACTTTTTCCCATCAGTTGCTTGCTCTCCCCCACCTGCTGTATCTGACTCATTAGTTCAGCTTCAGCTTTGCTTCACCTATTCTTTCCCCAAAGAATTATATTTAAAGTTCATGGCACTGTTCTTATTCTCAGCATACTTTCTCTGCACATATCTACCGGGCCTGCAGATAATACTGTGTAATGTTCCTCGGGCTCATTGGCTCCAACTTAATATTCCCTTGCAGGGTTCAGACTTTAAAAGGAGGTCTATGGCAGAGAAAGCAAAGGGAATCTGCAGGATAACTGTGGGCCAGTCAATGTATTAATTCAACCACTAATTTACATGCAAAGGAGGAGGCAGAAGGAAATCCAGTGAAACTGAATGCAGAAAAAATAGTATTCTGACTTCGCACATCTTGTATGGCTGGACTCAAGTACCTCATGGCCCTGACTGCAGGCGTGGTTTGATGCTGTTGCTGTATTCAGAGCACTTGGGTTCAGCCTGCAAGGTGACAGCGAGCTTAAAATGGCCCATAGTTAAGGCTTCACTTATCTCAACCTACTTTGAAAGAACAGTGTTTGAAGCACTGTTTTTTACAGAAGTTTTAGTATCGAATAACGCCTCTATCCTCATTACTGTGTCTTTTCTTTATTAAAAGTTTTCATTGAAAGAATACCAGCTGATGTAGGTAACTAGAAAGAACCAAGTAACTAAAATTATGTAAAGAATGAAGTACTAGCAGTTAATGCTGGCAGTAAGTACCTTGAAGTAGTTAATACTGTCTTCCACATTATTTATATTGTAATGTAATAATTTAAACAATAATTCAGTGGTGATTATGTTGTCATCTGTCTTCTAACGAAATGTTTGTCCTTACCAGCTGTACCTTATATAGGTTACATTCTGTTAATTGTTCTGGAACTTTTTTTAAAAAACTCAATCAACAAAACATAAAGCCAGCTTAAATATCTTTAAAGTGTTCACATTACAGACTTCAGTATGGCTTTTTTTTTAATTATTATTCATTTGACAGAAGAGCCTTACAGTTTGAGCAATTATCAGATACAAATTGTAAGGTGGATCTTGGTTTGACGGAAATCAACAGCAAAGAATCCATTGACTTAATTTTACCCCAAAGGAGGTAAAAGGCAATTGGAAAAGAATGTGCAAAGAGCAGAAGGATTTTGACTCCAGCCACAGAGTCACTTATGGGTTTTTGTCTGGTATCTTTTTAAATTCTTAAAATACTGAAAATTATTTGTAGCTACAATTTGCAGCAGAATATACATAAGCAATACTAATACAACATGGCACTTGGGTTCAGGAAAGCTGCATACCTCAAGTATTAAAGTGACACCATTCCAACACACAAGTGACTTCAGCTACCGAAAACCACAGCAATTCTCTATGTAGAGATTAAAGTACTTGTGTTGTCTCAGTGCTAGCAGGATATTCCAATTAGTTTAGTAATAAATGGAAAGGATGGCATCCAGAGATTAATTAAAAAAATACTTGCAATAAGTTGAAAAATTTTATAAATAATTCCATCTCTGAAAGAAAAAAAGAAATTGGTAATTTCTGCTGTGGAACAAATGTCCTTGTCATTTGCAAGAAGCTTTCTCCCACCTACAGTCCTGTTACGGAGTGGGTAGTGGTTGGACACTCTGAGCAACTGTGTGTAGCATGGACTTTCTCCTTGGATTTTTTTTTTCAGAACTTAGTTGCATCTTAAAAGTTTTTTGGATTAAGGCATTCTAACCTTTTTTCACTTTGGGTGATAGTTTTCCAGAGATGAGTCAAAATACTGGCAAGAGGAGTGTTTAGTGACAATATTCAGAATTTCGGATGCATGCTTTCCAGCTGTCTTGTTATTTCTGAACTGTCAGTAACATTTTATTCAATTTTTAACACTTAAAACAGGATTTCAGTTTCACTGTAACAGTAAACACCCCACAAAAGCTGTGTTTTGTAACAGTGAAAGTAGCTATTGATGCCGAGATTTGCAAATGTGTTGCTTTTATATGCTAAATAATACTGTGTGTGTACATATATGTATTCAGGACATTAATGCATGAATGGTTTTGTTAATAGTGGCCTGGATTTCAGTCTTATTTTCACTTCCCTTGCTCTGCTGTGAATGTTGTAGCTATTCCTGACTTCGACTTGTAAATAGCAGGAGAATAATGCTACCTATTAGACATACAGATAACTTCTATACAAAGCTTATCACGCACCATAACGGTGTCAAAATTAGCAGTGAAGAAGTAATCATCTCTCTGTATCACCCAGTTCAATTTATATTGAAGTGTTTGGAAGGCCAACTTGTTTAATTAAACACCAGCTACTTCAAAAGCTGAAGCTGACTTGTATCATCAATGCCATCACCAAGTTAGCACCTTCTAATCATCTTGAAATGCTCTACAAATTTGGTTGTTGTCTTTTTTTCTCCCATTATATCCTTGCACATGCAGCAGATAATAATTTTGTGACCAATACTATATGCCCCTTCCCATTAAACAACCAAAACACAAACAGTTGTGACTTAATCAGTTGCAACTTGACATCACTGTTATGACTTCATGGAGAGAATCAGTACTCTGGACAGTG
This sequence comes from Burhinus bistriatus, assembly GCA_013397275.1. Lineage (NCBI taxonomy): Eukaryota > Metazoa > Chordata > Aves > Charadriiformes > Burhinidae > Burhinus > Burhinus bistriatus. The sequence continues at coordinate 103,574 of VYXH01000326.1, forward strand.
TGGGTTTTTTGGTTTTTTGTTTTT
>VYXH01000326.1:104919-148476 GCA_013397275.1 Burhinus bistriatus
TGGATCTGAACTTGGAGTCTTTGGACCTCGGCGGATTTGGAATATCTACATGCTGATCCTCTTTGTTGTGGCACATCAGCTCGTTTGGGGAAACCATCCGAAGACAGCAAGATGTTTCTCGCTCTCTTGTACTTCGCTTTGCCCTTAGTGGGTAAGTTGCTGGCGTCTGATTTCTGCACATCGCTTCATAAAGCAAAGCATAGGGTTTATGGGATCGGATGTCTGACGGTTGTCAGTCTATTGTTTAGGCAGAACAGTGAAGTTCCCAGTAGTTTTTTCAGCTCTGCCTCCCATCAGTTAGCCCAGTCTACGTTTAAAGCTCTAGGAGCTTACAGACTTAGATACTTGCCTGTGTAGCCTCTTGTTAAATCGGGGTCTCGCAAGTTACAGGGAAACTTTTCATTTTGATAAAATAAGGCTGCTTGCGGGGGGTGTGTGTGTGTGTGACAAAAGCCGGCTGAAGGATTACATCTTCACCTGAATCTGGCAGCCTGCCCAACTGCGAGTGGTTTGCAGCCCAAACTGGTTTCCTTTCCATAGGAGAGGTTTGTGTTTCCATCTGCGTGTGTCTGAGGGAGCGTGACAGAGGACACGATGGAGAGGAGAGAGTTAATGTAATTTGCTTTGTTCTCCTGCAAAAACATCATACGTGGAGAGAAATGGAGGGGGGGAGAGTCATAAATTCTACCTTTATACGTGTAGAATAAGCAAAAATGTGTACAGCCTTTAAAAAGTGACTGACGCAAAAAGAAGCTAATATAAATCAGTGAGGATACTTATCTCTCTGAGCGGGTTGTTCGTGGATGTAATTGAAATTACAGCAGTGCTCTTGTGGAAAGTGAGGCTGAATGTTTAACCCTTCAGTTAAACACTTGAACGGCAAGGTTATTTGTTTCACCAAAGTGGATCTAAGGAGTAATGAATGCTTGTTTTGTCAGGCGCGTTAACCCCTGTGGGTTTTCTTTTCTTTTCGTGTTTTCTCATAAATCAGCCGGCAGGGTTAAAACATACTGTTTCCTTGGGCTCCCACAAAAGTGGATCTAAGACCATTAAAACCCCGTGGGCTTTTTTTTTCCTAAGGTGTAGCATGAAGCCCGGAGGTTTGCAAGGTACTGCCCACGGGGCTGGCCGCATGTGCTGCGTGAGGAGGTACCTTGTGCTTCCCAGATGCCTGCTTTGGAGCCCTGGTTAAACCAGCCTCATCCCTCAACGAGACTTTGTTGGTTTGTGTCTCCTCTCTCTAGATGTACTTCTGTCCGCAGAAGTGAGCGGGCTGCCTGGAGGGGACCGCCTTGACTGCGTGAAAGCCAGCGATCAGTGTCTCAAGGAGCAGAGCTGTAGTACTAAATACAGGACACTGAGGCAGTGTGTAGCCGGCAAAGAGAGCAACTTCAGCCGGGCGACGGGCCTGGAGGCAAAGGACGAATGCAAAAGCGCCATGGAAGCTCTCAAGCAGAAATCTCTGTACAACTGCCGCTGTAAGAGGGGCATGAAGAAGGAGAAAAACTGCCTGCGCATTTACTGGAGCATGTACCAGAGCTTACAGGGTACGTTGCAAAACGCAGAAACGTTACACTCCCCTAATGCAGTGTGTGATTTTTGCAGCCCCTCACATCCGCAGCTAGCTACTGCCGCTGAGGCTAAACCGAGGAGGGTCTGACCCCGTAATTCACATTGTGCTCTTCAGCTGCAAACTGAGGACCTTTCATCCGACTCAAGAACAGCTGCTGCTCCGTGTCCTGTTGTTGGGAAATCCACAATGAGGGTTTCCTCCAGGGGACCCAGCTGACCTTTCTAAACCAGAGTCAAAAGATAAGGGCACTAGCAAGTGCAAGAGCTACAAAAACAATCATTTGGAGACATTTTCCTAATAATATTTAAACTCCTTAATTAGGACTCACCTAACAAGAACACAGGAACTAGTTTCTTAGCTCTTTGCTGAAAGTTAAATGTAATATGAAGAGAAGCATTGTTTTAAGGAAAAGTTTATTCTTTCCTTTCCTGTATTTACTAGCAATATTCCCTGGGCATGCTGAGGCAGAAAAAGAAGCTTGTGCTTCCCAGAGTGTGTAGAAGTGGCAGTTAGAAGGGTTATGACAGTGATTGACTCGGGTCTTCTGTTCTTGATGTCATTGGCAAGTTTCCCATACTCTACTGAGAACAGTCAGGTCCTTATATGAGATGTATCATTTTTAGCCCTGTTTTGCTGTGGCCCTGGAGTTGAAGATGCAGACTTTTACTTCAGTGTGGTCCCCTTTTAACTCTTTTCTGTAACTGCTTCTGCAAAAAGGAAATCCCTTTCTGTTCATTTATCCAGGCATCAACTGGAATGTTTTAATGCATCCACATATATTTTTATTCTAACTTTCATAATAAATTACACTACTCTTGGACATCTTCTGCATTATAAAAAGTTTCCCTTCCAACAGCATCTTGTTAGGAGTGTTTTATTCCAAACATGCTAGTTTTTGGCTGTGACCTGGGCTGCTCCTCTAAAAAAGAGCTCTGCTGTTGGGGTGAGTGAAGAGGAACATCCTTGCTACAGCTTCTCTCCTGCTGGCATGAGATAGGACAGTCCCGGTGATGTCACAGGCTGTCTCTGCAAATTATGACCTTATTCATGGAGGAAGATGAGAGAGAAGAACTAGTGACAGGGATAAACAACTTGCTTCTTTCAGGTGTTTTTATAGATAATGCTTTGAGGAGAAATAGCCATGCAAATTAGAAGAGAATATCTTTTGCAGTTACAGAGTAGCTTCATTTCAGAGTAAAAGTAAACTACAGAATCTTATCCTGAATTCTTGCATTAAAAAAATCAAATATTTTTTGTCTTTAGGAAATGATTTGCTTGAAGATTCCCCCTATGAACCAGTTAACAGCAGGCTATCAGACATATTCAGACTAGCACCAATTGTATCAGGTAAGCAGATTTAAAATTCTTTAACTGAAACATGATTGCAATCTGCTGCTTTGTAGTTGAATTATGGAACTTTCAAGCAATACTGTCTTGAATAAAAAGAAATGTTAATGGCTTTCTGGATTTAGGAAGTTCATGATACAGTTATTATTTCAAAACCAATTAATATTTTCTTTTGTGCAACTAAAACTGAAAGAGTGCTTGGCAGGATGGCAATTTGTATTCTTTTTGAGTCATTCTTGACAATAAATGCTAAATTTTCCTGTAGGTGGCAATCTGATTCCCCGTGTTCCTAATTTACAAATCACTTCCTTTTTGGGAATGTGGTCAGTGCAGGTTACCTCTCATTGACATTAAAAAAGATCAGAAGAGAAATCTTTCAAATGTTTGCATAAGGGAATGCTTTAAAAAAGAAATATTTCTTGTAAGAAATTTCAGCATTAAGGCTTGTCTTGGAACTGCTGCCTGTGTAAAGAGCCTATTCACAACTTCCTTCTTTTTCTAGGTTTTTTCTGAACATTTTTGTTGCTGTGTGGCTGTCTTTCAGAACTTGCTTCTAGTAATTTGAATACGTTGCTCTGTAATTGAACTATGCTGTTTATCAGCCTAAATTATACTTGTTTTGGATCATATTTAGTGAAACAATGTTTTTTAGGCATTCACAGGGGTTATAGGTTGGAATTAATTTTCTTTTTTGGAGTTTCAGAAAGTCTTATGAGGATGCGGTTGGTACTCAGGACCTTTATTTGTTTAGTTACATAGAAAAATTGAATGTGCACAGTATAACGTGTAAGTCTGACAGTGTTGAAGCTATCATTAATTGACATGCTATGGATAAGCATTAGTAGATGGCTCATTAAAAGAAAGAAGAAAAGACCAGAGAGAGTGGCTTGACCAATGTTCAGAAGTACTTAAACTTTTTAGGACCCTAAGTCTCATTAAAAGCCAGGGGGGCTTAGGTTGTTAAGTATTTAATGGTACAGATTTTCAAAGGCATATAGACACATAAAATGTAGCTAACTGCCCATGGGGATTTTCAGAAAGGACTAAGTGATTTAAATAGGCGTTAGATGCCCAGGCAGTTCTAAAAATTCTAAGTGCTTAATGCATCTTTAGGTATCTTAATGCCTTTGAAAATCAGCCTTTTAGTCACTTTTCAAAATGTGACTTCAGATCCAAATCACGTACATCTTTTGAAAGCATTATCCTAGTCTGGTGAGCAAGTCTGTTGGAGAAATAGTAGAGAACAAAGATTAATTTCTGAAGAACCAAGACAAAAACAATGCGGAGGAGTTCCAGACTGTTTTCTTAAAGTTTATGGTCAGTCTGCTGAGGGCCAAATTCTAACCTACCTCAGCAATTTTATGATCCCCATGGAAATACCCTATGTACACTCTGCCTTTCTGTTATTTTTTAGATTCCCCATTTACTTGCAAAGTAATTACATTAAAAATGTAATAATTTTTTTTTCTACCTATTCTGTGCAACAATGAAATAAGACATGGTTGCCAACAAGTGATGTCCATCCTACCACAGTCACTTAAGATGCTGCTGGACCAGTTACGACTCATTCTGTGTTACTAGCGCACCCAAAATTGCTGTTCCCTCTGTCAGAAGTTTCAGGTTTACAAGGATTGGAGGCCTAGATTCTCAGAGAGCAACAAGCAAAAGTTGTAGTACAGTGGAAAACCATCAGTATTTGGAAGTATAGTAATCTGAAAGAAAAAAGATTAGCAAAAGCATTTTTGTTATCGTCATGGTTACTACTGCATGTTACATTCTTTAAAGCTGCCTAGTCTTACAGATTTTCTTGCAGAGCTCTGCAAATACCCTAAACAGGAGAACTTGGTAAGATTTTTATGTCTTGATTAAAACAAAACAAAACACAAAACCCTGTACAAGCAGTGTTGGCAGGGGTTTCGTAACTGGTGTTCTGCTAATGTGGTCATTGTATTTATAGATGTTGCTGCAGTATTCACTCTCATTAAAGTTACTTGGGTGTAATTAAAAGCGATTAACCCTTTCCTCTCACAAAGGCCATTCTGTGGTACTGTATGACTTGGCATATATATCAAGTGTAATGCTTTTCCATCTTTTTATTTATGTTTGAGACAGTATAGGAAAATCACAACAGTTGTCTTCTATGGTACATAAAAGGGGAAAAGCATTGGCTAAGATGACTGTTTTGTGTGCTACATAAGTCTTTTGCAATATGCATAAGTCTAAGAAATGGAGGACAAGTTTTTAAAAGCAGTTAAAATTGATCTAATTCTCTACTGAAAGCTGTTCAAAATTGCATCCTTTCTGGAAATAGGATGCCACTTTCTCATTAATAGTTCAAGCATCAATATGTTGATTTAAAACACAAATCAGGAATATATTGCTAAACCTGTTACTAAGTTTGTAGTTTCTCTCCAGTTCCCGTTATGTTAATGGCACAAGTGATGCAGTTGTGTTACTAAAGTGAAGCTCTGTTTTATATTTTTAAGTGGTCTACGTTATACTGGGACTGGTGGTGTAGTTAGTATAGAACTAGAAGGACAACTTAAGTGTTCTATATAAAACTTAAAACAATGTCCAACAACATAGAAAAGAAAAATCTAAACCAACAAAATTATTTATTGTAGTACTATCTGTTAAGCCCAGGGTATCGTATATTTAGATACCAGCAAGCATGGATTTTGCATTTGAATCACTACTAAATTTGTAAGGAAAGTGTAATTTACAAAAACAAATAATTGATGGCTAAAATAAGAGTACAGTGTTCGATTTACTTCTGATGACGTATCCTGAGTATTCAAGGGTCTGATCTTCCTTCCTTTCCATCTACATAATTCAGCTCTTTCTAATAAAGTTGGTCCTCTGACACCTCACATGGCCAAATCCAGGACTGTGAGTCTTCCCAGTTGAAGGACAGGGCTGTCTTATTTTTTGTTTTGGGCATGTCTAGGTCTGAATTTTCTTTAGAACTACTATGTCTGGTGTGGTGCTTCTGCCTCAAGAGTGTGAATTTCTTGCTGGTAGGCAGGTCTTCAAATTACTGAAGGCTTCTATGTGTGTGTTTTAGAGAGTAACAGATTTGGGTTAGTTATTATGATGTAAAGAGTTTGCTCAAACAGACATTTTTGCTTAAACTTTAACAACTTCTGAGAGGTGAAAACATTTTAAGGCCATTGACTTCTGTCACAACTACCATAAATGCAAAATCTGTTGATTGGATTTCAGAGGTGAATTTCACACCAGATTAATGATAGATGCTTGAATTAGTAACTTGTTAAAGCTATCTACAGCTTTTTACTACCTGGGGAACAGTCTGCCTCTTGAATTTGTATTGTATTTGACACTCAGCCTCGCAACTGGAAGATATCTTATTATTTTGGTATCAGCTGATATAGTGGTCATCTCTGTGGCATGATCTGCAAAAATATCCTGCATAAAAACTGTAGCTTCATGTACCTGTAGAAATACTTGGAAAATAAAGGTTTCTGAAATGTCTCACTCATTTCAACACAAAATGGAGAGCCACTAAAGCTGAATAAAATGCCTTAAGACATATCGTTGAAGTGGTGTAAATAGAATAGTTAATGTTAAAAAGAATTGACTATTTAGATCAACGTATTTAGCATGACATAATGCTCTCCTCCCATGGATTCACTTTTAAATTACCTAGTTAATCACAGGCTTATTATTGCATTGTTCAGCTTTGTGTATCTTTTGTTCTTTCTTTTACATCTACTATGTTCAGAAATAATCTTATAGAACAGGGTACGTAAATCAGAATATTTCTTAAAACATGTAGGTTTTGGTGGTAATCTGTAGAGAATTGGTCTGTTACATGCTGCTAGTTGTCTTGTTTCTAGTTGCTAAAATGCAAGACAGGTAGAAATTAATTATTTTGCCAATATTTCTTTTTAGTGTAGTAAACTGTTTTTGCAAAGTGCCTTTTGTATCATTAGCAAATGAGAGAAAGAAACTGGCTAGTATGATTATATGTCAAAAGGAGCATTTCGTGATTCTGCCATTCTCATGAGAGGCTGTTTACTCTGAAAACTGTGGGAATCTTCTGTTGCAGAAGCTATCTGGAAGCTTATATTTAGAAAAGGGTATCTTTTATTTCTTAATTAAAAACAAGAGTTCAGTAGACAGCACAGCACACAGGGCTTCTTAGTGGAGTGTCTCATTCCACATTAGAACACGGGTAGCACAGCATATGAAGTTACCATGTTTGATCTACATATTGAATAAGCTATGAGTACAAATACAAACAGTTATGGTCAGTTAGACGGCCTTTTATTGTATTTAAAAAGTTGAGACTGTAAAAAGTTAGCAATACTGGAATTCTCAGAAGGGTGTGTGTGCTGGTGGCATTTAAATTAGGCAGTCTCATGCACACTCATAGAATCATTTAGGTTGGAAAATACCTTTAAGATCATCTACTCCAACCATTGACCCTACTCTACCAGGTCCGCCACTAAACCATGTCTCTAAGCACCACATCTAGACAACTTTTAAACACATCTAGGGATGGCGACTCAACCACCTCCCTGGGCAGCCTGTTCAGATGTTTGATAAACACTCCTTCTGTAGGATTTCATGAAGGTGGGTCTGGGTCTCCCTCTAGGATCTCTACGTTGTTCAGAAGCAGAGTGGGTTAGTTCATAGTTTTCCCTTCTTCCTCTGCATTTTTCGAAGTCTTTTAGGCATCCTGTATCATTGGCGTTTGTTCACAGGTCAGAAAGTCGATGCTGGGAAAGAATGAAGTCCAGTATGCAAAACACTTCCTTCAAGATTTGACAGACTTTTATAAGGGGATACTTCCTTCTCCCTAGTGTAAAACCTGCTCTGAGTGTTGGTGATGGCAATCTGCCCCCTCCTCATTATATTACCCTTCCCAGGGGTGGGGTAGAGACATCACAGAGATGTGTTTCCTTTTGGAAAAGTTGCTATTGGCAAAGGTGGGGGAGGAAGGTTGGGGTTTTTCAATACGAATTCTCAGGATCCAGAGAAACAGAGCTTCCTTGTCTGTGTGCTTCAGGTCCTTTAGGATTCCTCATACCTTCTCTTTCTGCTACCTCTGTAAAGAGGGGCTGTAGGACTAGAAAACACTGTCATAGTGCATTAATTTTGCCCAAACTTTCCTAACCTGAAAATTCTTTTAATCAAGAATTGAATGTTTCCCCAGTCATTTTTGCAATTCTTGAACTAATATAAGAGCTGTGTTCTGGGTAGCAGGTCCCTGACACTTTAATTATAATTTGCTGCTTTTTTTTTTCCTACCTGGTAAATTACTTTTTTTTTTGTTGAATCCATATATAGCATTTTTTAAATTGTTTATCAAAAAGATAAGTTAGAGTCTCTGTCCTAGCCAACAGATTCACTCCTTTTTCCTTTTGGGGTTTATGGCATGTGAATTAGTGGCTTCTCCCATGAATTAATACTGTATGACATCCCCAATTCCTACTGCCTGAGGCCTCTAATCCTGGTTCTATTCCTAAATCTGTGTATATTTCAAATGCTACATATTTTTCTAATTTAACGCTATGTCTTTTTCTGGCATTTCTGTAAGAATATTTGAGATGCCATGTTTCTACAAAGGCAATTTAATTTACAAAATATTAAAAATGTTGATCTCTCTTGACTATTTACAATGCTCTTATTAGCTCTTACCTCCCATATTGTTGCAGTTTATTTAAAAAAAAAAGAGATACTTCATGTTAGTTACCTTGCACATTCACCCAATTTCATAAACAATAAACCAGATCTTATTAAGTTAATAGGAGTCTTGCAATCTGATTCTGTTCCCACTGAAGTAAGCATAACACATCAAAATCTTTTTATTTGATTATAATGTCTTCTGTTTCCTGTTGTAATTTTTTTGGCTTAGTTCTGGTTTTCTGAATGTGAGGTTGAGCCTTTTGATAACAGAAAAGTAAAAACGTGTTGTTAATTTAGCCTACACTGGATTTTCACATGCACAACTATATTCTACTTTTTAAGGTAATACATTAAAATAATAGCCCTCAGGCCAATATATATTATTGGTTTTACAGTTACAAATCCAGACTAACTCTTCTTCCCTAGTAAGAATTTGTGGCCCTTTGCCTGTTGCAAGAAAAACCCCCGAACAACACAGGCGTCTATTTTAGCTGCATTTAACAAAGTGAAAATAGTTTGACAAAAATAGATCCAATATGAGCATGTACAATGTTTGTGTTCTTTGACATTTCTGTCTACAGATTTTCTTTGCAGAGACAACTAGGCTGGCTTCCAGTCAGATAACAAGTTATCAAGAGTGCATAGATACTAGTTGCTGATTTCCACTTTTGCATTTTCATAATCAGATTGGACTTCACACAAAAGAAAATCACTTTGGTGACTGTTGGCTTGCAGGAGCTCTTTGAATTTCCTGTTTTCTACATTTCTTGAAGCTAGATCTGATTATGAGAGGGGAATTAAGTACCTTGCTGAAGTAACTGATTGACTAGCTTATAAAGGCAGTGCTTATGCACTTTAACTTCATCAGGAATATGAACATGCCTTGAAACCCCAAATAGGAACATGTAAATATCCTCAGCTTAGTCCACATTTCTTTCCTTTGTGAGATTATTGGAACTTTTTTGCTAGTTTCTTTGAAGATCTGTAAGACAGAAGAAAAGGTCTGTTCCTCAAGTATTTAAAATGCACAGTTTTGAGCAAGTGTAGTTTCTGCTTGTCCTAGTCTAGGCAGGCTTTGTCAACATGGGAAACAAGATGAAATCCATTCCATGGAAGGAGGAAGCATCTGATGATACAACACAGAGCAGTTATGCATGAATATTCAGCATCTCCTTGAATGCTGGGAGTAGTAAGAGAGAATATTTAAGTCTTGAAGGCAACTCAAAGGAGATTCTCCTGAATCCTCAAAGGAAAGTGTTGGGAGATGGCCAGGCATTCTGCTTACAATGTATAATGCATACAGTGAACCACGTCTTTTCTATGTCTAGAGTAGCATCTTTGGAGAGCAATGTGCTCTTGTGGCCAAGAAGGCCAATGGCATCCTCGGGTGCATCAAGAGGTGTGTGACAAGCAGGTCGAGGGAGGGTATCCTCCCTCTCTACTCTGCCCTGCTGAGACTGCATCTGGAGTACTGTGTCCAGTTCTGGGCTTCCCAGTTTAAGAAGGACAGGGAACTGCTGGAGAGGGTACAGCAATGGGCTACAAAGATGATTAGGGGGCTGGAACATTTTTCCTGTGAGGAAAGGCTGAGGGACTTCGGTCTTTTTAGTTTGGAGAAGAGAAGGCTGAGGGGGGATCTTATCAGTGTCTATAAATACTTAAAGGGAGCGTGTTGGGAGGATGGGACTAGTCTTTTTGCAGTTGTGCCCCGTGATAGGACAAGAGGTAATGAGCACAAACTTGAACATAGGAAGTTCCATCTAAACATGAGGAGGAACTTCTTGACTTTGAGGGTGGCAGAGCACTGGAAGAGGCTGCTCAGAGAGGTGGTGGAGTCTCCGACTCTGGAGACATTCAGAACCTGCCTGGACGCCATCCTGTGCAACCTGCTCTAGGTGACCCTGCTCTGGCAGGGGGGTTGGACTAGATAGTCTCCAGAGGTCCCTTCCAACCCCTGTGATTCTGTAATTGCCATCCCTTTAATCTGTATCTTTGCAGGAAAGCCTCCATTATAATGTGGTGGGCTAGATATCAAATGAGCAAATGCCTATGTGCTTTTGAGCAGCAAATTGTATATTCGTTTCCTGTTACAGGCCAGCTTTATGGTTTGCCTAAGTGCCACGCTAGTTTCTCTGAAGTATGAGCAAAAGCGCACACAGATACTGCTAGAGGTATTCATGGGATTACGAGGAGAGAATCGGGTACTTACTAGTCAGTGAGGAGGGAAGCAGAATCTGGTTACCTATGGGGAGAGGTACTACCATTTCAAGGACGTCGTGAGTGGGAACAGGCAGGGGCTGCCAGGGGACCTTAGAAACACAGAACTTGCCGGGAAGTTCCCAGTTTCGTCAGGTATCTACAGACTGCTGTGTGGCAGGGGTAAGCAGTTGGACACAATCAGCCTGTTAATGGGGCTGCCGAAGGCACGACATGGTGAGAGTGAGAGAAAGCCCGTGGTTCCTGTGGCATAGCTTTGGTGCAGTGCTGAGCGTACCGTTGGGAATACTGCGGTGATAGAGGTGGTGTAAGGACTGGTGCAGAGGAGAAGCCTGTGCTGAGTAGGCATATTTCTATGGCAGTCTTCCTCGGAGGGCTCCTGAAGTGCCTTGTCTGTAAGCTGTGTCCCCTGGTGAAATGTGGAGAACGGTGCCCAAAACAGCAGTATCCTGCAGCTTTCTGTGTCTTCATGGCACAGCAAGGTGCCGTTTATGGCAGGTGATTTGCACTCTGGCTCTTTACATTTTAAAATATTTTAAAACTTTATTTTTATAACCCTATTTGTGTTTGACTCTCAGGGATAACTTTGACAGTCTTGGAAGAGCCAGTGGTATCTGTCAGGAGCTGACAGTATGTTAAAAACGCTAACAGTAAAATGCCAGTGTGTGATGAAAAGAAATAAGAATTTCTGGATTGTAAGGCAAAACTTATTTGCAATAAGTATCCAACATTTCTTATTTTAAAATGTAAATTATATTGTTTTAACCTTAGAAAGGAATGTATTTACAGTTTTAATTTTTAAAAACATGACCATTTTTGTTTATGAAAACTAATTCTGTAGTTTATTTTATATTAGCTTTTTGTATTTTTATATTCTTGCATTTTCTGTGGATGAAACTAGTGCAACAACAATGCTGTCAGTATAGTTAGGGCATTAATAGAATTAAGTTATTTTTGGAATAGTTCTTTCATTACTATGATGCTTTGACAGTTTTTGTAAGTGTCAGGCTATTGTCCTGTACAATCTGCACTCAGCCTGAAATTTAACGAAAGATGCATGACACAAAGTGTAATGGCATAGAGATAGCTCTTCCTGCATAGAAATTTGCAGAAATGATGGGACTTGAAGATATCAAACAATTTGAGTAGGAACCCATAAATAAAGATGAATTTCTGCATTCACTGGTTATATGATTTTATCACTGCCTGGTGTCCATAAAACGCATCTTCCCATTAAAGTTTTGTCATGCAGCTGATGAGGTTCAGAAGTGTTAAAAGAAAGAGAGTGGAAGCTTTTAAATTCTGCACCCTAAATTCAGTACTAAAGCTCAGTTTAGCAAAACCAGAAATCATCGTTTCCCTGTTCCTCCTCCGCAGGAGATGGCACCGTGACTCTCCCTGCTCCTCCAGCCCACTGCTGGCGTTTCTTGTATTTAACCAGGCTCGTGCTAACTGCTGTCGCTTCCTTGAGCTAATAACCACAAATCATTCCTGCCTTGACATACCTTTTCCATATACCACCGTGCCTTCTTTGATTGTCGACTTCGCTCTCTCTGAACTCTTAACTGCTCCACCAAATCTCCTCTGGTGGTAGGACTTTGGTTTCTTTCCCTGTTGCTGCAGCATGGAGTGGCTCAGCTTTCCACCTCAGCTACTCGTTTCTCAGAAATCTGGCTACAGTTTTTCCCTTTCCTTTTTATGACAGGCTTGTCTTTGCTTTCCTGTCTAGTGTCTTTGATTTGCGGTCTGTCTCTGCCCCCCGACCCTGCTCTCCCTTTCTCTGTTCCCCCAACACCTCCCTGTCCTCCCTTGTTCAGTACCTCTGGTGAGGCAATGCCTTCAACAACCCCAAGCAACGCTACAGGCGTGGGGAGGAGTGGCTGGAAAGCTGCCTGGCAGAAAAGGATCTGGGGGTCCTGGTGGACAGCCAGCTGAACATGAGCCAGCAGTGTGCCCAGGTAGCTAAGAAGGCCAAGGGCATCTTGGCCTGCATCAAGAATAGCGTGGCCAGCAGGAGTCGGGAATTGATCATGCCCCTGTACTCAGCGCTGGTGAGGCCGCAGCTTGAGTACTGTGTTCAGTTTTGGGCGCCACAGTATAGGAGGGACATTAAGGTGCTGGAGTGTGTCCAGAGAAGGGCAACAAAGCTGGTGAGGGGTCTGGAGAACATGCCTTATAAGCAGTGCCTGAAGGAATTAGGATTGTTTAGTCTGGAGAAGAGAAGGCTGAGGGGAGACCTTACTGCTCTCTACAACTACCTGAAAGGAGGTTGTAGTGAGATGGATGCTGGTCTCTTCTCCCAAGTCACTAGCGATAGAACAAGAGGAAATGGGTTCAAGTTGCACCAGGGGAGGTTTAGGCTGGACGTTAGGAAAAAAATTTTCACTGAAGGAGTTATCAAACATTGGAACAGGCTGCCCAGGGAGGTGGTTGAGTCACCATCCCTAGATGTGTTTAAAAGTCGTGTAGATGTGGTGCTTGGAGACATGGTTTAGTGGCGGACCTGGTAGAGTAGGGTCAATGGTTGGAGTAGATGATCTTAAAGGTCTTTTCCAACCTAAATGATTCTATGATTCTATTATTCTCTGTTCCTTGAAAGCTTCCCTTAAACTCTGTTTTTTTCCAGCATTCTCTAAATTGTTCTCTCACCCTCCCTGTAAAGAGCGTGAGATGTGGTCTAATAAAAGGAATTGTTCTTGAGTAATGGAACTAGTACAACCTGATTTCCTACCAGAGTCCTCCATCTCCTGGAAGCCCCTGCTGTCTGCACAGACAGAACTCCCATCTCCTCTCCCCATGCTGTGCCCTCTCCACATGTACTGCCTTGTCACTTCAGTAGCCCTTAATTCTGTCCCACGTCACTTGTCTCTGTGGGACAGCAGATGCTGTGGCTGGCTTGGCGTTACCTGTGCTGAAGGACTGTATGGGTGGGCAGGCACCTGCTCCCTCTTGGAATGGCTCACAACCAGAGACATGCCTGCCTTGTCCTCGGCAGGCAGGTCTACTTGGGTCTAAAACCTGCAGTTTTTCATGAAATTTGTAAGAACTTCATATTCATGCCTCTGTCAAATTTGTTCAAGTATGTCCTATGGGTTAAAAAATCACTGGGAGCTGCAGGGGTGTGGAGAAGATAGAGGAGACTAATATTCAATTTACCTACATTTCCTTGAAAGATTAAGATTAAAAAAGCAAATATCGTTCCTGTCATATCACTAAGCGTTAGACTGTGACATATCTCATCTTATTCTTGTCTCATAAAATATCTAGTGTGTTGTGCAAGTGATATAAATAAACATGCAGTGGACTTGAACCATGCAGACAATTAAGTACAGTTGATGGCTGACAATTGTATTAGATAATTGAGCATCTCAGGATTCTCAAAATGGGAGACAATTCATGCATTTAGGTTAGTTGGCTTGAAGACTATTTATTCAGATTTAGAAATTAAACAAGAAAGAAAGGACCCATCCAAAAGCTGTTATATGTGAAGGCATATATTGCGTTTGACTATTTGGATGATACCACATTGTATTTACAAATGCCACTGCACTTTTTAAAGTCATCTTCTTTTTTAGATGGAATATTTTTAGGATTAAGGATTAAGTTTTGCTGATGTTTGTTGTGGTAAGGTCATAAACAAAATTAAGAAAGGTGATACTAGAATTTAGTAGTAGTTTCAAAGAATTCATGTCCAAATACCCAAACTTCCCCAAGCTTGCCATGTGCAAATACAGTGAAATATATTCTGCACAGCAGTGGCTTTGCATTAATGAACGCTTAAGCAGCAGATTAAAATGTCTGTTTAAAAAATAGGTTAGGATTATATAATAACACGAGTCTGGGATACTAATAACAGTGAAGATAATTTTATTGAGCAGATTAAATGCAATTAGATCTCAAATACAGAATATTTAAATACAAAACCAGATCAAAACCCAGTCCCTGAAGCTTTACTTGCTTTCCTTCACACCTACAGGATCAGCACCTGACAGTAAAGTAAATTATCATTTTTATTGTTGTTCATTTTATATTGCCACGAGAATGTACATCATGTTATCCATTAGGACCTGGACAAATAAGTCTTTTCTCCACATACACAGTCATGAAACAAGACATGATTGAAGACAGCGAGGTGTCTGCACTATTTGAAATTCTATTAGAAATTGATAAATTTGCTTGTCAGATTTCTTTAAAGGATTGCATAGATATGAAATGCCTATAGTATTCTCATATGAAAAGTCTTGAAAATTATAGCTTTATAATGAACCTATATAGACTGAGAAATTGTGTCAGTTCTTGCTCTCGTAATCTATTTACTTCATTTTAGTCTCCTAAATAGCGAAATGGAAAAACAAACTTTGCAGTGGTTGATAACACTTATGACCTGATGAAGTCAACTGCTTTGATCCTTTGAGAGGTCAAACTGTGTGTGTTTCTAAGCAAACATTCCCCAAGGCTGCTGATGGGTGAGATGCCTCTTCCCCTTGCTAAATGTCCCACCTTCACAACACAAAATTAAAGGAGACTTGCAAAGAAATGTGGTGTGTTAGTGTATTTAATCTTGTCTATAAATCAGTTTGAGAATCGTTTAACACAGGGTTGGGTGTTTGGGGTTGGTTTTTGTTTTTTAATTTTTGCACAGTTTAAAAATATCTAGACAGCTGTCTTCTGGGTTGAGTAGAAAGTGAATATATTAACGCTAACTGCACTAACGTTTAGGGAGAAAGGCATACAATGTTTTTTAATTTAGTAAATAGAGAATTATTTGAATCTGACTTGGAGCTTCATTTAGCTTTTTAATAAATTTCTACTGTATAGCTAAAAATATCTCCATGCCCTTGACCTTTCTCTAAGAGCTGTGGGAAGATTAGAAAGCATAAATAAGAATAAGTGTAGAATTATCCTAAGTGAAGAAAATTAGTACCGAATGCCTTAGCTATCTGCAAAATGGTATTAAGTTGTCAATCCTACAACATGTCCAGTCTGGCAGAGGTGAGCAAAGCAACCTGCTACTAGAGCAGGGCAATAGTAGTCCTAGAAATGGGAAGGTAGTTCATTTTTCATTCCCACTCAGTCCTTCCTCTCCTTGCGGAAGCTGCCAATGAAGGTGTCAATTATAATGACGATTTCTGTATCTCAGATATCTATCACTTAATATACCCCTTTCCCCCCGGCTTGTCCTGTGTAGTTCACCATGCAGCTGTATAAATACTTTCAGTCATTACCCTCTTGGACTGTATTTGAACTAGCAACTAAAAGGTGAGGTCGTCAATATATTAAAGACATCGTTAATGGCCTAGCTACAGCCATAAACAGTGAATAATTGTGATGGTTGAGCTTTATTTATTTATTTGTTCATTACAAAATGTGTTGGTATCTGGGCATCTTTGATGTTATAGGGATACTTCTGAAAACAGATGACTTCTAGTGATATTCAGTGCAAGCAGCCACTTTGCAGCATTCTTAATTATCTACTTTAAATTATTCACTTAACGAGACAGAGAATGGTTGCACTTGTGAAGCTGTCATCTTTAGGGCTTAGGTACTGCATTGCTCTGCAATAATTATACACTCTGATAGTAGCTTTCATTTATGCTAATTGCAAGTAAGCTTAGAAATTCCTCAGATTATTAAAAAGAGAGTTATCTCCTTCCTGTTGCGTTCAGTCAAGGATTTAAATCTTGCAAACTTTCGGTCTTGTTTTAAAGAGAAAATGTCAGCATAAAAATCTTTTACATATCAAAACTTTGCCAAGCTAAGAAAGCAAGAAATGTTATTCTATTTGCCTTTCAAAATTTTATTTGTAGCATTGCAACTGTTCATACTGATTTTTTATTATTATTTTAAATTAATTTGGTGATTTAAATATGTATTTAATCATACACAGACAGACATAATAAAACTAAAATCATACCTAAAATATAATCAATAAGTGACTATACCTAGGACACTAATGGGAGGCAAAAGAAATTTATTTCATAAATGGCAATGTTTTCTCTAAAGCTGTTCTCAGTAGGATCTTCAGAAAAAAATCACAGATTTCTGTAATGCAGGCAGTGTGCAATATCTGGTCTAGACTGTGAAGAGAAATGTAATTTGCAAGTTACAGAATGAATTATTTTGTCACAAAAAGAATAAAATAGAGCCAGTAGCTCCCCTTGAACAGTAATATGCGCTAATTGAAGGACTCAGGATTGCTTTTGTAGGAGTCAATATTCAAGCTTGTAGAATACTTAAAGTGAGTAGTTTCTGTCTTTAGCCAGAATGAGAAATATAATAAATGATTCTGGACCTGGACTGTGTTAGGAAGAGCTACTTCCCACTGCAGCTATCAGAATGGGAGACGTGTAAAACGCTTGTACGAGATAGCTCCTCTATCTACAGAGCAGGGTGTACTTCCGTGGCAAAGAGAGTGTCGCTGATAGATTAGGGTGACAATTCATAATGTTCCTGAGTGTGAATGCTACATGTTGAACAAGATGAGAGTCTCAAGGAGCATGTCACATAGAATTAAGGTTTATTCCTTATCCTGCCTCGTGCTTTTCAGAATTTTAAAAGGCTTTATAATATTTGAAATATGCTTAAACTCAGAAAACCTAGGTATTTTAGAGTAATATGTTACAAATCATCTTTTCCCCAGATTGTAGCTGAGTGCAGTGATCTAATTCTGGGTAATGACTTTTTGTTGTGTGACGTGATACAATAACAGAAAAGGATTTTCATAAAATTCTAGAAATTACTGTGCATATTGGGAATGATTTATTAGACTGTAACAGGAAAGCTACAAAGGTTTTTTAAAGGTGTTTACTGCTCAGATCTATGTTATTAGTGTGCAGTAAATGTATTATTTTGAACTATTTATTTTCAAAGAGTGGCAAAAGTATTAAAATACTTCTCTAAATCACTCTACACCTATTTAGAGACAAGGTTTTGGCTAGCTGCCCAAAATAGTGTATGGTAGGTATTTGGGAAGAGAAGGTTTCTTTGAGGTATTTTTACCACTGGGGGGACTCCTGCTGTTCACATTTCTTCTGTACAGTTTGGAGTACCCCAGATTTGCTTTAAATGATTGAGCTCACCTGAAAGGTGGGGGGTGTGCTAGTGTTGGAAGAGGCGCAGCCGGCGTATTTGTCATAGAAGATCACGTTCATTTTAACTGGCAACTGAAGTGTTTATCTGTTTCACATTATAACACCCAAATGTTAACCCAGGTTGTTTCTCTTTGCATCTAAGGCTGGCATGAGAAGCTGCATGGTTTGCAGAAGTTGTGGCTGAGTTCATTCTTTTCACTGTTTTATCCTTAGTTGTTTTAAGACTTGAGTGAATGGGTGCTGGCAGGACTCTAGCTTTTTTCATATTAAATGTAAAAGCTGAGCTAATGTATATTTGGCAGACACAAGCACTTGGAGGTCAGGAAACTTACGACTTTAGCTTTTTCTCTTTTGTACAATTCCGTTCTGACACAGGCTTGAAATTACATTCAAAACTCCTTTTCCTGTATGTGACACGAATCAATGCTGTACCAGTGCCTAAGATCACCTTTGCTGATGTACTTAAAATCTGACTAATACATATACTAAAGGGAAAGTTAAGGTACAAACGCATCTCTAATTCTGGGCCTGTCTGACTGGAAAGTTTCGTTTCATAAATCATTCAACAGTAGGTTTACTGAAAGGAAGGTTAGGAGGCTCATTTGTGTAAACTTCCTGACCTTTCCCCAAAATAGCTCCTTTTCCATTGGAAAAAAATACAGTTATCCTAATTTCCTGACTCCTCTAGGTTGGTCGTTCTGTGAGACTGCATTTTTCTTCCTGATAGGAGTTTTCAAAACCTTTACAGGTGGTATCAGAAGGGCCACCAGTTTGTGCCATAGCGCTTTTTAGAAAGGACTGTACAGAAGAGCGATGTGTCTGTGTGTATCTGCTCACACAGCTGAGCGACAGTTTGCAATTTGTAAAGAGCCAAACCTTCCTGTTTGTAATACAACATGGGGTCATTAAACCACAAGTCAGCATGTTTTTAAAGACACTAGCAGCGTAAGGCCAAATATTCTCAAAGCAGTATTTGTTGCTCTTGGATTGCAAACTACATCACAGTTTATTTCCTTGTATTAATTCTGCTGTCTGTACCTGTTGCGTCACAGTGAAATGAGTCCAAGGGTGTTAGTTGGTAGGAAACAAGTATGCAGAAGTCCCATCTCACATCTGGCTTTCAGAACCTGTTTATTTTGTTAAAGTTAATCAAGTGAATTGTACTTCAGATAGACAATCACACCACTGTTTTATTTGATAAAACAAACAAGGAAGAACCAGGTTGCATTTGCTTCATATGGAAAATCTGTCTTTTCTGGTTTAGAGAATGTATCCTGTGATGACTGTCATATAGCATTAATTTTTAAGCTGTATTTAGAATTTAAATACCTGAATTTCTGGCAGTTTCTTTTCTTCGTTGGTGACAAGTAAATGTTGAATAATCAATTGAAATATAATTTTAAAAAAGTAACATCTGAAATGAGGTAGACTAGTAGAAGGGAAGAAGGTGACATTTTGCATATGAGTAAAACTAAAGAGTTTGTCAAACTCTAAATTGGAGTGCTTCAGGTAGTGTGCGAAGACCAAAACTTGAGAATGGACACCGGCTTCCTGATGGAGAATGTGTAGTGCCTCTGGTGTCGGAGAGAAAGAAATGACCAGTTTGCTTTCTAATGTGGTAGAATTACATAAACTGTGGTATTATGTTATATTCTAATACAGTCAATCCTAATGTGTAATGCAGCATAAACCTTATTCTAATTGTTGCTATTTTCACTAGTCGTCAGTTGGTCACTAATGGGAGACTAAAAGATATGTTACAGAGAATTTGCTTACATGGAGACCAGTCAAATTGCTGCAGCCATTTTGCAAGCGAAATAGTAGTTCTTAGGGACATTTGGCAGAGGAAGAGAAGTGATATTTGCATGTTTAAACGTGTTTATTTCATCAGGTCATGTTGTTCTTTGAAGAATATATGTTGCCGTAATTATAGTAGTATGCCAATTACTTCTTTTAAGTACAGACTTTTTTTTTTTAATATGGGGGTTAGACCAGCTCTTGTGAAATTGGCTTCTCGTTGTTTTTCCATTCATGTATGGTGGAAACACTGGGGCAAAATATATCTTGTATTATTTTGTCTCTTCATCTGGAAAGAATTTTTTTTAATCTGGAGAACCCATATTCATAGCATTAAATTATGACAAATATCTATTGTAGAATATGTTTTACAGTTAACTGCAGAAAGGTGTTTTCTCTGGCTTTTAGTCACAGGATATCCATTTACATTCTATTATCAGGGTCTCATTATTGAGTACTGTGGGCTCTCGGCTACCATTGAGTGTCCAGTTGTTTTCCATCAGAGTTGGATGAAAATCAGCTTCACTAGATGAGATTTTCAGTCCCTCCTTGGGCAAAATTTTTGTTCAGATCAAATGAAGCTTTCCCAAGCAAGCTGCAGAATATAACCGCTGTCAACAATGGTGTTTCTGTGTGTATTCTAGCTTGCAAATATACCTCGTCTGTGCGACCTCAAGATGTTTTGATTAATTGTGTCTTTTGGAACTCCATATGTGTATTGTGCCTGCTTTATTCACACGTGAAAGGGACACAGCTATTACCTTCCCTCTAAGTTATATGAGGAAAGAGGATTGTGTTTACCCTCTGTGGTATATATCTAAGCTCCATAACATTTAAAAAAATTTTTCATGCCTTTGGTCTAATTCTAAAGGTTATTTTTCATTAGTCATAAAAAATATGGGTTAAAAGCTCTCAGAGGTTTTATGTAGGCTTTCGTGCAGTAGTCTGATGCCTCTGACAGATAATCCGAGAGAGAGCTCTTCTACAAAACAGGACTTGTTCTTGATAATTATTCTCATATTACAACGACTGCTTCTTCGCTTTGAGCAATCTGATAAGGAGACTACATCAGCCAGAGTCAGGAAAATTCCTTTCAACTAGAGGAGATTTTCCATGTGGGCAGCTCCTGAAATTAAAGGTCTGTAATTATTTACAATGTATAGGGTGTTCCATACCCTTTCTTGTGTTGATAGAAGTTCATCTGATAGTGACGTGTGTCTGTCACTGTTCAATACTTTACTTCCTGATTTTCCCTCTCATGCTGCTGGAAGTTCTTAAAGACCCTCTTAGAGACAAAATGGGGTTTTGTGCAGCACTTTCACGTCCTGTTTGTCATGCTTGTCATGCATCTTGTGTGTATTTTAAGCACTGCTGTGATCATCGTCTGACTCTTAAAATTGGTATTCACTTCAGGAGAGGAAGCCAGCTTTAGACAGTTATGGTATAAAAGCTATATGCCTTGCTCTATTAGGAACAAATAGTACTGAGACCTTGTATGAAATTCATTCTTAAAGATGATGCCAGCACTTTGCAGAACAGAATTGGTGGCCTTATGGTTTTCCCCTAAACTTCATACTACAGATGGAGAGAATAATTTATGTGGAAAACTCAGTTTATAGCACAGCAGTCAGACAGCAGCTCTATTTTCCTCCATTGCCAGATCCTCAGCAACATCTTGTCCTGTTTGTAAAGCCATCTAGTTTATGAAAGTTAGAAGGCTCCCAAACAGAACAAGCTGCTCCTATTTGTAAAGTATACAGCTGCTAGATCCAGAGATGATGCACTGGGAGAACAGTATTCCCATCTTTGTTTAATTGATAATGTTGGCACTTTTCATGCCACCACTCTGAAAAGACTGCAGCTTAGCAGTCACTCTTGCCTGGCTTTATGCTGGCATGCACCCAAAGAAAAATAAGATAGTGCTCTCACGGCTGCTTCAGTTTCTCAGGATGCTCAGTTGAAGTACACTGCTAACAAAAGATTTGAATTACAAGGAAAAGGAGAGAGAGTAACTACTACTCCACCTTCTATCTCTCTGCATAGAAGCACTGAAAGTTAGAGGTCATATATGCAGCAACATACAGTGCTGGGCATAGACCTTAGCAGGTCCCAGGGTCAGACCGTTGAGGTGCTTGCCTGCTGGCAATGTATTGTAGTGCAGCCCCGTTGCCCACGTATTGCAAAAATCACAGATATTTATCAGGCAATTATTATTTTTTATATGGTAAAGCAAAATTGGGTATCTTTGTCACAAATACACTTTTAAAGTGCCTCAAATTTCCAGTATATAAATGCTATTTATAATATATTTGATACTCGTCATTTTTGTCATTATAAAGTGTGCCTTCATAATTTGAAAATAAGTTGTATAGAACTTTGATAATTTTTCAATGTTTGATTTAAATTACAAAATTCAATAAGCTTTCTTTGCCCAGCTTATCTGTAGAAAATATATGCTTTATAAATACCCAGTGCACCAATATTTAAAAGGCCGTGTGTTATCTGAGAAAACTCATGCAGAGAATCAACAGCTCTACCATAGGAATCAATCAGAATCATACTGCAAACAAGGGACCTTTTGTACCTCTACAAGTGCAGAACAGCATGAATTTTACAACTACTGAGCGTACTCCTAAGTTAATTACCATTTAGAGTCTAAATAAAATAATTCTGTATAAAAAATTGTGTCAAAAAAGATTTAGTGGCATATAGCATCCTATTTATTGTTTATTCAACTAAAACCGAAATTGTAATCAGAAGTCAGATTTGAATCACAGGCTGTGGGGAAAATTGCATCTTTTCAGTGGGGTTAATTAGATTGAGTAACCATTCTATGATTCTGTGAAAGTGCTAATGCGCCTATCTGGAACCCGAGTTATTTTATTCAACATATATTTGTGCTATATAGACCCACCCTATGATGCCAAGGTCTTATATTTAATAAAGGGGTTGAGAGCAACACCACTGGGCCACTTAAGGGATTTAATTGAAAAGAAGCAGCATCCTTGCTTAAGAGTTGTTTAAAACAGTGCAGTATATAGTGTGCACAGCACTGTTTTAGTATGTCTGTTTAGTGTATATAGGCTATATACTAATAGTATATAGTGTATACAGACTGCAGGAATTATCCTCTAGTGGTGGATATGTGATTCCAAATTTAACTTATTGAGGAAGCAAAGGTGCCACAGGTGGAAGAAGGATTCTTCATGAAACCCTGAACTGAGTGGATTAATTGTGAGGAGGAGGTGGTGCTGTGGGTGTTTTCCCCTATAGTTCACAGATCGTCCAGTGAACCTGCACCGTCTGCTGACTTTCACTGTGCAATCCTCAGCACCTTCAGTGTCTTTGGTTATGTTTAGGCTTGACTGAGATCAAACTTTCCAAAAGTTAGGACAGAGGTGTACTTTCTGTGAGGTATCTGGCAATTGCATTTCCTTCCTCCGTTGACTTTTAATTATTATTATATTTTTGCCAATATTATTGAGCTTTCAACTATTTTGAAGTGTTTCAAAGGAAGTTTGCTTCCACATTAAGCTAAATAAAACTTGTCAATTGCATGCTCGATGTTTATTACTGTGTAATCACTGCTATAGACTATATCAGATTTCTAGTACTCTCAAATTCTTCTCTTTCAGAGTACCAGATCTTCTCAGTCAATGTCTGTTGACTCCCTTCCAGAGCTGCGTGTTTGTTTTTAACCAAAAAACTTGAGAAATACTTTTGTTGCTTTTTACTTTCTCATACATACTTTGCGAGAAGTCTCATTTTTCTCAAACATTTGACTTGCTTGTTGTGTAGTTGAACACATTGTATTACGCCTTGCCATGTAAAGCCATGAAATGTAACTGATGTGGAGAAATTGAACACAGTATAGTCTCTAGGGGAGTGACATTGGGATATGTATTGCTTTCAAGAATAAAAAATTGCTTTTAAAGGCCTGTAAAATGGCCGTGTTTAATGTTAACTTCTGACTGGATTTAACAAAAAATTCTGTGGTTTCAAGTTAGAGAAATTAGTGTCTGCATTATTTTAGGAAACACTTGGCCACAAAAAAGTCTTGCTTTGACATAGACTGGAAGACACATGGAACAAAGGAAGGATGCATGGATAATTTGCATTCCTTTGCTTTCCTTCTGTTTTGTTCCCAGTACCAACACATTTTGGTGTTTCTTTGTATTTGGAGGCTTGCGAGTATTCTATTGCAAAGCCCAAGGGACTTGACTGGGCATATTATGAATTTAATATCATTATTATTGTTACTAACAAATCCTTGAGTTTCCCGAGTTTCAGGAAGGGAGTGTGTTCTAGGATGTAGACTCCTAACAATGGAAAATAAAGAGGCAAGGAAAACTAACTGAATCCTAACTATTGGCACCCCAGGGGGATGAAGGGGTTTCAGTCTTTAGGTTTACCTGCTGCTGTATTTGGTATTTTCTTGCTCAGCAAGGACTATGATAGTATATGGCAGAAAACAAAACTGGTCTCATTAAAAATTGTTTGGGTACCTTAATCCCACAATCTTACTGAAACTGCATCTTGTGGTATTACTGGACAGAGAATTCATTTATCACCATTCAACAGGAAAAAAAATTGTAATTCCTCATAGGTTCTGCTAAACTTCTTAAAATTCCCATGAATTTGTATTTCCTGAATATTTGTGGAATCTGCTTTGGTGTCATGTCGAAATTAAGATTTTCCTTCCTTCCTTTTGAAATCTCCCACCTCCATTTTGTACAGCAGTCTTCATTTTTAGGCCTTTTGCATGCGTAGCAGGACTACACCGCCTGCATCCTCTTGGATATTAGTGATGTATAAATTGATTCTCCCATTAAGCGTGTATGTGTTTGATTAAAAAAATGAGAATTTTTCTGAAGGAAAGTGAGAGATAAGTCTAAAATCATTATCAGCAAAGTTACCACTTACACCAGTTAAACTTTCTGGATGTCGATTAGGCCTGGAGCATGCCAACTAGAATTTGATACTAGAACTGACTCAGTATCTAAGCTTTTATTGCATTTCACATCCAGAGATTCTGATTACACAATATTTTTGTGCCAATTTAGCATAGTAATGATTATTGGCATTCTTCTAGATTTATTTTTAAAATAGTATGTTGAAATAAAAGCTAAGTAAGAGCAAGTCAGTATGTGCAGTTGGTGTCAGTAACCAGCCTATGTGAATTTTCAGGCCTTACTTGCTGTAAACATTAAATAGGACCTCTGGAATACCTCTATTCTCCATACGGAATATATAGATGTGATTTAATTATCAGTTGACTTGTAAATACAGCTGAAAGAGCATTTCTCAGAAAGTTAGAAAAAAAGATCTGTGAAGTTTAGCAACTTGAATACATTGTTGGCTTGGAACATATCAATTGTACTGGAGAAGTACTTCCTTCCGGCCTGTGATTTTGGAGGAAGAAATGGAATATCCATTTCAAAGAACAGGGTGCTTAAACCAGGTGGTCTTATTACAAATGCATATTTACATCTGTCTGGCTTTTTGCATGTGTTTTTATTTTCATAGAGGATATCGCATTGTAGTTTATCATTTAATGAAACACTCATAGTTTCTTTTTCAGCGACATAACTTAGATATAGTAGTGCCTGTTTTGGGAAAGATCTTATTCACAATACATGCCTTTTTGGGGACAAATTGCATGGCAATCCATACTGGTGTGCTGCATCTGTTATACTAGTGAAATTTGTACTGGTTCTCAAGTAGTGTTTGACTATTCTGGATAGCTGCGTTTACAGAAGCTCTTTTCATAAAGGAAACCTAAAACTGTTGCCTTTCTGTCTGATGTGCAGCTGCTTCACATCTTCTTTGTTGGGCATTTCTTTGATACAATTTCAACAATGATCAAATTTGTTGGTGACACAAAACCAGATGGGCCAAGAATGCCCTTGTGGCTAGGCCAAAATGCAATGACCTTTAGAGATTAGAGTGGCAGAGGCCATAGGGAGCAAAGGGAGATAAGCTGCTTAATAAATACAAAGTTTTGTAAGGCAAGGGTGAAGAAGGATTGGCAATGGGAGGACCTGGCCACATTCATAACATTAAGGGAAACTAATTTTCCAGATCACTGTCTCAGTTCTGTCCTAGCATGTCTTTTTATAAAACAAACATTTCAGACTTCACAATCCTAAAATAGCACAGATGGAGTGAGGGGGAGTTAGGAGAGAACTAATCCACAAAATGAAAACTTTTGAGGATACTGCTGTAATATAAGTAATGTACATTTCACCTTTCAAACAAGTGACCTTGCCAAGGTATTTGGGGGGAAAAAAGTAATCTATATTGCTTTGCTAGACTCAGATAAGTCATCAGTAGCTGCTAGAGGGACAGAATTTAATATATTTTTATATCCCAGAGAGTTTAATAATGCAGCCTGAATATTTGTACTTGAATTCCTTATGCCTGAATTACATGTATTGTAATTAAAAAGTAATTCAATTTAAGAAATTCTAAATGGATATAAATTGTGGTATTCACATACTTCTACTAATAACATGTCCTGTTCTGAATTTGGCTTATGGTTTACGAACAGAAAAAAACATTGCACTTCAATGTATGCATTTAAAAACATCACTACTAAATCGGGTTGTCTTCTAAATTTAGTATGATCCATAACAATGAAAGCCTTCCATAAAAATTATAAATGTATTACTAGTTCAAGGTTATTTTTAATATTTTATTTTTACATATATAATCTGTTAACAAATCAAAGCTATAAGCATTGTAGCAAAAAGCAGTCCATTCAATTATATAAGTAAGCGTATGTGGGGTTTCTTTCTGGTCATATGTTTTCTCCATGATTCTTTGAGAGCACAGCTAGCGTTTATAGCTTTTGTAATAAATAATCATACTTTAAAGGTCTGAAGAAGGAAAAGATAAAACTATGGCAGAATGGCCTTGTGTTTTGCATCGTATTGAAAATGGGACGTGATCTGGGGCTGACATTCTGAAACTTGTGAATTTCAAGGAATGCTAGCAAAATGTCTAGAAATGAGTCCTGACAGCACTGGACTGAGATAGTGGAAAACATCTTCAATTGTACTTACTAGTTGGAGACAGAATAGACACTGAAGCAAAGAAAATGGCAAGTAGAGGGTTGTTCCTGATCATAAAAAATGAAGGGAGTCCAAAAGCAGAAAAATGGCAAATCTTTTTACAGCATGTATCAAAAAACATGATAATTCAGTGGGGCAAAAATAGAACAATACTGTCATAATTGCTTTCCATGAGGCAGAAAAAAGGAGACCTGAAGACCTAGCGAAAGGAATTGTACTTTTCTGTCCAGAACCTTTAGTGTTACCAAGAAACACAGGCCTCTTCCTCAGAAAAAAAATATGTAGGAAACATTGAAAATCACAGATATTTATTTGCAAACTGGCAGCCCAATAAATAAAAATTAGTCTGATTAGTGTGATTTTTGACTACAGGTATTTAAAAAAAAACCTGATTTTTTTTTTTAAATTGCTCAAAAATTGTGCATTAGAAAGAATTGCATTCTAAACTAAGACTTTAAACTTTAAAGTTAGACTTTAAATTTCCTTACCTTGCTACTGACTTATTGTGTCCTTGTCAAGAAATCATACAGCCCCAATGGTTGAATGTTCTCAGGAATGACATGTGGGTACAGAGGAGCAATCTTTTTAAAATTTTTATGGGGACCACAAATGATAAGCAAAGCGGTTGGTCACTCCTTTTCTGCAGCAGTAGTTATCCTACAGGGTTGGTTGAGCACTGATATTTTTTTTTTCTTTTAAATAGATCCACATTGAGAAATCCTACTTCATCCTTTCTTTATTCAGATATATTTTGTACAAAGAGAAAAGCATATTAGAATTTCTGTGATTTCTCCCCCCCAAAATATGAAAAGGAATATGGTTACTTAATGTTTTGCTTTTGTGCAAAAGATAGATCCTGAGTGGTATTATGAAATGTATTTAGTCCTTCCTTGAAGGGTAGCAGAGCTTTGGCTCTCCACTCTTGGATACAGTGGAGAGTAGAGATTCTTTTCCCAAGATGCTAGTTGGAGCATGTGGTTTGTAATGTTCCTTCTGTATCGGAAGAGCTCTTTCTCGCTTTCTCTGTGCAGTACTGTATTCAATACACAGAGCTTCTCAATCCCTCCCTCTTTCTCTGTATCTACAGAGAGGTACCTATATCTATCCTATGTACCTATCTATATATCTGTAAACAGCTGCCGTAGGCAATGGTGGGTTGCAAACCAAACAGGGTGCAGGTGGTGGTGTGTAACAGTGCAAGGCCCTTTGCTTCAGAGCACATCTGTCTGAACTGACCATCCTTGCAGTGAAACTGCTTGGTTTGCTCCTTTTCAGACTGGGCAGTAGTAGGGGTCAGGGCAGGCACGAATTGGATGTCTGGATCAGAACCTGACAAAACACGCTAATCTTCACTTTTTGTGAGTTAGTGTTGAGTATTGTAAGCACCCGTGACCCTACATGAAAGAAATTGCTTCTCTTCCTCGTTCACAGCCCCTCTCTCTCATCCCTAAATTACATCACTACCAATGAATTCCATTTAATGCAACTAATTTCTGGCAGGAACCCCATAAAGTCACAGTGTAATGATCTGCAACAGGGTGATCTTTCCTCTGTTGCGTCTTATTGTATATTATTTCCTTCTGAATCTTATTTTCTAAAAGGAACTGAAAAAGTGCTTGTCTTTTGGGGTTCATATTTTTATTTTATTTTGTTTATAAATGCGTCCTGTTCCATAATCTTTCTTCAGAATGTTCTTGCGGGTGGAAAAATAGTTGAACATACTTATTAAGAAAAGATGAAGAAGCTTTATCAGTTGCTGAAAATGTTTAGAATGTCTAGATATTCTATCCTGTCTTCTTAATTAGTTTTACGAACGACACCAATTTGCACACTGAGGTTGTCTGGATATTAGAAAGTATTCAAGTGTAAAATAAGCATTAGACTGATGGTCCTATGCTATTATTTTGGTTTATTTTGGCTTATTCTAAGAAAAGTGGTCTGTTTGGTCTTTTTTATCTTAAGTTACAGCTTTTATATCCCTGCACTCTATGATATGATTATCATCAGGTTAAGTGGACTAACTAAATTAATGTTCTAATGAGTGTAGTTTATTTTGGAAGATGGATTATTGTCCAGTTTTGTTACCTTTCTAGATGTTTTCCTGTATTGCAATCAAATCATTACCCAGTTTTGGGGGACTTCTGAAATAGATTTAACGTTTATTATGTTTAACTTTATACATTTGAGCAATGTGTTGCTCTTTTTCCCCAGATCATATACAGAAGCAATATAAGCATTCATTCTGATACAGCCTTTAGACATAAGAAATGGTCCCATTCATGCTAAATCAGGTTTTGGCCTTTGTGTGGAGACAACCAATAAAGTGATGGGATTCTCCTTTTGTTGCATGCTGTTAGCATTAGAAATTCACTCAGGGATACAGCTTAATGCTTGCGTACTTGGCAAATGTGATTAAACTCTGACTTAGATAAAAGGAGAATAAGAATAATTGTATGCTAGGGGAAACAAAGCTTGGTATGAACTACACAGATCCTGTAAAAGAGCACATGGAACTCTGAAATATGTGAAAGCTCAAAATAGGGAAATTCTTGAAATGATCAAGTGCAAGGGTAAAGCTTAGTCTGGATTTCCCACAATTTTGAAGAAAGAGGAAGGTTTTGTTCCTTTGTCCTATTTACCTGCCCTTGTTTACAGGGTAAAAGGTTGATCTTTGCTTGACAGAGGAAGAGGGTAATGTTTCGGTATGGAAGGAGGAGATACTCCTTAAGCAGGGAAGTCTCCTTCTGGTTCACCTGACCTAGAAATGAACTGGTTGTGTGTTATGTTCCCATCCAGCATGACTCTTTCCCTGTCCTGCTCCAGCTTTATATCCAAATATGCATCTGGAATCTTTTTAAAACTGGTGAGAAATCTTTTCTGTTTGACCAGACTGGTTGAGATCATGTGGGTCTTCTCTTCTGAGAAACACTGTGAGGATACATGTCTAGGAAGGAGAAAATCAGAAGCAGGGGTATTTTTTTGATAGTACAGTTTGACAGAGGAGTTGTAGTTCATTGCGAGCTGCAGTTCTGTTCCCAAATGTGAGTGACCTCTGAGGTTTTTTTCATGGTAAATCGTAGTTCTGTTAGATAAAGCCATTTTAAATGTTTGGGTGTTCTCTTGATCCTTATGCTTATGGGAATAGATAGAGTTGGGTGAGAGTGGAAATTAATCACTAGAGACAGAATGGAAAGATGCAAAGGTGAAAGTTATGTCAGAAAAGAGAAATTATTACACTCCCTGAAAAAGATAAAGGGGTGATACAAATATCCCATCTAAATTTCTGCAGACAAAACATATCTGGGGCAGGCAAAGGAAATTAAAAAAAACAAACCAAACCAAAACATAACAGAAGAACACACAGACAACTCTTAGTTTTAAAAATCTTGTGACTATGTTGCATACAGCTGTCTGTGGTTCACTGGGCATGTATAAAGAAAGAATTCTTGAAACAACTTCTGTACAGCGACTTTGGGAAGGAGTCCAGGAATGGATATTTTGTCTTCAGAAGACCCATGTCCTTAGGCCTAGAATTCATCTTTCATATAGAGTGACCTATGGTTACTTGCTGCTCAGATCATCAAATTTCACGTTGCCAGCATTTGTTTTAGAGAAAAACATTTTCAAAAGCTTTATTCAACATGCAAAAAGCTTGTGCTCATGCTTTCATACTGCCCTCTTTGTTTTGAGACCAATAACTTTATTGATATTGTAGTGGATTTTTGGACAAGTTAATCCTAACTGATTTATTGGTTCTATCGCTATTGCTATTGTATGAGAACAAAGGAGGAAATTTTATGGATTGGAGTTAGTTCAGTGCCCACTTCAAGGCAGATACAAAGAGAAAAAATGGTGTTCTGGATTGTTCTTGCGTAAGGCTCCTTTTCTTATTTGGTCACAATTAACATTTTAGGATACTCTTGTAAAGAGCAGGATATTTCTGTAAAAACAGAAACATACTGTTGTAACATGAGTGGTGATTGTACTCAAATATCTGATATTTTAAAGACACATTTTAGCTTTTTGAGGGGTGGTCAGTGGCAATGTACAGCAAGTGCCGTCTTGATTTACACAGAAGATCGAGATGACCTTTAGTGCTCATAGAGCACACAAGGCAGAATCTCCCAGAGATGGAAGATGTACCTGGCTATTAAGAAGGAAGCAGGCCTTATGGACAAAGGACCAAATTCAACTCTCTGGCTATGCCGCCAAGCGTATCTCCTGGCTGCTCTCTGACAGAGTGCTTTTTAAGCCAGTTGCACAGGTTATCTATTTGCTTACCTCCCTGAAAGCTGATTATAAAATGTATGAAGTCTGGTCTCCATCCTTGGAGGTTTCAAAACCTGCCTGGATAATCCCTGAGCAATTTGGTCTGGTACCACCACTGACCATGCTTTTAGCAGTAACTTGTAGAGACACCTCGTGAGAGCCCTTCCAACCTGAGTTATTCTATGATCTTATGAACAAACAATCAACAGCATTTGAGAATACGTGTATATTGCATTTGTTAAATAAGGCAAAACTGAGTTTTTCCTAAATGGTATCTGGATGTAATATACAGATCTCATTATGCTGTAATATGGCATTACTCTGTGTATGAATAACAGATTGTAATAGAAGGCCAATTCTTTGTGGGTAAAAGTCATTGAAAGTTTTGTCATCCACAGAGGGGAGGTTCAGAATTCTCATTCACAATTCATGAGTCATATTCTCTATTGCCTTCTGCTTTATGGAGTCACTGTCCCTGCGCACAATGGGCAGAAAGCATTTTATCAAATCGGATGGAGCCTGAATGTTTTTCACTGTGCTTTCCAAGGACATTGCGGGTAAGAGGCACAGAGAAGGATGACTCATGTTTCTCCTCTTCTCACTGATTTGCTTTGTTTCAGAGACTCTTCAAAGAAGGGTATATGTTGTGGTGGGAAGATCCGATCCACCAAATGAGTGATGCAGACTTCAGTGTCTCCTTGCTGCTATTGCAGATCCATGACATCCATTTCTGACATCTTTGTAAGATTAATAAATGAAATACCTAACTTTGGGAATGGATAGCTGTAGGCATGTGGATGTTTTCCCAAAGATTTGGGAAGCTGGTGCATTAATTAAATTAATTAAATAGTGAATACATTTTTCATTTATATAGCTATCAAAATGCAGTCTGTATTAGTCTATTTATTTACACAGTTGTCTGTCTGTCTCTTGAACATCAGTATGCATTAATGATTACTGGGGACATATGGTATGGGAAAGAAGATGCTTACTGTTTGTAGGCTATCCATTATTTATTTCCAGAGGCTATATTATCTTTTTTTTTTTTTTTTTTCCTACAGAGACTTTCTGTGTAATGCGTATAACCCAACATGCTGTAAGTTGCATTAGAGGTTATATTTAGTTGAGGTTGAACAAACAAAACTGAAAAGGGGATGAGGCTGGGTTTTTAATGAAATATCTGTTGTGGGAATGTGTATCTATTGGGAATCTTTCTAATTGGCTTGAGCCATCTAGACAGCTTTGGCTGTAATATATTTTATAAATTAGAAATAACCACAACCAAGAATATAGACTGTATTTCTCATGTTACCACAGTATCTATTTATACTGTGAAACAATCTTTTTTGTGTGCAAAACACAAGACAGATTTATCATTTATCATGATAAAATCTAAGTGCTTTATTTGTGAGCATCATTGAAGTGCAAAGGATAAATTTAGATTTATTCCTAAATAGCTTGCCTTACTT
Organism: Burhinus bistriatus; assembly: GCA_013397275.1. Classification (NCBI taxonomy): domain Eukaryota; kingdom Metazoa; phylum Chordata; class Aves; order Charadriiformes; family Burhinidae; genus Burhinus; species Burhinus bistriatus. Next base: position 137,408 of record VYXH01000326.1, read on the forward strand.
TGTAAAATTCACCATTCTGTTGGTAGGATTTGCCAGTCAGTAACGTGATATGCTGTTAAGCATAATCTTATGAAAATTTCTTATAATTGGAAACTCAGTAGTGTCTTTTTAAAGACTGAAGCAGTTGTTGTTATACTGTTATTTCTGCACATTATTATACAAGAACAGTTTTCTTACTGGGAGGAGTTACTAACATTACGAACACTAAAGTACTAAAAACATTTTCAAAATTTTTACTCTGTGCAAGGCAGTGCTTTAAGAGTCACTGTGTAAAGGCATAGAAATTCTGTATTTATAGTTTTCTTCTGTTTTTAGATGTAAGGCAGAGTTGTTGGGCTTGATATATGGTTTATTGCTCTCACTATTTTAATTCAATCTTTGCTTAGAACATTGAGCAAAAACCAAATAAAGTTGGTGTTAGATTCAGCAAGTGTAATTGAAAAGTTATAAATACAATTGCTTTCTGAATGACACATTGCATAGTAGTGTGCTGAATGTTTGGCAGTATCATATAAAATCCAAACTTTGTAGATAACGACAGCTTAATTCTGAACTTCTGAGAGAAGAAATATTAAAAAACCAAGGAAGAGTGGTGATGTAGCTTGTGTCTGAATGAAAGGGCCATAGCCAGGCCCCTGAATACTGCCATGTTTGCACATACATCCGCATATATGTCAAACTATGACAGACACAACAGCCAGTATTTTTAAGAAGTTTTCAATGTTGAGACACAGAGAACTTTGTAGATGATTTGTGGATATTTGAAACTGGTTAATTTTCAACAAATACTGAGGAAATGCTTTTTGAGAAACTTAAGAATTTTGAAAATTGTCTATATTTCTCAATATCCGCATAATTGCTGCAGTTATGTAGCCCTTATTCCCAAAATATCTATTTGTCTCTTAAATCTGTAGTAAATATTTTTTGTTACGTTCATTCATTTTATCCTTCTTAGTTCCGTCTCTGATAAGTTTCTGGAAGGAACAGATTGTTAATTGAAACGTCTAGAGTTCTGAAATTTCCCAGTAAAATAGTAAAATTCTCGTAAAGTACCAGAAGTACTCTTAGATGGGGTGAAACCTCCAAAGAAGCGGCAACTTGGGCAGTCCTGAAACACCCGTGGGAGCACGTTGCACACATGAACTGCAAGGCCTGCTGATGGGATTCTGGTGTTGAGCACTGATAAGTGCAGCTTTAGCTCGCTTCAGCAGTGATGACGATGGTGCCCTTCTTCATGCCAGCAGTATTTCGTGTCTCCCCTTCCTCGTGGCATTTGGTGCAAGTTAAATAGGGGGAGGTCCTGCTCAACACTTTACTTAGGCCTGTAAGATGTTTGCCCAGGCTTTGCTGCATCCCCTGCACTGTAGCTTTTCAGGACTAGGCGGCTAGCAGCATAAAGGTCACGACAAGAGTTTTCTTTGGCTGTAAATGGAAGCAACAAAAATTTAACAATAGAAAAGATGACTGTAGCCTGCAGGATAGCAATATCAGTGTTCCTGTTGCCTAAAAGTGCTGAGTATATACCACTTTAAACTGCAATATCTACTTCATTCTTACTTCAGAGACAAGGCAGTGACTGAGCTTTCATCACTCTGGCCATCGAAGTTGGAGCTCTCTGGGCTGGTGACTTGATTTCTGCTTTCATGTTAGCATGAGAGAGTAATCAAATTACAGAGAGGAGTTCCTAATGCCAGTAAGAAAAATTAGAAAATATTGTCAGAAGGCTACAGAGATCACATAAACACATGTGCAAACCCAATTTTTTGTTCGTGACCTTTTGTACAATGGCTGCCAAGTGGATGAAGGAGTCCAGATGGGCTTGTGCTTTCCCTGAATCTGAAAGCTACACGAAACTTCTCTTGTCCTTGACTCTCTTGATGTCTCCTCCTCGTACCCCCAGACCTGTACAAAAAAACCCAACCCACTTGGTTGCTATTTTCACCTTAAAACCTGTCTTCAGAGTATCAGGAGGACACTGTTTCAAGAGACTGCTTGAAAAAAGTTGTACTCTCAAGTGCCAACAGGAAATGTTACTTTTGCTGGGTTTTTTTATACAGCTCTGTAGCCCAAACAGTGCCTGTTACTAAAGTATAGTAAAAAGTATGGTGATACGAATGAACATTTTTGTTATTAACCTATGCCAAAGACCTAACAGGTATAGAACCTGAGATTCCAGGTAGTCTCCTAATGTGTCACTGCTTTAGTAACCTGCGTTTATAGGTGAGGAAGGGTTGAGAAAGTTGTTAGTGACTCTTGCAGTCAAGATATGCGCATCTGAAGCAAAGGAATGTCTGTTTGGTTTGGTTGTCTGCCTGTGGTGAGTGAGAGTCAGTTTATGCTCTTGTATTTAAAGAATGGACAGATACGCTGAAATTTCAAATGCTGAAACAGTATTGTGGTTTGGCAATATAATGTTTTAGAGCAGAAAGGATTGGGAGCAGGTAACCTTTGATAAAACACTGTAAAAAGTTCCCCCTGAGTAATCGATACATATTTACTGCCTTAATTTTGTCTCATGTGTTTTTTGGCACTTCTCCAAAAGTTCAGCTCCATCTCATTTTTCAGATCTCCTTTATTTCCCAAATGCCTGTCTGATTTATATTGAACAGTTCTGGGAAAAAAAAAGAATCCCAAGTCCACATGCCACAAATGAAAAATTTAAGACAATATTTTAGTGAAGGAGGGAGGAAGGAAAGCGGAGTTTTAGTAATATGGCAAGGGGAAAAAAATTGAATTTATAAACCATTTCAAACTTAGCAATGTAGGAATACATTTATTAATTTACTGTCAAATTGTTACTTGAAGTGTTATATCAGCATTGGGACCAAGGAGCAAAAGACAGGCTAATGGCATCACCATCGTGCTGCAGAGAGCAAACTCAGGGTGGTACAACAGAGCCTGCGGCGGGGAGGAAGGAAGCTGCCCTGGATGGGAGCTCATGCATCTCGCTTCCCCACTGGAGGAAGGGACTGAAGCATGACTCTCCTGAGGCAGCGTATCTTGCACTGCTGCCAAATCTACTGCTTTTGGCAGTAGTCTAACACTTTTATGAGTCATCTATCATCCTACCATTTTTTCAGTTTTTCTATCACCAGTGTGAAACAACAGATTTTCCCCTCCTCCTTTTCTAATCCTGCCCTTGCTGTCTGTTTCCAGACTGCTATGTGAGCAACATGCATGTGCTCATCGTTGCTGCCCAGTGACGGGAGCTTTCCCTTTGTCACCCTCCCTAAGTGTTGGATGGGCTTCATTCAGCTCAGCTTCTTCCCTGTCCTGTTTCTGAGGAAAACAGTTGGCAGGTTCAGGTGCCGGAGCATGTGTTAGGTTAACTTGTACTGCTGTGAAATGTATCCTAGTCTGTATGTGTGTATCATCCATTTAGTAGGGAAGGGGTCCGTGCCAAGGGCAGACTGGCACTTAGCCATCACATCGGCTACTGTATGAATTCAAAATATTACTAGGTAGGAGCACAACTACTCAATGTCCTTTGCTTAGGTCTCAGGCTAAAACCATGATCTAGCCCTTAAGCATTATGGGAAGCTGCCAGTGGTCCTGTGATTGTGAAACTCTTGTATTGACACACATACTGTATTCTTGTAAAACATCAAGATACAAGTTCAGTATTCATTTCAGCAAACAGGAGAATTGAATTCTCTCTTCATTAGCAGTGCGTGAAACAGTGTCTGCTGGCTGGTTCGGGGCTTTGATTTTTATTCTAAACCCAGATGGAAATATTTGCATAAGTCCTACAGTAGTCCTTTGTGGGGGCTTTTTAGTTCTTCTCACCCCAGTTAATATTGCAAACTTAAGAAATCCTCTAAAATTAATCTCTTCCATTATGCCTGTTACTGAGTATTATGAATATGACAGAAAGATCTAGAAAGCGCAGCTAGTTTTGCTTTCCAACAGGCTGTGAAGCTGCAGTGATTATTTGTGTGTCGTGTGTGTGTTTATCTCTTTTGGCTAGTGAGACCTTCCATGTTTCCCCATTTTTATTTCCCCTCTCCACACACTCCTTCCCAGCTGCCGTAACCAGCGCAGCACTCGCCCTCTGGCCAGTATGTGGAATAAGCTGTTTGTGAGGCTGCTGGTAATGCCTCTCAGTCCGCCACTAGACAGGACACATGCAGAGATGCTTGGCATCTGCGCTCCGACTCACTATCTAGCAGCCTGGTACCACCTGGTACCCTCTGGTCCAGAGTTTGCTGCTGTACTTGGTCCTGAGTACTCTGCAAAGAAACCCTCCCTGGGCCAAACGCATCCCCAGGGTCACTTCTGCTGCGTTGTTGTAAAAAGGATGCATTTGGCGGGTTTCTGCTTTGCGCTGCTGGAGAAGCAGGATGTTGAATAATAGTTGTTTCATTGAAATTCTACTTACAGCTGTAGCTACAGCTCTTAGCCTGTGTGGAAAAAAACAGTGATTTCTTGGGTTTTCTTTTTTCAACACAGCAGATCCCCAGTTTCCTCCCTGGGAGCCACCATGGCTTGGGGTTGTCTTGTCTCCTACTCTCAGTATGACAGGGGAGTCTATGTGTGCTTAGTGCCCCATACAAGGGGTAGAAACACTTACTGAGACAAGGTCTGAAGGATCTGGAGGTTGAAGAGGCAGGTTTTTTTACTCAACACACTTTATTTTATTGGAATTGGTATTTATTTTACTTGTAAAACATAAGTTAATTCCCTTTTCACTGTTGCTACTTTTTACCCTACCAATGATTTACTTTCCATTTCTATGTTAAATAGTATGGTGCCTGTACAATATTTGTTTTTAATTATGTGTTTGTATGTGTTTTACTGTTGAACATAAATAACAGCCCCGTGTCTCTCCAGTTCAGAAATTCTGCCATCCAGGCTGTCACAGAGATCCTTTCATGAACCATATCCTTCTCAAACTCCTGCGATTGGTTTTTAAATGCTGGGGCCAGTGGACCGTAAGTTTTAGACTTACATTTGTTAGAGATGCCATTTTGCATTCACTGAGAAAGTGCTGTTGTGGTTTGACACCATTTCCTGTTGCCCTGTCTCCTGTTTTAGACCAGTGTGGAATATATTCAGAGGTGTGTTTTCTGAAGTGTAATAATAGGTATATAATAGCCTAAATTACCAGGCTGCTTGTCTCTGTACGTGTGTGTATATGTGTTTCATAAGCAAAGTCTGTATTCATCCTGAGGCGCTTTCTGCGTTACGACAGCACGGCAATCAGCAGAAAATCAAGGAAGGACTAGATGAGCACTGTATATCCAGTAGTCAGTGGATTTTGAGTTCATTTCCAGTTGCCACACATGTAGCTGTTGCTGTTTTTAATATCTTTTGGTGACAGCTTTTATAACATTAGAGGTCAGAGTGAAATTATTATCTATTTCATCCTTCTAAACGCATATAGATGTAACATCCTTTGGACCAAATCCAATCTCTCTTTCCCTTGGAGTGCAAGTGTTGGGAGTAGGAAAAACATCACAGTGTTTAGATGTACAGGATAGGTGCAAGCAGTAGAGAGCTGATAACTTCTGTGGTAGCTATTTTCACAGTGGTGTGTTGAAGATGTTGAGAAGGTTGGCAGTAGCAGTTGGTGAGCCTGCAAGCATGCAAATTACTGGCCAGTGCCCCAGCACAACATCTACATAGCAGGCATAGATATGTCATAGCTCCACAGCTGTTTCTTCCCCTCCTGTGACATTACATATGGTGAGTGAAGCCTATCCAATCTCTGCATTGAGTTTTTCTTCCTCAGAGGAGTATCACTGGGCTCTCTGACCCAGCAGCCTCAGTATATAAATTTTTTTTGTCAACATTAACAACGTCCTGATGTCGCATTTGATAATTCTGCAACTTTGGACTAGAGGCGGAGTGATATCGGTTGTTGTCCTCTTTTCTTTTTGTATCTCCCTGACACCCCAATCCTCCTTTTGCACATTACTTACCTTTCTCCTTCCTTCACATTTTTCTTTCTCAGTATGCCTTTTAAAATAAAAAATTACCTACCCAAACTAACTCAAAAGTTGTACATACATGATAACTTTCTTCGGGTTTTCATATTACTAGTGTTATCCAAATCAGGTTACCCAGCTGGAAGATACATTATGGGAAAGCACATCTTTGAGGGGAAGGAGGTGGTGATACCCATGCAAAATAGTTAACAGCCACACAGAGTGCTAGAAACAATTTTTTTGAAGACCCAAGAGGTTGTTCTCACTTGTATTTGTTTGATGCTCAACTGAAAAAAAGAAATTTCTCCACTTCTCTTTAAATAAACTTTTTATTTGGAACATCACGGCTGCATGTCACCCACTATAGCTAGATTTGTCTAACTTCTTGTCAGGTCAGGGTTTATTTGTACAAACCTAATTTTAGGGTTTTCTTTTCTACATAAAATGTAAGAGTTGTTTTTTTCCCTTTGATTAAATTTGTCAGTATCATGTAGCATTTCTACCTCCACCTCTGTATCCGTCTCTAGTCAGTTTGTGGATGATGGCACAGATTTGACATTTGGGGTTTTTTCATGGCTTTTAGAGAACTAAAAAAGGCTGACAGTCACTGTTTGATTGGTATGATAGGAGAGGTCAAGTTTAGGACCAACATCACTTTATGTAAAAGTAAATAAAACACCACTGAATTTTTAGCTATTTGTGGTATACTGAATTTGGACTTTGGTATACAAACTAATTAGAGATAGAAACACTTGATAAAGAATCTAAATTGAAATCAAATATAACCCATATCAATATTTAAGGGATTGCAGAAGCAATTTTTAAAAAATAATTATAAATACAAAAAGTATGGATGCATAACAATGTGAGGTCCCAGTAGGAGCATAACTACTAAAAGTCTTGTGAAAAAGAATTATTTTCAAATTGCAATAATTCTACCAAACTGACACCACCAAAGTGCTGTAATTTGTATTCCATAAGTATGAGATAAGACAACTCATGATTTTAATCTACAAGTATATTTTGTACCGGTGGTGTAAAAGCAATATCTGAGGTTCCTATTTCTTACACAGAAATTTATACTATGTGCTACCACACAGCCAGAAACTCTCTTATACCATGTGGGCTGATTCTAACCTGAGACCAGCATCAGACACTCATTTTTCTCTTTGCCATTATTTAAAATAGGACATACACAAGTATAATTTGGTTTAAGTATCAGAGACCAATTTATGTTTGAAGTACTAGAATAAATAGTTTTTCTGTTGGCTTTATGAGTTACACTGAACCCTTATCCAGTTGTCACAAGGATAAACCAAGCTAATTGTCCTGGTGGACAGCATCTGTCATTCGTTGCAGTGGCCAGTCCAGCCCAAACCATGACACTAATATAAAGCAATCCTTTACTTATACTAAATAACACTTTTTACTATTTTACTTTATTGTAGTCAAGTCTTGGAGAGCTTGGAGAACTTTGTAAGTAATCCTTTAAAAGAGAGGAGTTAGTGACAGAGCTATAAATTCTCTGTGAATTTAGGAATTCATCATTAGGTTGTCTATATTCATTTTTCTAGGAAAAGTAGTAATTTCTTGAAAAAGAATTTCAAAGTCAATTTAAAAAAAAAAAAAAAACCAAAAAAACAACACAAACAGCTCAAAAGTAGCTAAAACTCTCAAATGATGATTACTAAGTTATTTAGTTAATGTTTTCTGNCCCACGCTTTGGGTCCCTAGTGGTGACACTCGACTGCAAAGGCTTTCCACATGTTGTAGAGAAGTGTCCTGGTTTAAGCTGAGATAGGGTTACTTTTCTTTCTGGTGGTTGCTGTGTTTTCAGATTTGACATGAAAGGAATGTCAATAATTCATATTGTTTTAGTTGTTGCTAGGTGATGTTTAGGACTTTTTTCAGCTTCCCATAGAAGCTGAGAAGGGGCACAGACAGAACAATAGAATGGCCAATGGAATATTCCATACCATAGATGTCATGCTTGGTATATAAATGGGGGTTGGCTAAGGGGGGAATTCTATGATCTCTGCTCTGGTGGGGGTGGGCAACCAATTCACAGGGCAGTGAGGGTGACTTGTGTCTTGTACATTCTTTTACCATTATTATTATTTGAAATTTGAAAGCTGGAGAGAGACATTTACAAGGGCATGTAGTGATAGGAAGAGGGGTAATGGCTTCAAGCTGGAAGAGGGTAGATTTAGAACAGATATTAGGAAGAAATTTTTCACTCTGAGGGTGGTGAGGCACTGGAACAGGTTGCCCAAGGAAGCTGTGGAGGCCCCATCCCTGAGCAATTGGGTCTAGTGGGAGGTATCCTTGCCCATGGCAGAGGGGTTGGGACTAGATGATCTTTAAGGTCCCTTCCAACCTAAACCATTCTATGATTCTATGATTCTTGTTATTTTCCTTTTCCATTAATGTTCTATTAAACTGTCTTTATCTCAACCCATGGATATTTTTTTCCTTCCCCTCCTTTTCTTCCTCTTCTCCCTACCCTTCTGGGGGGGAAGGGGGGTGAGTGAGAGGCTGCACAGTCCTATTTGCTGGCTGGGGTTAAACCATGACAATAAGTAAACAAATAGATTATTGAAATTGTTGCAAAAATGCAAGCTTTTGCCTTGGGATTGGTCCAGAAAGGTATGGAAAGATATAAAATGCACTGTATTTTGAAGTAGCATATGCATAACTTTTGCCCGTTGATTACAGGGTAGAATCACTCTAAATCCCGTTTCACTTGAAGATACTGGCTAATTTCTAAAAAAGGAAATGACAAATGGTATTTTCTTGAATCACTTAGTGATACCAAAACACAGATCAGAATTCTAATTTCTCTTTGTCAGTAACAGATAATATAAGATAAAAGCTGTTGTAGAATATGAATATTAATTTGTTAACCATATTGAAAAAACCCTTCTGACCACTTAGCCCTGTGTTTTTGAAGCAGTATTCTGGGAAGTAGCTGATTGAATCCCATTAATTTAAATGAGAGTCAAATGACAGTCTGTATGGACCTCTTTCAAAATTTGAGGTTTAGTTCTTTATTCTTATTTCTTTCAAACTATTGTAGAAGACTTTCATGTATTTAGTGGACTTTCAAAGGCAGACATATATAGTGCAGTTAAAATACTACAATTTAGTACTTGCACCACCTAAGTTGTCATTTCCTGCAGAGTAAAAGAGTATAGTTAAAACATGTTGTTTTATTTGATGTTGCAAGATTTAAGGCTTCTACTTGTTCACAGTGTAACCGGTGAAAACTTTATTGCCTGTTGTCAAAAAAATAATTTTAATTTAATTTTTGAAACTTGAATCTAAATCTTAGATCATGCTTCCTTTATAATTACACACACTTATTGGAAGAGCATATGGTGAAAATATATAGAACTTTGCAACAGAAAAGAAAGGAAGAGAAATGCTAGGCTTTTATGTTGATTGCACCTGTATGGGGGCTTTATAAGCTTACAATTTGAATCATTTATAGATACAGACTCAACATAGCGCTAACATAACTAGTACTGCAAGGCTTTTTTTTTTTTTTTCTTTTTTTTTTTCTTTCTGCTGACTAAATGATAGGCAAAGCAATTTTCAACAAATGTCTCCCAGTAGGCTGTCATCATGGAAGCCTTGTAATGTTGCATTTTAACCTTAGCGCTGGCGGCTATCCAGAAATTATTTCGTTTATGCCAAACTGTTCTGCACAAGGCACTTGCTCTTTTACTATTTGGGAAGAGAATAAACTTAACGTTCCCTCCATCTCCCCATTGTTTTATCAGATCTTTTTCATCTGTGTTCTTCTTTCTCCTGTTTTGTCCTATTAAACTGTCTTCGTCTCAACCCACGAGTTTTACCTCTTTTCCGATTCTCTCCCCCATCCCACTGGAGGGGAGTGAGCGAATGGCTGTATGGCATTTAGCTGCCTGCGAGGTTAAACCACAATGTATGCTCATGAAGATGTAGCAAAAATGAAACAGCAACATGCCCTTTATTTTTTTTTCTTGGGGTGATCTCAATTTCATTATGGAAGGAGAAATTTGAAAACTCCCAGGTGACTTAGGCACCTAATTGCCATTTGTACCTTTCAGAATATTTAGTGTCAGAATTTGATCCTTATGAGAATATATTCTACTTCATTATGTCCAAGCTGTTTTCTCTTTAGTAGTTTGGTTTGTTTTAAAACTGTTATATACACCCTAGTGCAGGGACTCAGGTGGTAACGTTACTGCCTTCTGTAAAATCTTTTTCAGTTGTTGTTTTATATATACCCGTTAATCCTTTAGTGTGGGCTAAGAGCTTTTTTTAAAAAGCCCTAGAAGATAGATGTTCCCTTAAATTAAGCCTGAATCTAGATTTTATTCAGAATCAAGTCATGAATAAGCTGGTGTTCAGGTCTGGTAGCTATAAAGCCTCATAGATTCTCTGCTCTGTTTCCTAAAACTTGCACTCCTAAAATTCCAGCAATCAAAGTAATTTGGAACTGAAGGTGCACATTTTAGCTAATCTCTACTGTGAAGGATAGTTGTCCTGTGTAACTACATGGAAAGTACAGTTTGGGTTAAATTCATAAAATTTCCTTGACTTAATCTTCCCATGTGATCTGCATTTTTGTATCAGTAAACACTGTAATAACTTACAGGCAGAGATGAGCAGGTATTTGCACAACATTATGTTATCCTGTACATATGAAATCTATGGTGATAGACTTGTTGGCAGTACTTCACATTAATTTTCATACAACGAAAAACCAGTTTTGAGTTATTCCACAACTCAAAAAATCATCATTTCAAAACTCTTGACAAACAGCCTCTTGCTCTGTCCTGTGCAAGGTAGACTGAACTGCAGCATGGTACAAATAACAGCCTCCGAGAAGACCGTGCTAGTTAGTACTTTTATTGCTCCCATTGTGGCCAGGAGTTTGTGTCTGTGTTCTTGCAGATCTTCTCAGAGACAGTATTCAGAGGAAAGGTCTTACCTACAAATAATGCGCTGTGCTAGAAATGAATCCCATCCTTGAAAGTGTTGTCACATCACATTGGCTCAGGCAGCTGATATTTTCAGCTCCTTCTACAGAATTTTTTTTTTCCCTTTTTTTTTTTTTTTTTTCTTTCTTTTTTCTTGAGGAAGAACTTTCCTTCA
>VYXH01000326.1:148485-361087 GCA_013397275.1 Burhinus bistriatus
TTTTTTAACCTCTCTCTTGCCGTAAGAGGAACTTTCAGTCATGCATTAAATGGTTCCTGGTTAGACAGTGCTTTACCACAGATAGGGCATTGGCCTCGGAATCACCAGACTAGATTCTGTCCTGAATTTGGCTATTAACCAAGAGAACAACCCGCAACTTATAATTAGATTCATTTTAAGTATAGGTCAAAGTTGTTGCAGAAGAGTCAACTACTATTTGCTTAAATCTTTAAATATGGCCAAGGAAGCCTAATTCGAAGCTTCCTGCTCTAGAAGCCTTGACCTCTGTGGTTTCTTTGGTTTTATTTCCCCTTCGGTTTCCAGCATTCAGAGACTCAACTACACATAATTTACCCACTGTAAAGTCAAATATTTTCAGTCAGTCAGTTCACTTACTAAGGTTACTGATGCCATTTTGTCTGGTATTTTTTCTGGTTACAGTAGTGGAAACATAAAATTGTCTCAAAAACAAGAGCATTTGATAAGGGTCAAAGCAGTGGTCTCTGTTGCCAGAATCTTTAGAGCAATGCAGGTAAAAAAAACCCAAACCACAACCCATAAGCAATCGTGGTATTCCAGTGGCTGAAACCTTATGCTATCTAATAGTTCACAGAAAGATTTCCTCACATATCTGAAGTGTGGGAACAAAGAAATTAAGAACAGAATTCACAGGCATCCAAATTCTCAGGAGATGACCTTCTGAGATTTGGTAAGCAGAAAAGTAAAACCATGTTTAGTAAAAATAGAAAGGAAAAGAGAATTCTAGATTTAGACTTGATTTATTTATTTAAGAGACTTCAAACATTTTGTGGTTAGAGAATTTCCCTTTCAGTCTGTTTCTTTTACGTCAGTGTGTTTGGTTCCTGTACATGATTTCTACTGCCTGAAGAGTATAATTCACCAAATATGGTTGGGGGAAAAAGCAAAGTTTTGCTAATAAGAATCTCACATAGACTATTAACTTAAAACTTCTAGGAGATGTTATTAGTTGCAGGGATAAGGGTCAGGTCTCTTTGTGGATATATCTTTTGTTGGCATTCAGCCTAACAGCTTTAGGGGACATTAGCTTGGAACTGAGCAATATAAGCAGAAACAAGTCTGTTGCTGTTGCCTGGTGGGAGCTCACAGATGCTTGTAATAAAAATTGTTAAAAATTGTTTCATTAGTTTGCAAAAAACAGATTTCTTGGAATACTGTACCTTCTTTTGCCAGGAATATTTAATTTCTTTTATGTTCTGTATGTAACAAGCGCAAGCAGAAGCTAGCTCACAATTAATTATGATGATCTATAGGACTTAAAATGAGCACTCAGCATTTTTGCATTTGCATGCTGAAAACAAAAGATAATTGGGTAGAAAACAATATGGCATTTAATATAACTATTTCTTTATGTGGCACATTTTTCCAAAAGATGAAGAGATATCAGCCTTCTAGAATTACGTAATATCATAGACATATAAGTAAAACTAATCAGATATGCCACGTGCCCTCATTTTGTAAGTGCAATAGCTCATTTAGCTGTTAGCAAAACCTTGCTTAGTGATGCATCAATAATTAGAAACTGTCACTGCCTGTATATGAATAACACTTTTTCTCCCTCTTGCTATTTTGCTATTTGGGAAGAAAAAAAAATATCACATATCACATTTCATCTGTCCTGGAATACAAACATAGTTGGACACTTCAAGATGTCTATATAGAATTGTTAAAATATCGCAAAGTGTAGTTTTTATACTTAAAATTATCAACATGTGTTTTTATCAAGTAGGCATATATGAAGGGTTGCTCTTGAGGTAACACATCTCCAAAGCACCCTACCCTATGTAGTGTTTAATTAACATACTTAGTTTTCCTACAATTGAGAGCATGTGTTTTAGAACTGAAAAAAATATTATTTCCTTATTTTAGAGGAATATTTGTACTTAAACATGTTTAGAAGGTAAATGGCAAGCCATTTACTGGTGATTTTTTAGCAGAGGGTCTTCTCTGAGCTCTCCATTAGGGAGAATGGGCACAAGGAAGGGCACAGTGAAGTTACGTCTGTCAGTAACTAAACTGCCAGAAATCATTAAACGACTGTAAGCATGGGCTGCAAGCAAGATGGACAGTCTTGCTAGATGATAGTGTTCCAGTATCCTTTTCTCTGCAGATCAAAAGAGCGTCTTTGCAAACCTACCCTGTTACAGATCACCTTTTATGAGGACACAATTCCTCTGTTCTCCAAGGCACGTGTTTTTTGTGCAACAGCACTTTGTGCGTCTCCTCCTTTGCTGGTTCTGCTGCTGCCTTTCAGCTGAGCGGCAAAGGAGGGACAGTGTATCTATATGTACAGATTTGAGGTCAGGCACATTGCACGAAAATACTTTTAATTCATGTTTGGAAGCCTATCCTGTTCCTTTTAAAATTTGTTACCTATAGAAAAGAATCTCAACTGAACTATTATTAAAGTGGGCAGATTTAAACCGAAGCTACTGTAAACATTCCAGCAGCTCTGTGACAGTGATATACAGGTGTTAGTGACCTACCCGTGGACTCCAGTTGGAGCAGGTGGGAGAGTTTCCCTATTCCTTCAAAGAGATGTGTAAGTGGATAGTGCTGAACGTTTTTTCCTTCCATTTTTAATGCTCAGCTGGGACATGATCAGTCATCGGTGGGATCTTTAATCATCTGTGTAAAAACAGTGGGGGAAGAGTAAGATTTAGCCTGAATGACATTACGTGGGTGACTCTGAGCCGTGTTCTTCCACTAAAAATGATGGTGGTGCAAAGACCATCTTGCCTGAAATCTAGACAAGATCAAAACCTGAGTGACAATTAGATAACTCAGGTAAATGGTGATAAAACCATTTCTCTGGGAGGCACATAAAGCCTAGAGAAGCCTCTATGCTGAGGAGAGGACAACAGAGCTGATTTAGGATATTTATGTCTATTTAGATTTGTAAACAATAACCTTTAAAAAGAATTTGTTGACGCTATTTTTTCAGACTACTCACTGTAGCCATTTCTCTGGGAACCAGTTTATTTGTATTGATATGAACCCCTCATTTCGATATTGCAGTGCACTGAAATGTACTGGGATAACTCCAAAGGTTATTTGGAAGCTTGCAGCTAGTCCTCAGTGCAACTGTTCACATTTCTTAATGGTAGCGCATTCAGAGAGTGTGCTCCACTACTTCTCTGAAGGAAGAATTGGCTCCCTGTTCACTTGTGTGCCACTTGGGTTGCTCATACAAATTTAGAAAGCTCTCCTTAAGACACAGCTAGCTTCAGATAGTGCTACAGAAGTGCGGATCACCTAAGGTATATTTGAGCCAGTGTTTAGCTGGAAATATCTGGGGACCGCACAAATTTTAGCTGGCACTAAACCAACACTAAAAGATTTGGTTTTAATATGTAAACTAACTATTTGCAATTCTTTTTTAATGGAAGTCTAAAATAATGAAATAATAGTGTAGGACTTGAGAAATTCCCAGTACAATTTACTCACCTGCTCCAAATTCCTACTGTCTCCAGGCTGGTGGGATTTCAAAACTTGATTCAAAGACCAGCTGCCTGAATTTTTAGGAAATTTATTAAAGGTGCATGATGTCATGGACTCACAGGCATACATATATATATGAATAATTGGATGACACTAAGAATACAGACATAGCCCCTTTGTCTCAGATGGTTCCATGACACACAGTGCCAAGACATTCACTCCCACACATGGGCTCTGGAGGGGAATTTTCATTTTCTTCCTGCTGTATATAAAAATATGAAAGAGGATTTTTTTTTTTTTTAAAGCAGTGCTATTTGTTATTCACAATCTGTAAATATTTATGGACTGTAAGAAAATACACCTGCTACTTATTGCTCCATGTGAAACAAAAGCACAGAAAAGAAAATACTGTAAAACAAAGGAGAGCTTGAAACATATTTTATCAATTACTGATAAGTACTAGAAGTTAAAATGAAATTTTTCAGAGACAAGATTAAAAACAGATAGCAGTGAAGTTAAACCATGCCACTGAAGAACTTGGCTCCAAAGGCTCTACTTAGTAGAAGTCATAAAGAATGACTACAATATTCTCAAAAAAGGATGACAGTTGAGTGGATTGGAAAAGTAAACTCTCTCAGTACGTTTTCAGAGATGATTATGGGTAATCTATGTAGACAAAACTGCTTGAGGAATCTCTTTTATTACAAGGCTAAGGGGATTTTATGATCAAGCTCATATGAACTGGCATATGACTGTGCACTTCATTATATATATTTATCTGGGAGACCTCTTGGTTTAGATGGGCTATGTCTACGCTGCATTGAGTGTGCAAACATTTGAATTAAATTTGGATTTCAGTGCCATGTAGCCTCGGTGGCATGCAAAATAGTCCAGACTGTAAAAATACATCTGGAAACCTGGAGAAAAACCTTTTTTGAATGCTAAACTTATACTGTCGTGGCTATATGATTCTCAATACCAAAACTAGCTATTTAAAGCATTCAGGAGACAATGTACTTCTTTTTATTAATGGAATGCCTACTCTAAGAATTCATCATGTTTACTAGGATGAAAATGGTTATGTAAAATTAAGCTATAATGTTATACTAAGATACCTTCTCAGTTAGGAGTCTCTTAAAAGAAACGTTTTTCTCCCCAGATGTTAACATGACCCATAGGTCAGAGACAGCTGTTTGCCGTCTCTAAGGTAGACGCAGTCATTTCCTACACAGAGGTTCTGTAGACGGAGCTGCTGGAGTGCCATTTTGTTGCAGTTGTTGCCATTTCTTGTAAATGTGGATAGTCCTGCTTATATTTTGTGAATAACAGGAGACAATACTGTGTCTGTCTTGTATCTCTTCCAATGGAAACATGAATGATTGCACCATTTCAAAATCTGTTGTGCAGTAAAGGAGCAACAGTACTCTGCGATTATCACTTTCGATTGCCAGGAGCACTGTATAAACTGATTTGAAAACTTGCTGGAGTTGTTCTTGTCTCAGCTTCTAAATGTTTGCAATGGCATCTAATAGCTTTACAGTAGTGCAGTGCTTCTGAAATGGCAAACTCCAGTCCAGGTCCAGACCACAGGCAAATTTTGCTTCAAATTGCCTCTGTTTCAAGTGTGTGATGCCTGTAACTTTCCCATGAGGAATCCTGTATTTCCTACCTGTGACATGGGGAGAAGCTCCCACACAGTGACAGAGCTCTGAGCTTTGACGTCAGCTTGAAGTTTTTATTAGCAGGTTTGGTAAAGTTGGAGCTGGCTCATTGCTTCCCACTGAGCAGACTGTGGTAAGGTTTGATCAGGCCTTGGTAAAAATTAGTGGATGCTGGTAAAATTAGCTTGTGGGCCTTGAAAAATATTAATTGAGTAGTCTTCTAATAGTACCTTGTAATTCAGCTTAAAGAGCTTAATCAGAATCTATTACATGCTGCTAAAGTGGCTCAATAATGGAGGGCTGATTCATAACCATCATAATCACTTCATTGCACTTTCAGTTTAGATCTGTTTTTCTTCTTGCTTTAGTGCTCAATAAAGTCTTCATAGCTAGAAAAACCTTTGAATTAAATGTTTGTAACATTAAAATTTGGGGTTATACCTATAAAATAATGAAATAATAAAAGACTTAATTGAAGGGCAGTGCACTTTTAAACTTTGTTGCTTTACTTGTGTTTGTAGTGTAAAGAGGCTTTCTGATCAGTGTACTGACATTTATATTTAAATCTTTTCTATCATGATGGAAAATCCTGGAGTTGGATTTTTTTGGGGAAGTGTCTTTCATTTTTGAGAATGTTTTACTTGCTGTACTGCTCTAAAAAAACTGGCTTCCAGTAGTGTCTGAGCTATCAGGAGTTTGAAAACACTGCTGAATTTGTAAAATAGATTATAATAATACTCATTTAGCTCCTTTCCAGAAAATCTTTTGCCCCAAATGCGGTGTGACAACAATCAGAAGTATAGCTAGAGATCCGGATCTCTGGTGTCTCCTGGGGAGCTGCTGGTGAAGCTTAAGAAACTGCTGGGCTCAATTATTCTTACTGCTCCTTTGCTGGATGTTACATTTCCCCACAGTTGAGTTCTGTAATAGGTCATGGAATGATTCCGAGTCTTTTTCTGTAGAGCTAACTTTGACTTACTATGCAGGTTGATTTCATGTAAAAGACACATAATCCATTATAATGTCTCTTCTGTAGGGGTCATGTCAAGTGCCTTGTGGGTGATACACTGTTAAGTCACTCTAGCTGTTTCTGGAATTATTGTATATTCATGCTCAAATAATTTATCTGAAAAATGGTGATTATATGATATTGAAGTTGGCCTGTTCCTGTAGCCTTTGTTCAGGTTTCCTATCTTCAATTGTCGGCACAGTAGCAATGTCCAAATGTGCAGACAAAAGACACAAT
The DNA here is from genome assembly GCA_013397275.1 of Burhinus bistriatus. Classification (NCBI taxonomy): domain Eukaryota; kingdom Metazoa; phylum Chordata; class Aves; order Charadriiformes; family Burhinidae; genus Burhinus; species Burhinus bistriatus. The sequence continues at coordinate 154,873 of VYXH01000326.1, forward strand.
CTTCAAGGGGGCTCAGCTGATGACCAGCACCCTGTTCTTTAGAGAAGGCAGAGCTGTCTGATCAGCAGACCTCCGTTCAAGGCTTTAGATATGCCACTGATTTACTGGTGGATATGTCTGTCTCAGCTTATCCATCTGTTCTATGGGAATAAAATAACTTCAGCTTTCCTCCAGATCAAATTGTGTGTGCAACTTCTTATGAAGGACTTTGAATATCTGCATTGCTATGTAAGTAATGTAATGTACTATGGTATTACATTGGGCTGGAGTGGATTAATTAATTAATCTTTAAATAACGGCTTAAAAGTAACATCTATTTGCATAATTGATTTAAATTTTGCTTTGCGTGTTACCGTCTCATGATTTTTCTAAAAAAAGATTGATTTTTGGTTGTTAGTAAGCATTGATTTTCAATGAAATATACAGTGAATTAAACTGATTATTTCTGTTTAGGAGGATAGGATTGTGGGATTTGTGTTTGTTTGCTTGGAGTATTTTAAATCTTTGAAGATGTCACTCTTGTGGAATGATTTACTTGTACTAGTTTAAAAGAAAAAACTCCAGGCAGGAACAACAGAACTACTCTGCACAGAACAAGAACTGGCTCAATTATGATGCTTACTTCCTTTTTCAAAATAAAGGCAAGGATTATGTTCCACTGTTTAACTGCAGGTGAAAGGAAGCAGAGAATTTTAAGAAGAGATACCTGAGTAAGCATGACAGAGAGTTGTTTTGGAAGGGAAGAAACAAAGATATTTTGTATATTCAGCGTTGTGGTGGCATGTATGAGGTTTTGAGAGAAGCAGAAAAACATTAAGAAAAAGTTGCACGAAGTTACCCATGACTTTTTTTTAATGGGTGACCATAATGATATGGTCAATGCAGGCAAGGAGGATAATTATTTCAGCAGCTATATTTTACATGTATTGAAGCACAGGGAAGAAGACCTTAAACAGGAATTTGCTGTAACTGATGCAAATAACGTGAAGTCTTGGACAAAGATTTTAGTGGAAGGATTGGAAAGGACAGGGTGGATATTGGAGATACAGAAAAGTACTGATGGTATTTGATGACAGCTTGAGCTGTGATCAAGTGATGGAGAAAAGAGTTGAATGGGCCATGAAATTTGAAATCTAGAGAATTGAGAAAGATAGTGGTATTGTCAACAGTAATGGCAAGGAGGTGAGAAATGGAAGAAAAGATAAGAAGTTCAATTTTCAAGAGGCTGACTTTGACATCAAAATTGTGTGTTTGAGAAGCAGGCAAAGAAGTGAGATATCCTGCAACGTAGGGGAAATGAAAGATGCAAGTGAAGATCGGTGATTCATCAGTGTCGAAATGGTGCTGGGAGCTGAGGGTAGGTGAACTCACTGAGAAAGGAGTAGGGAGGAGGATTGGTTGAGATTTTGCACTGGAGATCAATGAAACCAAAAGGAAGCAAAAGGAAGCGCTGACCTGTCAAATCCTACAGTGGACAACCGTGGTAGGAAAGAGGAGCGAATATTGAATGTTACACCCTGCACCACAAATAAATTACAGAAATGAAAACTTTATCAAATATGGAGTTTGGAAGGGGATCGTAGATTGAATATTTAGAGTAATTATGGAGCCTGAAGACAAAAAAACCCCGAAATGCACATGCACTATACCTGAAGAGGCAAGATACGAAGTATTTTATAAGTAGAAGACGTTCCCCATTACATATGTAATTAAAATGCTGGTTTCTGATTTTTAGGAGAAGGAATCTGTATTAATTAGTGGAAGGCCAAATGGGGCATCCTGACATTCCATTCTTGATGCTTAGAACTGTCCTTAGGTTTTGGTATAGTTATTCTATCTAGTGCATAGGATTTATTCCTCAGGTCAGGTCTAACTTGATTCAGATTATTATCATTGGCTGGGTAGAAGAAGATGTCAGACGTTGCTATCAACAAGTAGATGAAGAACTTCTAAATTTTTCTTCCATGATTCACTTTATTTTCAAATATAACTGTAAACTATTATCAAATCTTGTATTATACACTAGAATAAATCAAAACTCTCAATTACCAATGTTAAGATGATGTAAGAATAGAAGACTAAGGCTTGCAAATGTGAGTACAGACTTTTTATGTTTTAAGTTCAGAATATCTTTTAAAATATATTTTAAAAGGGCCTTCACTTCTGTAAGTGGATACTGAGAAAATCGGGCTTCTTCAGCAGTGTCTATTAGGCACTTTTTGCCATGCATAACATATCCTAAATCACTATGTTTTAAAAGCTGTTGTTAGTCTTTCAAAATCTTAAAAACCTTTCTGTTTCTGATAGTTCATTGTATTGGAGGGAGCAGTGCAGATAGATACACTGCGACACTGGGCTGAGTTCAGGTGCTGCACCGGGCGTTGCTAATGAAACTTCAGCTTCTTTTGCCTTGCTATGCAAAACACAATGTTGGTGCGTATAGTTGCCTGTCCTGGGTGCCAAGTTCCTCCTTGAGATCCTTTTCCCCAGCAGCACAGGCAAGAATTCCTGGGTTTTATCATAAATTGTAAACAGTCACCAGCTCTTTACATGCATGCGAATAATTTGATTACAGGCCTTTGAGAGAAATGTACATGTATTATCTTTAATTTATGGAGCAAGTACATCTTAAAGAACATTTAGATCATCAGTTCCCTTTAAGTCTCAGATACCTTATGGCAGGACTTTTGAACACATCCAATAAATCCATAATTCCTTCTGAGACACTAAATATTATTTTTAGTTTAAACACTGGGAAAGAAATAATTTCTTAAAGCTCATTAAAATGTTATATGAATATTTTTCAAATATAATTTATATTATCACTGGTGCATAACCTTTCAAATGAATAATTCACGGCAGCGAGTAGTCACTTTTGATAATCTATAGTGGTATATTATGTTGGTTCTGCTGAGAGATTAACACTTATGGCCTAAGGAATAAAACTGGAGAATCTAATCCATTTGTTTGCCTATTCACAGTGACAGATATTTTCTTAAATTAAAAACTATTAGTCTGAATTCTGAATCTTAAAATTGAATCTGTTTTAGCTCATTTTAGACTGTTATAAAACAGGATTATGATATATAACGTATTGCAGGCAAAGAAGTATGCAGACTATTGATTTTCAGCACAGTTTTCCTATCACAGACACTGAAGAATGTTTCTAACAAAAATATATAGGATATTAAGCAGAGAAATGGTTTCAAAAGGCTATTGGAAGATGGCAGGAAATAGGATAGACCCTGTCTGTTAATAATTGGGTGTTATAATTTTTCTGAAAAGCAGCTGAATTTGAAATGGTTTTTCATCACACATTATGATGTCACATCTAATATAAAAGCAAGCAAAAATGTAAATGTTATCTTAATAATATTAGTTGGACCCAATCCACATCATGTTATAGACGTATGCATTTAACTATAAATAGTGATGTAGTAGAAATTAAGGTTTACAAGAGAAAACACTGGAATATATGCAAATGATACAGGTTATATCTGTTTAACTCCTTCCATTTCTGGTGAATTAAATTTTAACTTCTGTAATGGAGAAATGTTAGTGATATACGTTATTGCTTTTGTTGGTTGGTTTTTGGCTGGAAGCAACGGTGGACCCATTGGTATTGTCTCCTGGCAGATACTGTGCAGTACTGCACAAATTGTGCCGAATTTAAGGAATATGCAGATGGTTCTGTGTAGTGGGACAGGGAGACACTAGAGCACTGGACCAAAAGATAATTTTAGGAAGCACACTTCAGCCGTAAGGGCTAGGCTTAGCGAAAGCTTTTTTTCTGTTTAGATGTTAAGAGAGCTGCCTCAGGTGAATTAAACCCCATGTTCATAAACCCCTTCCTCTTCGCCTCATGTTGTGGGCAGTGAAAATAACCCAAATATGCAAATAGTGTTCTGCTTGAAAAAGTATCAAGGTAGATGGAGACTGACTCTTGCAGCAGGGACATGTTCAGAAGACATGGATTTTGATTAAGGTACATAACCTAATAATTGCTTGTTGATCTTAAAAAACCCAACCAAACAAAAAACCCTAAACCAAACCAAACCAAACCAAACCACAACCCAAATACTTATTTTCTTGTATTATGCACTTTTGAAGACACAAGGCTCTATGGTTTTCACCATGAGGTAGCCTGTCTAAACAGCATTGTAAATAGCCCTCAAAGCAATTGCTTTAAACACTTCTAGCTCCAACAGTTAAGATAAGTGGCAAATTAGAGAAGTATACGAGATTATATAGTTAGTGGAGCTGCACATGCCAAAATTGGGTGTGGTTTTGGTCATAAATGAACTTGGTCAGACATTTTGTGGGGGGAACCTTTTAGGACATGCTCCCAGCATACAAGTGACTTTTAACCATAATGTGAAAAAATGTATTTCCTTTTAGGCAATAATGACTATTAAAACGACTTTTTAAAAAAGACCTACTATATGAAATGTGGTTTTGGGTTAACTCTTGGCAAAAAAGTCACTCCTTTTTGGCACCTTCTTATGGAAACTATGGTACCTGATAGAAGATATAATAGCTATTTAAACCTTTAATTTGAAAAAGGTATGCTGCTTATATTCCACAGCATAGAAATTGTATATCAGTTTAGTTTTGAGCAGAGTAGGTGGCCAAGTCATACAAGAACCAGGTAACTACATCAGTATTATCATAGAATCAGAATGGTTTGGGTTGGAAGGGACCTTAAAGATCACCTAGTTCCAACCCCCCTGCCATGGGCAGGGACACGTTCCACTAGACCAGGTTGCTCAAAGCCCCATCCAACCTGGCCTTGAACACCTCCAGGGATGGGGCCTCCACAGCTTCCCTGGGCAACATGTTCCAGTGCCTCACCACCCTCACAGTAAAGAATTTCTTCCTCCTATCATCTAATCTAAATCTCCCCTCTTTCAGTGTAAAACCATTACCTGTCGTCCTATCACTGTATTGGAACTGATATACTGTGTAGCAAAAGATCTTTCTATTAATTTATCTCTTCCTTTGTCAGAAATGCTTTGAACAACCTTATAAACAGCCCGTTGCAACAGGCTCCCACTTTTACTGGATGAACAGGGAATAATCTCTGAAAGTTGGTTTGTATAGTATGTAGTGCAGCAATTATGTGACCCTGGGTAAAATGCCAGGATTGTACTTAAGGATTAGAGCCTGCCAATATTAATAAATCATTCAAAATGTAGGGGTTTGTTGTTGTTTTTTTCATATCAAGTAAATGCTGTGATTTAATTACAATAAAATATTTTATAAAGGAACAAATATTATTCTGTAAGTTATTACTTTAATAAGCAATGAAAAGGTAATTAAATAACTTGAAGTTGTTTTCTGAACCAGAATTGGCATTCATGTATATGTGACAAACTACTAGCAGAAGAGATGAAGCAGATACTGTTGCAAGTTTTGCATAAAGAACAAAAGCTAAATTTTATTTTAAAGTGGATCAGGAGGATAATTAGAATTACCATTGAGTCTTTACATTGCCCTGCCTCCACAAACCCCCCTTCCCCAACCTGATATGATTTTGGAGTATAGTCTGTGATTGTAGCTAAGAGAGAAATCCTTCTGTTTAAAATAAAAAAAAAACCAACAAACACCCCCCCACACCACCCCATATTATTTGTGAGTCTGGTCTAATGTGCCCAAATCAGAAGTAAATGTATAATTAACCTTTTTTCATGATAAATTAACATTAATTTTCTTAGGATTAGTGGGAAATAGCATAATATAGGGCAGGTTTAGCATTCACAGTAACTGTCACATGGGACCTTTAACACTCTTACAGGATTAGTGCAGCCAGTGATTCATCCTGTTACCATGCACACAGAAATAGTGTGCAGTTTCTGACCATCAAAGAGGCTTTCCTAATTATCAGCTTTTACAAGTGAGCATAGAAAGATTAGAATATAAATATGAGGAAGATGGATTCAGAGTTCTTGAGGGAACAAGATAAAATGCGCTCTTTCCCCAGCGAGTAGTTCGATTTTGAATGAAATTTTGCAGTATTGTTCGAGAACCCATCATTAGGAAGATAATTAATGAAAAGGCCTGTTGTTAGGCCTAAGTGAGTGTGGTGTCTATGTCTGTCCCTCTCTTTTTCTTTTACAAGGGCATTTCTTCCTTGTCTTATTAATCTGAGCATTCTTTATGCAAAGAAAAAGACGAATAATTTTTGAAGAGTGGGAAAGAACAGTTGAACTTGAAAAGCAGTGGTTGAAAGTGTACAGCTTTGATGATACTGAGAAACAGGCCAGCTCTGTTTAGGTACTGAAATACAGATTCAGTGCTTAATTTTTGGAATCCAAGAGCCCAGAAGCGGAATTCTTTTGCTTAAACACTTGAACCAAAATAGGAAATGAAAATACAGATGCTTTAGAAGCATTGTTCTGGTAAGTCATATTAGCCGCCAGAAACTCATCCCCCAGCTGTGCTGTGCTTCATGTTTCTCTGAAAGCCTGGCACAGAAAACTGTGGTTCAAAAGTTAACGACCGACGTAGTTTGCCCTACCTGAGGCTGCTCCCCGCGAGCGTTCACGCAGCCAGCGACTGCGGCTCAGCAGAGGTAATGTGCTGAAGCGTTGTGTGATGTGCAACTTAATTGTAGGTCTGAGCCCACAGATGAGAAAGAAATTTTTCAAGCAACTCACTCCACCTTCTTTTCTTATTTTTATGCTTTACTGTAGATGCAACAATTTATTGTCCGTAATACAGCAACCCTGACCTGCTCCACTGGGGCTCCTTTGTGCCTCCTTTGCTAAATATCAGCCCATGGAGCAGGAAATGTGGAACTGGACCATCTGAGCAATACCTCAGGAAGATAAAACGTGCTTACAGCCAATACGCTCTTAATATATCGAATATACCCTTTTACAACCTGGTGAGCTCTGCGTCATAACTCAGAAAGAAAAATTAGTGGGGATCATGGCTCCTCTCTGAATATAAGAGACTGGAGATTGTTTGGGCCATTAATCCACGTCGGACACCAGTCATCTGCATTCTGCTGGATGCGTTCCCTTTTGCACGCAGAGTTCTTGTCGATGTAGATTTCAAGAATTTAACAGATTAGTCTGGGTTTTGTGGATGTCCTAGAAGTTTAGATGCTACCGTGTAGGCTGCCATATGTCCATAAATCTCAGACATCTGGCAGTCCAGCTGGAACTGGTGTGCACATAAGATCTCGTATACCCGTGCACAGCAAACACTGGGAAGAGCTGGATTCCCTCCCTCTACACATGCTACACAGTTGACTCCTGCACGGAAATGTCCTGAGCTGTTGGACTGGTTCATTGCACATGGACAGGAATACCTGCAGTCTGTTTTTCTTCATGCTTTTTTCTTTCCCTAAACCTTGCTATATTGTGCAGGACAGCCTGGGTGAATTTAAATGAATAAGGTAAAAATGTTTGTTCATATCTTATATATATGTGGCTCAGGCCTTTGGAAGCCATGTGTTTGAATATGTAGGGCTGGATTCTGATTTTACAAACAGACTGTAAATTCAGATCCCCTTTTGGATCTCAGTGTGTTTTTTCTAGGTTTATATCTTAGCAGCAGAGATCAGCATGGGAACTGCTCAGTGGGACTTTTTTTTTTCCCCACCCCTTTCTTTTGCTATCCTGAATATTCATGTTTACCAGGAAAACAAAAAAGGCTGAACTTGTATGGTGTGTGTTGAAAACAAGCCTTTTTGTGCTTAATGTCTATTGGAGAAATTGTTCAAGAACAATTTATCCATAGATTGTCACTGCAGTGCTTTCAAGGACAGTTTCATCTTGGGTTATTGGCTGTTGTAAGTGCCAGTTGCACAAAGGCGTATTTAACTTGTGCACTCAGTTTGCTTTATAGTCAGATTTTGCATTCCTGAACAGATACAATTTGTTTATTGTTTGGAACAGTTCCTTTCCTTTTATGTAAATTCTTCACCTTCTCTTAGACTCCCATGCCTCTATTACATGTCAAACAAGAATCTGATCATAGGGCAAGATGTCTATATGTGAAATAGAAATTGAGTGTAGGTTGGGGCAGCTGGGTTCCGTTGCCTTTTAAATTACAAATTATACGGAAACCAAAGTGTTCAGCACCTGTCTTCTGCTAAAGGAAGGCCATAGAACTGCATCTTTCTAGACAGATCCTCTGTGAATTCTGCACAAGGTAAAACCTACATATAAATATGAATCCTGATAATATGAAGCTGTTTCATATGAAACCTGAATGGTCGCATGAGGTTATATATGTAATTATCTGCAAACCCACAGGCACACCTACACATAAAGTTCAGCACTTTGTATATGGATGTATAGGGTAAAGGTCTTCGTTTTCATCTTGTAGTGCCAGTGAGACGGTGGCTTTATGTTGTAAATGAAATCTTTATAATATCAAGAAAAAATTACTGTGCTTCAATCTGAAAATTCATTGTGCAGCTAAATGCTTCTCTTTGCATAGAAACTGTTCATAATTAATAATCTGTTTGATGGATTATTACTGCCAGACTGGATTGGCATCTGCACTTTGGACACGATGTACCTGATTGTACTAACAAGTTACAACAACATGTATCAACTACTATAATTATCATATTGCCACTGTTTTCTACAGATGTAAAGATACATAATTCAAGCTGACAAGCCCAAAGATTTTATTGGAATGACCTATGATACCCTAACTTCTCATTAATATACAGCCAAATGCACAATATCAATTAAGTATAAGATACAACCTCAGGGCTTCTTAACGTTAGTAGCAGTTAAAATTAATAATGCAACAGAAGTTCTTACTATTTTATTTTCCTACCATGTTGAAATGAAGAACTTTGCAGTATAAAAGCTTTCTTAAAAATGTGTGTTTTTAAATAGTCAGTTCTTCTTTGTGTTTTCGATTTTTACATTAGTATGGAGTAGGAGTAAATAGCATTTAAAATGAAGCCATTGTTTATTCACAAATCAAATAAGCTACCGACAGCTGCCCTAGTGGCTTCCTCATTCACTTAAATTAATGCCTAAGGCCTTGGGGTGAATAGTCTTCTGGGGAGAATGTGGGCATTTATTTTCGATTTCCATTCAATGTTGGGTCTTTTAATGCCAAATCCTATTTAATGTGCACATGTTATGTTGAACTGTGTGCAAATTTATTCTATGGACCACTTGACAGAATTCATACTATTAAAGTCACATACAATTTGTACTTGAAAAATAAGGTATTTACTTCTCTTTTGAACAAGCAGTGTACAATTCTGTCTTTATTTTAGTGTAAGATCTACATAGCACTGAGAATAAGTCCTACACAATAGTAGGTACTTTTTAACTAAGCCTGAGGTTTGATGTTTTGGATTTGTTCCAAGCCCTGTCCATTTAATCAGGATTTTCCTGTGCCCTCAAGTGTTTAGACAGTGCTGTGATGGATGCAGTTCAAGAACTTGAGGGGGAGGGTAGTTTTGCTAGGTTCAAGTATCCTTCTTTTTTTACCCCCCCTTTTTTTTTTTCCTCTAGTTGCAAACTGCTTAAATGTATTTGGACATTTACATTATGTCAGATTCGCAAAATTAATTAGGCCTTATGTCCACATAAGGACTTACGCCCTGTGACAAAAAGGAGAGGAGAAGATGTAAGAGTGGTAATGATCCTGTAACTTAGTGGTCAGTCTTCTGGGGAAGTGGAGTACAGCGTTCCAGTTCTGGTCTGGGGATTCTTTATGCATTTAACAGAAATAATTGAATCAGATGACTGTCACTCTCTTATTTTCTGCACTGGCCCCATGTTAAAATGACTGCATTTTTTGCAGCACCCAGTTTATTAAGCAAGTTCAAATAAATTCCAGTACGCTTTAAGCTTCTTAGGTCTGGGAGGGAGAACATTTCCTCTGTGGATCTTGAGGGACTTTGTTATCAGCTAAATGGAAAGCTGCTCTCCCCAGTAACACTGAGGTTATGGACAAGGGCAGAGATTGAACTCAGAATGCAGTTTGGTAACATGAGAGTGGCAACATGGCCATGACCAAAAGTCCAAGGTCTAACCTCAAACATATGGAAACTTCAGGGCTGTAAATAAAGTGCTTATGGACTTTATGTGTCTCTCTTGTAGCAGCTGAGAAGGGGCCTGGAACTTCTTAATTTTGGATTAAGTGTTTAGTTTCCAGCTAAGAGCCAGCACAGATACATTTGAAACGTTACTGGAAAGCTGGTTCTAGATGGCTACTAGCAGAGAACTGCATTTAAAGTTGAGAAGAAACCAAGGGCCAAAAGTTTGACCTTCTGACAGCCCCTCAGAGGGAATGTCGTTTTCCTTCTTTGCACTTGCAGCTTTCACCAGCTTTTGTTTCAGAGCTTAGTCCGAAGCCTAGATTTGACACAAACTTTTAACTCTGATAGATTACACTTTTTTTTTTTTTTTTGCTGCTCCTTTGTTTCTTTCTGCTTTCTTCTGTCTATGCAAATTCTCAGATTTGCATAACAATTCCTGAAGTGGAAGGTGAAGAGGTGAAGTGTCCTTCTTGGGTTATTTCTCTGCCTTCCCATTTCTGCCTTTTTTCGAGTCCTTCTGGCATAGGTAAAGGTCATAACCCCTTTACTGTTTAATGTTCAGTCCTGCTTTATTTCCTGGATTTGGAAAGGAGGGGTCTCAGCCACTGTAGCACTCCTCTGGCTCCAATTCTACTGTGGTTTTTTCCTTAAAAAAGTGAAGACGGTGTTAACCTGTGCTTCGTTTCCCAGATTTCCCAGTTTACAGCAGCATGAAAATGACATGACTTTTGAAAGCTTTACAGAAGCCCTGCATAGTTCTTAATAGCATCCGTTGTTATGACAGGAGTGTTGACAATTTTAGGGTTTTTTGCCACGTTAGAAAGCTGTAAGCAGCAGCTGAGAGGTGGAGGTTGTGTTGTTTCCTCAGTTATTTTTTGGTTTGGGGTTTTGATTTGTGTCAAACACTTCCACCCCAGCAGCTTCAATGGGACAATACTACATTTGCTTTATGTGCACTTCACTTTTGGAAGGTTATCTTTGTAACCATAAAGGCTGGGAAACAGTGGACAAATTTGTCAAGCCTGCATATGTCAAGGTATGCATTTCAGTTCCTCTCGAGGTACTCGGATCAAAGTGATTTTCAGAGTTGCCACATTTCCCCAGCTGCCAGTAACTCAGGTTTGTTGAATATCTCTAGAAAAAAGCCGCTTTTAATGCTAAGTATGACATGAGGTAACCTGGTATACCATTTTGCTCTTAATGTGCTTTTTATTTTCATAAAAGTTTATATTCTGAAAGAATTAATGGTTGCAATTCCTCTCTTGCCAAAGATATCTTCCAGCTCAGCCTGTAGTAGTAGATTTGTCTGTACTTGCTGGAATATCTGTTATCCTTGTTTGCTTTTTTAATACTGTAACTGTGTCCAGAGAAATGGTAAAAAGCGTGCAATAGACAGTAAAATTCTGTACGTGTAAGAAAGAGGAGGAAAAAATGGTATGCTTGCAAAACTTTTTAAATCTGTCTTGTAAATCATATTTGCATACTCGGCATGCTACATGTAAAAAATCAGCGTGTAATCTTTTTAGATTTTTTCTTTTAAGCAGTGCTTCTGCATATTATATGGATACTTTTCTAAATGACTAGTATTGAGCTATCTGTTACCTGTTCATTGTCTTCTGTTTCTGTGTCAGTTCAGCATATGTTTACACATGCCATTTACTACTTTCATCACCTCTCCTCTGCTACTCCATCCCCAAAAAATTCATTCATCAAAGTTTACCTCCTTTGCACAGACATGTAAGGCCACCCTTTTCTATTCTTGAAAGTTACTCTATCAGGAATACAGAATTCTGGAGCGTGGGATGCAGAAAGACCCTGTTACTGTAACAGAATCAATTATATAGTAATGTTGTGCCCTTTGCTTAGGGTGTGTACCACTGGAGGCATGTTTCTGGTGTTCCATAGTTGTGCAGTGAGCTGCTGTCTGCTTTTGCCGGTGCACTGGCCCTTGCGTCAAATTGTTCTGAAGGAAACCACAGTCTTCTGGTGGTTAAAGCTGGTCTTTCTCTCCTCTGGACGACAGAGCTGTTTCCTTCAAGTGTGCCAGCTATAAATATTTCCCATCTTAGATTAAACAATAGAAGTATTAAACAGCCTTTTATGGAACAGTGAGAAAATAGAAAATACAAGTCGATGACACATCAGTGTTTTTACCCATAAAATCTAAGCAATTATTCTTCTTGGCTTTGATGAGAATTGGCTTAAACTCCAGGGCCTCGGTCAAACAAAGTACCTGCATGCCTAGTTACTGTTTCAGCCCCTATATTTTCATCCTTTTGGGAGCCAAAATACTTTGGATCTGGATATAAGAAAAGAAATTAGTTATAGCTATAAATCTCAAATAAGAAGAATCTTTCTTCACATTGAAAAGATGTTTTCAGGATATGAAATGACCAGCTTCTGTTGGAGCTGGCTTCAGCGTCAGATCTGTAATATGTCTGGCCAGTACAGTCTTTTTGTGGCACTCAACTCCAGTCCTGAGTATGCCTAATTAAGGTTAGACCAGATGATCTTTTGAAGTCACTTCTAACTTGGGCTGTTCTGTTACCCCAGATAAATTGCAAAGGGAATTTACCCAAACTTACCTGTTCTGTGGAAGTGGATTACTTGTTCTCTGGGCTAGAGAGGGAGAGAATCTAGCTCTATTTGGCCCTTGGCCTTCTGCTCCCTAATAAGGTGGCCTCTGTGCACGGCGGAGGGGGAAGCACTACCTCTCACACGCTTCTTTGCTTGGAGGTTTCTCATGATACAGATCTTTATCAGTTCATTATACTATGCTGAAATTTGAAGTCTCAGAATGGACCAGATACAAAAGGAATAAGAAATTTACATTAGCTCTTATCCCAACTACCCTCTCATTTGCATGCACAAATGATAAATTCCATCTTTTCTGTTGCCTGGGATATTGATTTTCTTTTTAAATTCCTTTTTCAGGATACATATCTATTTTCCCTTCATTGCTCTTTTATGCACCTGTTTAAATACAACACCAAGAACCCCTAGGCTTGATACACAGAAAACAAATCCTTTGTGAATTTTTAATTAACCTGTCTATATGATTTGAACCGAATAAACCAAATTTCTTGCATATATTTCCATTAACTGGCCTTGTGTATTCTCATAGATCTAAGCAAAACCTTTCTGGGAGAAGACTCAATTAGCATTTCGATCTCTGTTTCACTTGAACAGTTCAGCCATGTTTTTAAGCATGTAGTCTTTAGTCTGCAGATAAACACAGAATTAAAATCCAACCTAATATATCAACTAAATTAAAATTGGACAGATTACTCATATCCATCAGATGGTACCTGCGGAGTGTGTTTTCCTCTTGCAGCCTGATGACTTATACTCAAAAGTGGCTGTGTGGCACTTAATTCTAGAAGTACCACAATGAAATGGGTTTGTGAGTCGTTGAGTGCATGGAAGAAAATCCAGACTAGGATACCACCCCAAAGGAAGATGGGAGTTTATGTTAAACTTCCCTTATATAGGAATAATCCCTTCCAATCTGCTTGTCCCCTTCCTGAGGACATTGACATAAAAGAAAGTCTATAAGCGAACGAAAGCCCATAGGTGTTCTTCTTGGAAACACCTTTTTATCAGGTAAAAATTGGCTTGTACAGATCCATGCAGTAATAGATAGAAATGAAAGTATGAATTTCTATAAACACAAACTATGTATGCTCTTGTTCTAAACAGTGCTCTCCGAGACACAGTTATACTCTTCCAATAGAGTGTAACGTCTCATTTACTTGAGTGTAAATGTTATTTTATAATGGCAATCGCTGTCATTCATTCCAGTGTTCCTGTGTACAGATGTAAACAGATCATTTTGGTTTTTAATTTGTCTTATGTTTTCTCTGCCATTTTATAATTTAAAAGCAATAATTAAGTAAAGATGTTGCACTGTATTATTCTAACAGGCTGAGGGAAATAGCCTGAATTCCCAAGTTCCATATTCAGACAAAGTAGTGATAAATATGGTGGCAGTGGGACAAACACCAGTTGTTTTTCCTACAGAAAAATGAATCCAGCAGCATTCCTTGACTGCAGTTAGCCTTTGGGTCTACAAATAAACATCCCACATCTACTTCAGATGTAGGCAAAATGCAGTTGACTAATTCTGCAGGCAGTTTATAAACATATTTTGATAGGTGTGTCCCTCTAAATCTTATATCAAATCAAATGGGTGTCACACAGCTTGACCTAACATAGCTCAAAGCAAACTAGCACATGCAGAATTCACATATACATTTGCAGGAGAAATACAGTGTCTTTGTACCTTGTCTGCCGCTCTCTATCTTTTCATCTTTACCATAATGCTAAAGATGTTTATACTAGCAGTCCAAAACACTTCACCAATGTTGTTCGTAATCAAAGAACTTTTGACCTTTCCAAAACTACTGAGGTTCACTTGTTTCTTTGTTTTACGGGCTTTTAAATTCCACGCGAAGTGCACGTATGCGCAGATGAATAGAGGTTGAATCTGGAATGCCTTTAGAAGATGTTTTTTGGAGTAAAGATTTTCTTGAGTAAACTGGGACCTGCATTTTGCTAGACCTCTGAAAGCAAAGACTTTCTTTTATATGTGAAATGCTTTTCAAATGCCACATCACTAAAATTCCTACTGTTGTCCTTTGCTGCTCTTTCAGCCACTCACTTGGCTGGAGTGTAGTTACCATGATGAGAATCTATAAAAGCAGTACTTTGACGTGGTTTTTTTTGGCCCAGGAGGGGCTATTGTTTAACTAATAGCTCTAGAACTGTGTCTGAGACTTTCAGACTCTTTGGTGGGTGTTAAGCTGCTTTGCTTTTGTGAGCGTCCCTTTTTGGTGGGGAGGACATCCATGTGAGCATCCCTGCGGGGTTACTGGTTCTGTGGCTATCAGTATCCGACACGCAGCTGTAAAACCTGCAGCCGCTCTGCTATGTAAACAGTGTTGCATAGTGATTTCAGAACACTTCAGTTTATAACCTTTCTTTGAAAACCAACTCCCTTAATGATGTTTAAACATGGATTCCAGATGTGACAGTTAAATATACCCAGCCCTTGGGAAATCAGCAGTGTTTTTTTTTTTCTTTATTCATTACTAAGTGCCCTCTGCCATTTTTCAGGCTCTCGCTCCCATT
Source organism: Burhinus bistriatus (assembly GCA_013397275.1). Taxonomy (NCBI): domain Eukaryota; kingdom Metazoa; phylum Chordata; class Aves; order Charadriiformes; family Burhinidae; genus Burhinus; species Burhinus bistriatus. The sequence continues at coordinate 170,027 of VYXH01000326.1, forward strand.
GTCTCTCAATCTCTCTGTGTACTCCACATTACAGGAGAGACTGCTGTGTTTTGGTACTTACATTCTCATGAGGTAATGGAGGAATAGCATTATCAGCTTACTTACTGTAGCAGCTGAACAATGTAAACTCTCACTGCACTTAATCCTAATTACAGAATGTTACTACACAGCAGTATGTTGAGTTTCATGTTCCACTGTATGCCTAGTGTGCGTATATGTGGGTGTCTCCATATGTTGATGCGTTTATGCACAATAAGAACACAACCTGTTAAATGTCCTTTTGGTAAAAATGTGAAATTTTTGACCAGCAAAGTTTCTGGTTTTTTCTTTTCATTCCAAGTCAAGGATGGCTTAATTGAACAGTCTTAAAAATAAGTGGCAGCTGTTTAACCGTGAGTTTTGATCATGGATGGAAATATCCTGTGTCATGTCTCAGCTACAAAGTTGTTTGCCTTAGTTTTCAGAGTAAGTTTCTTTGAAAGACTATGCTAGAAAGTTACACATCATGCCAAGCTGGAATACTGAATGGCATGCTAGGGGAGTTTTTTAATAATATTACCATAGAAGAATAGTGACATATAGGAAGACAAATAGGAATATATTCATAGTGACAAATAGGAATCTGATTAACTTCTTACGAAGTGTTGTAGGATCCAAAGGCGCTGAAATAGTTTTCCCAGATGCTAATAAACTTTGAGTATCTTTGTACTATTACTGAGAGCGTATTTCACTCATCAGGCACTCTATGTCTCTAGTTGATTGGGGCACTGACTGTCCACTAGGTGCTGGAGTTGATACATAAAGACCTACAGAGCAGACCTGATGCCATCAGACCTTTTGGCAGGGCATCGCCACCTACAGATGTTACATTTTGGCTTCACAAACCTTTGCCTGTAGATATCCTTCCCCTGACTCCTTCCTTCCTTGAGTTCTCTCACTACAATGCACACGTGGAAGGAGGTCATCTTTTTGGAGGTCTGTGCTATTCAAACAGATTTAATCTGTTTTTTTCAGAAGCCGTCTTGGATTATGTGCCAGTGAGATTACTTCTGTGCAATGCAGCGCAAAGCTGAATCTCATCAATCTCCGTTTTCTTTACTGTCCTCTCATCTTTTTTCATCTGTACTTCAGGGAACCACATTTTAATAATGAAAAACATCACTTTGTTTATCAAATTAATGTAGACAGTGACCTGGCCCTCTATTAACATTTGTAATGTACTTAGGGCTCAATTTAGACAAATTTATTTTACCTGCTTAGTAAATTAAGATCCTATAATAGAAGAATTAATCATTCATAGTTGTTATTGATGTATGTCTTTCTGCTTTCAAAGAGAACATGCTAAAATAATACCTAATTAAAAAGAGTGTGCATAAGAATATCATAAATCTATGTATGGCTAAATGCCTAGTGGTCCATGCTGCTTGGAAATTTCTAAAAGTATAGTGGTTTAAAGATAGTATATATATATTTTCTAAACTGTATATTGGTCATTGATTTTTAGCCCACTTAGAATTAAACTCTTACAGCAAAGTAGACTTAAAGTAGTCTTTGTCATGCTGTATAATGTTGTGTATTGGTTTATGGTTTAAGGATCATCGTTTTACTACTGGCAAGTGAAGTGTTCAGCCTTTTCAAGTTTGTTTCCTGAAAAACTGGCATGGCCATTTTAAGAAGAAAAGACTTAACTGGAGTAAAAGCTCCTTTCAACTGTCCACATTTGAACAAAATTAACCTTGGCTTCCTCTGTAAATGTTACTGGGAAGTCTGTCAGACTGGGAACGTGGCTTTGACTGATGAATCACTAACTGGATGAAATATAAGTTTCAAATTTACTTGGGACATCATTCAAGACTGGTTGGGATTTTTTTCTCTAAAATGTATGAAAAAGATTTCTTAACAATGTATAAAGTTACCTTAAAAGCTTTATTAGAATTTGGATTTTGAGACCCTCAAAAGAATCATTCGTTTAATACTGCTTGGGACAATGCCTAGGTCCATTTATTTGCAATGACAACTAAGACCTTAGGATATATCAAAATTTTATACTGAAAAATGGTGTTATGATTAAGAATTTACTGGAGAACCTAAGATTTCTGCTCAAGGTGTCTCTTAAATCCCTTGTGAATCCCTCTTAAATCCCTTCATGTGTGATCTGACCAAGTCATAAATACTTTTCTGTGCCTAGATTCCATAGCTATAAATTGGAACTATAATGTTGACTCTCTGAGATATTAGGAGAATAAATGATAAATTCATTAATATTTTGTGGCAGTAGGAAGAAATATGTAATGATTAAAAAACCAGAATTACTCAAACATCAAATATAAAAATCTATGTTTAGATCTGTTGATTTGAATTATGATTTGCCTGGTTCAAATCAAATGCAAACCAGATTTTGCAAAAATCCGTAATGAAATCTCATCGTCAGCTTGCTGGATTTCATCAGTCTTTTTTTTTTTTCTCAGTAGCCTGAGTCAAGAGGTGATTTAATTTTACTTTAAAACAACTGTGGATAATGGGGCAAAATAATCCCACAGAAAGATTCCGAAACTCCATGCCCTCATGCTGAAACCTGACTGCATTTGGGAGATGCTCTGGGGGGTGGGCAGAAAGGTTGTATAGCATGCAAAGCGGCCTCTCTCAGCAGCAGCCTTCCAAGTGCAGGGTAGCACTCAAGTATTTAGTGTACCAACATGATGTGATCTCAGTTGGTTTTAACTGACACATTTCTTTCACGCTGTGACTTGAGATGGCTGGAGCTGGCTATGCGTTTATAAAAGTCTTGCTTTATGCCTTCCTGTTTTTGCTAAAGACAAAGTAGTAGGCACCCTCTCTGCCCACAAAAGAAAACATTTGTATTGGTGTATATGAATAGATGTCCCCTTTCTCCATCTGTCACTGTCTTCTGGGCCATCTTCTGCACCCCTTGTGGTTCCATGCTTCCCCTCTGTTTATATTAATGCTCTCTGCCATCCTCAGTAGCGGAGAAAATTGCATTACTTGCATCCAGTTAATTTTTTAAAATTCTGTGAGTAGAAACATATGAAATTATGCATTTTTGGCAGGCCTAGTGGTTTCTTTGTTTTTTTTGTGAGCTTTGTGCATCCTTTAGATCTTCTTATCTTTTACCAGATCACATTCAATCTCTTCATCTCTACCTTTAAACCTCCATTGCTCTCACTCTCCCCTACATACATATTCTGCCCCAGCTGTCTCTCCCCACGTTATCACATCCTTCTGTTTTGCTTTGCATCTTGTTGTTTTATATTGTGCTTTCCCCAAGCTGCCTCGTCTGCCTCCAAAATCTTTGTTTTCATCCTCTAAACTCTTGTGCCTTGTCTTGCTTGTCATTTTTTGTTTGTATCTCCAAGGCACAAAACTTACCCAACTGTATGTTTACTAAAAATCTGTTAAAAAAAGGGACTTGTATGTATAATTGTATTAATAAAAAGAAGCTATTTTTCATAGTAGATTCATGAGGGTTGGGTTTTTTTTTTTTGCTTTTCTAGTCAATCCAGGTGTTTTACAATCAGACAAAATGTTACGACTCACGCTTTTCAGTTTCTGAGTTAAGGCTGGTTGGAGGCAAGAAGGATGATGTGAGATTTTAAAGAAAAACATAAGATATTAAAAGAAAAATATTTGATAAATTCCTAGCAAAATGAAGAAAATAATTCAAATCTATAACATAATTTTAACTTACCCTAACGACCTGTAATTTCCTTCTTCTGAAATGTGGCCCCATTACATTAATCAAATTGACATTGTCATGATGCATTACACTCATTAAAAGGGTGATTCTTTTATTCTAGTTAGTTTATGATTCAGTATCCATGCTATATATCTAGTGACAGTGCTGTACAGAAAATTAGAATTTGGTAGAGTTTTTTGTGTTTCCCTTTGGCTGAGCCAAAGCAGCTTTTGTTAAGATTTGGCATCAATTTCATAGTGTATTATTTCAACAGCTGAATGGAGCAATTTTTGAATAAGACATACATAACAGTCCATACTACAAAATATTTAAAACATATTGAATAATACTAGATCAAGCACCAATTTGTTTTATTGTCTATTGCTTGCTTTCAGCTATTGTGCTGGAAACTGATTTGAATAAATGTTTCTTTTTTTCTTTCTATGGGCCAGATTCATAAACCAAAGTTGATCGTTACGGCCATTTGTTTTTACCAACTCAATAAAGCTTGATAGATCCGTCCCAGTGAGTAATTCAAGTATGTATCCAAGATGATTACTGTGCCACGTGATACCCATGCCATCTTACATTCAGGCAGCCAACCTTTAAAATTTTCACAGGACGCTATCTGAATTGTTGTTGAATCGAGGAATTCAACTCATTTATTGCTTTCAAAGCAGAAGATTTGTCCATTTGTTATTGAATTTCTTTGGCTGAAAACTATGACTTAATAAATATATTTTTGAAAGTTAGCAAAGATTAGGGAAAGTTTTTAGAAGTTTTTCTGGTGATGTTTTTGTCCAAGTTTATTTTCCACTAAAAAGAAAAAAATCGTAATGTTCAGATATAGAGTAATTGCTCTGTTCAGCCTCTTATGATTTATGGACGCGTTAGGAATTTAAGAATAGAAAGTTTTCTGCAGTGAATCAGAATGGATGTCCATGTATCCCTGTCTGACTGCAGCCAGTAACAGCCGCTTTCCAGGACATTTTTGTAGATTTTTCCTCTCCATTAAACTTCACTGTAGCAAGACAGGTGTGTACGTGGCATGATATCATTTAATGTGCTGTTAGTAAAGGTGGGGGCAAGACAGGAAGAACTAAATCTTGAATTCTGCCTATAAATTCAGTATTTGTGTTTGAGTAGAGGCTCCTCGATGGGTGCTAGGACAGACTTCTGCTCCAAATTAATATATGGATTTCTATTACGCATTATTTATGCAGAGGAAGAATAAATATCCTCCTTTTTTTCTGTGGGATGCTTAAAGAGCTCTAGATTAGATTTCTTGTTCTGTGTTAGTCTCTTCTGAAGATGGGAGAAGGCTATGAAATGAGACAGAAGTTGACAGCTTTCAGTGAAGCAACAAAGTTACTCTGGATTTTTGAGAGTCTAATTGCAAGCAGAGAATATAGTTCATTGTATACTCCAATTACACTAAGCATTTTATTCATGGGAATTCAAATTCATGGGAAACTCCTAGACTGGAAGTTTACGATAGGTGTACACCATTGTGCGCACTGACATGGAAGTGTTGAAAGCGACTCCTTCAAAAGGTATTATCTTCTGTCACTCTTTGTATAAAGGATGGAGATGATCCTCATATGAATCATGTTTATTACATAATGTTCAAGAGCCATTTGGGAACGAGGTGTCATTCTGCCAGGCTGTACGCAAACACAGAATACAAGATAATCCCTATCCTGATGAACTTACAAAGTAAATCACTAGAATGGACAGAAGGACAAAGCAGGCAAGCAATGAAGAGTGCAATAACTGCAAACACTATTTCAGTTCTATGATTGATTGATTTAATTTTATTAAACCTGCATGTTAGTGAAGACTTGTTTTTCTCTCTTAAATGTCCACTATAAATATATTTAATCAAGGAAAGGGAAGTAGAATGAGAAGACAAGTGTGCCTGACATTGATAGAAATCCTGTTTGGAGAAATTGTTCAGGAACAGTTCATCCATGTGAAAATATGATCCTTGTAAGTCTGCCAAGGTCATCGAGGCCTGTGGTGATCTGATGAGTAAATGCTGGTCACGCCTGGAGGCAGCTTTAGCTTCTGAACTCAATTCTTCAAAAAATGTAAAACAGTTTTACAGAAAAGAATGTTTGTCATTAGCCTGTCAAGGCCATTCCCTTCTTGTTTTCTTGGTGCCCTTTTCAACAACTGTATACCCCTTTATGTACCTGTCAGCTGTCCTAGATACGTACAAATGGCAGAAGTGCTGGTACTGGTTTGCATTCTGCTGTTTGGGAGGTAGCTTCGCTGCCCGGTGGGATGTGAAGATGTGTATATGTAGCCCTTTTTAATGGCAGGTCATCAGCAGCCTTTTGTACCAGTCCATTGTGGTTGGTATGCCCATACTAATGGTTACTCCCAGTAGATTACAGCAGTGTGGCCACCTTAATGAGATTTGCCATCCTGATGTCTGAATGAAAATATATGGTAGTTAAAGATATTCATATATTCCTGTAGAAACAGGGAAAAGTCTTTAATGACAACGTTACCGCGTTATTAGAAAGATTAATCCTTTCATTGCCAGTCCTCCACCGTCCCTGCTGATTTGCCATCAACCATTAACACTATGCAAATCCCCAAAATATTTGGTGCAACTTGAATGCATCTGCTTCTCTCCCAGACATACTAGGCACAGGCAAATGGTTCATAAAGAACACTTCGTTCACCACAACTTCTGGACAACCTCACTTCGCTTACTTCAGTGTAAATTGTCTTCATTCTTTAGTATACCTTGATGTTTGAATTTGCACATGATTTAACATCCCTTCAGCATTCATATTTTCTTTGATCCCCTTGCTTATTAAAAAATGCAAATCTAAATTGTATCTTATTAATGTGCTTCTTTGTGCGAAAGCTGTGGGGGGTTAAAATCCCAGCTTTGGTAACATATTTGGATTCTTAATGTGCAAAGTGCAGAGACAGCCAGACTTTCTGCAGGCCATATTTTCTAATCAACTGTTATGAAAAAGATTTTTATTGTGCTTCTATTTCTTGCTCTCATGGAATTTATAGAAATAAAAAGAATAATGACTTCATCGTTATACAAAAAATATTTTCAACCATGGATAGAAATCCTTATTAATTTGCTGCAAGTTCTCAAAAATGACAATGAAGAATCTTGGATGAAAATTCAGAAAAATATGTATTTTAAATGTATGAATGCCTTTTAACGGGTTGATTTGAAGAAAATAGTAATTTTTTGTCATGGACCTAGGGCCTGGATTTTTTAGTAGTAAACAGTGGTCACTCATTTTTCCAGTTAAAGATAGCAGCTTTTAGGTACTGAGTACATCCTTTCACTATAAAAAAAAAAAAAAGCAAATGCTGTAAAATTACTGATGCATTTAAGGCCATTAAACTGCTCCTTTTATTTCCTTTTTGCACAACTTGACCTATCCATTTGCCCTGGTAAAAGCTTTCTCTGCACGTTCAGTGGCCTTTTTCTTGGTGTTACTGCTTGTTTTCTGAATTGCTTCTTATGCATCTGCTTAACTTGTTGGGAATTTGGGTCGGTCATTTTGACTTAGGGTTCTGCATTGCATAAAAATATTATAGCAAAATGTAAAGCACCTGTGAGATTTGTTAAAAGAAAGTAGGAAAATGTTAAACTTCATTTGATGTAGTGCCACACTACTTTTTCACAAAGTACTTTGCAGCAAGCTTTCCACACAATTTGAGCTTTTCCAGAAGCAGTCCAATCATTAATAAGTTTTACAGAAATATTTGGATGAAGACAAACCAGAAAAGTTGACTCTCTAATTTTTTACAGAAAGGCAAAAGTGACCTTAGAATTATTCTTAGGAAACAAATAAAATAGGGAAATTTTATGGAAGTTGTATGTTTGTTGAAGCAGCTAATGCTTGTGTTGTTTCTGTGGTAGCTGCAATTTTAGGACATGCAGATCCACAGTAAATTGTTGATTATAATAAACTGTGCTTCCTTTACTGTCCCCATCCTGCTCCTGTTGCTTCAGAAGACTGAGGGATCCCACAGTGGAATTAAGATGGCACGGTCTACCATAATGTGGAGTGGATACCCTGTTATTGAGCTTATTCTAAGCTTTTGCAAACTCAGGGGAGAAGGGAATTCAGTTCTAAGAGCCATTCTAACACAGTAGTAGCTCTATCCCAGTGCTTTAATTTGCCTTGAAAAGAATTCCTGATTAGAGAAGGACAAAGTGCTTCATCCAGGAACTACATCTCCTCTGTTTATAGCAGGGCTTTCTATAGTTTTGCACTTGGGGGATCATTTAATGGCTATGGCCCTCATCTGAAGGCCATACATTACGTTTGATTTGATGCGGTATTCCCCGATCCCATCCCATTTCAGCTCCGTAGGATGAAGGTGCTAAATGCTGAGTAGATTGACACTTCTTCCAGGAGCCCTTCAGAAATGGAAACTGATGCTCCTGGCACTGTCCCTTCACTAGCTTTGTGTGACTTTATAGATGAACAGGAAATGCAAAGAGGGACTGGGTTTGGAGCTCCCCAGGCTCTGACTGACTGACAGCTCTGCGGGGATGGGGCTTTGGGGTGCTGATTAGTGCCTCTAGTCCCCTTGTTTTCACTACTTTCCTGAACAGATAGAGGAGGCCCTGTTATCTGTAAGGCTCAATAAATCACCTAGTTTTGTTAAGGACAGATGCTGTGAAAAAGTTCCTTGCTGATCTGACTGTAAAGTACACGTTGCAGAAGTCTTTGACTTGCTGGATCCATAGCCACATAGCACTGGGAATCCTGACTCCGGTACCATCTTTGCTGTGGGCAGCGAGTGATCTTATTTGTGGTGTCTTGCTTCCTGTTGCTGAGACTCCATCTGAATTTGCTGTGTTTCTTCAGCTGTATCACATTCTTTGTAGCAGTAGCCTTAGCCACTGTTGTTGTTGCTCAAATATAGTTTAGCTGTATGTTGACCAGGAAAGAGATTAAGAGAGATTCCAGCTTCCTGCTCAGGAAAACAGGAAGGTAAGCAGTTTCATGCTTTTGAGATGCAAGAGGTCCTTATTTTATTCCTCCTGGTGGCTGGATACAAGTTTAAGAGGGTGATGGGACACCTGGTGATGGATAGGTTCTCCTAATCTGGAGGCCTTGTGGTCTCTTTTGAATAAGGACACTACTCAAAGCTTGGGGCTTTGAAGCTCTAGAGATGTGAATGCACATTGTGTAGGTCCTGTTTTTGCCATAGATGTCTTTAGTTAATTTGGGTAGAAAAGCTATCCATTTAGGTGTTTGATCATAAATGAAACAACAGTAATAAAGTTTTGGCCAACTTTGCTTGGTTTCAGAGTCTGATTTGTCAGAATGCTTCTACTTCTCTGGGCCACTTTGGTGAGACAGAGTCACCAGAAGTCTACTTTAGCTTCTCAGTTGGGGTGAAAGTTTGTTTTCCTTTCCCAGAGTAGCAAAAAAACAACCGAAGAGCAGAAACACCTTTGGGCTCACTTCCTGTGTGTTTATTCCTTGATGATCTGTACGTATTGGAGGTGAAAAGACAGATTTTTGACTTTGAGAACTACTATTCTCTACTGATAAAAGATCATCTAAAAAGTATTCAACATAACTCAGCAAGCAATTTAGGGAGGCGGTTTTAGGATGTTTAACCTGTAACACAGTGTATATTATCACATGACGTGGCACCAAAAATTAAAATGTTAAAGATTTGTATTTCCTCTTTAGTTTCACGTTAAATTGTGTCTTGAATAGAAAGGAAGAAAAACACACAAGAAATGTTAGGTTTTTTCCTTCTGATGGCCTGAAAATGGTCCCAAATCCTGATGAAATTCATTGTAGCATACTTAAACAAGCTGAAGCTATCACTGTACCATTAGCAATTATCTTTGAGAACTCATGGAAGAAAGAGGGTATCCCAGGGAGCTGGGGAAAGACTAACATAGTATCTACCTTATTAAAAAACCCCCCACCCAAACACATATATACACACACACACCCCCCATCAATAAAATAAACCTCGGAAAAAGGCCCAGGGAATTATGATCCAGTTCCCAAAGTCAGTAGTTGGAAGGATGATAGAATAGGGTATTAAAAAAATTGATTTAAAAGCATCCAGGGGATGTAAGGTGATAAGGAAGGTCAGTGTGGATTCATTAAGAACAAATGTCAAAGCAGTCTAATATCCTTTGTGACAGGGTAATCGTCAATTGGTCTGAATTGTAGTATGTGATGTTTAGCTTAGATATTAGGGAAAAGAAATCTAACTTTAAGAATAACTAAGCACTGAACGTAATACCCTGGAAGCTGTAGCATCCCCTCCACTGGGAGATGTAGACAAATATTTTGCACAGGACGGGCTCAGTTTGGCTTGCCACAGGAGGATGAACTAGATAGCCATTACAATCCCTTCCAGCCTTGAATTTCACTGATCTTGTTAAGATTTCACAGCACAATACAGGTTTTGAACTGCTTGGTTAAATACTCAACAATGGGGCTTTCCTGAATTCATTAGTGTTTGTAGTAGGAAGGCACAACACTCTTTCATTTTTTCATTTCCTATGGAAATAAACTGAGTTTTTTGATCACACATTTACACACACTGTGTGAATGTACACTATAGTCTCAAGTAGGTAATTTCATCTGCAAGCAGTTTTTCATGTCCAGTTATATATTTGTGGGATGGCTGACCACATGCAGGCCAGGGTATTATTTTCAAATATCTCTGTAAATCAGCAAACCTCTGTGTTCTTATGGAGCCTGTTGGGGGACAGTGAGATGAGTGTAACTGTAAGAGCGCTGGCTCTATGGATCAGATTACGAGATCATTTACTGGTTTAATCCATTTTTAACTGGATTAAAAAAAAAAAAAAAAGAAAAAAACCCACCGCTTTTTGGACTATACATTTCATTTTGTCCAGTGTTTGAGCAGAAGGCCCCAAAGTACAAAACTACTGTGTCACAGATTCTCGCAGGTGGGAGTTTTGGGTTTTTGTCCTTTCTTTATGCATTCTGCAAGAGTATAAAAACATGAACTTTAGGCATTGTATGCAGCTAAAATATAAAACCAAGTTTTGCTTTAATCTTCACTTTTACAGTTACCTCATTCCTCTTGTAAAATAATGAGTGAATGCACCCCATTTGGTTTAAAGCAACAGATCTATATCCAGTTAATTTGTGGATAAATATGGGTTTCTGCTATTGATGTTTCTTGATCCACACAAAGTGGTTATATTAATACTGAAACATTATTAATCAATAGGTAGCTCTTTAAAAATACATCACTAAGACTAGCCAATTACCTTTAAGTATATATCAAAGGCGACAGAGCAATTTGACTTACACTCATGATCCATTAGAGAGTTCCAAATATTTTAAATATAAATATATTTTTATCTGCAGTGAAACTTACAAAGAAAATTTAAATTTCTATTCTGGCCTCAAAAATTAAAAAATCCCCAAACTGATTCTTTGTTTTTTTCAGAGCTTTTTTTTCATTTGGGAAAGTACAAAAATATGCTTAAATTCATCTTAGTCTCCTGAATCAAAACTAAATAAACTGTGTGTTATCTCATACTACTTTTAAGACAGTCTGCTCTGTAAGATCACAAAGGTAAGTTATAAAGACAGATCATGTCACTGAAGTGTATAGTTCTGTTTGGTTTTATAACACTAATTAACTCTATTGACTTTCAGTGAAATTGCATTATTTCCCCCTCTACCAAAGGAAAATCTGACCAAAGCATACAATCTAGCTGTAGATTCTCAGAAATATGTTCTTTATTCAAAGTACATAAGCTGTAATTTTGGGAAGCATACAGTGTATTTTTTTATACCTTGGTGAAATTTCAAATACCTGTTTGAAATATAAAACCTATTCTGACCTATTTACAGAGTCACTACTGACACTTCTGCTTTGGGAAAGGAATGTGTTGGCTGAAGTGGAGTATTGTGTTGTGTTTTACAATCAGATGAGAAACTGTATATTTTCCTTTGAGATTATCATACCATTTTTCATATAAATTTCCTTATTTAAGTAGACTACTTCCCCTCTGGCTCATGTCCCTCAACAATTACCCGGCATAGCAATCTACAGAGAATAGCGCAAGGTGTAGCTGATTGTCATTCAATGCAAGTGAAATCTTTAGGTGAACATTAGTCACTCTTTTAGACATGTTAGCTTGAAGTGGAAGCAGTCAATTATAGAGTAGAGGCTTTATGGCTACATTATTACCATCATACTATTAGGTTTTCAGCAGCAGCATTCTGTTTGATCGATCTGTGCCAAGACATTGATGGATAGTTTTGTTCTCCAAATGTCAAATGTGTGAGACTTTTGTACTTTATTTATTTACTGATGCAGTACTGTACTGTGGATATCTTTCCTTTCTACATCATTCTAGGTTTAACAGCTAATCGTGATTCATTTTATTTGAAGTTTTGTTGTTGATTTTAATAGTATTCTTAATCTTTCTTTCTCATGCTCTTGCATTACAGAGGAAACTATGCTATAGTATGGGATGTACACTTAATTGGACATGTGAAGGTTTCACAGTTGTACGAGGGCCTTGGAGTGCAGGAGTTGTTGCTGACTGAGAAATACACGCACATGGTGGTATCCAATGTGTAGTGAATTTTGAGATCCTGTTCTCTCCTCAATTCATCTACATGTTGTGCTGTGCTTGTTTGGGGATTTTGGGCTCTTCATTGTTTTATGTCTCATACATCATGATAATTTTAGAACATCACTAGCTTCAAGATGCAGGTTTCGTTTAGGTCACAGGCTTTAATCTGAGTGCTATTTTTTACTTAAATATCTGCATTTGTAAGTATATTCAAAAGTAAAAATACTGCTACTGACACTAATCAATAGGTATATAAGCTAACTTTTTTTTTTTTTTTGGTTTTGATAGGGATGAAGGAACATGTAAATACAAACCAAGAGCAAATATACACAGGGTGCTGTTAATCTAGCTCCAACAGGACTGAGAGGAAACTCCTCATCAGCCTGTTTGTGAGGGGCACTGGTTCTATGTACTTTAACCTTCTGCCAGGATTTTCCTAACAGTGTTACTGAATCCATTCTTCGAGAAAAAGAGAGTAGGGAAAAATGGGAAACTGAAACTCACCAAAGTTTTCTCCTCGGTCTGGTACAGCATCAAGGTTTGCAGACAGAAATCGGCAATACAAAGGCTCGGCGCCCATCCTGCATCCATGGCTTCAGTGACACAGAAAGTCAGAGCAGCTGTCATGAACTGGTGCTATGTTTATGCAAGGAGGTTCAGGGAGCTGTAGTCTCCATGGTACCACAGCATACAGTGATCAGGGAACTGCGTTATGTGCCAGAGGAGTGACTCTACCACTGTACAGCTATTGCGCACTGTACAATTGCTGTCTCTGCAACGCTGTACTGGCTGCACCCGCAATGAAGGGAATGTGATTAATATTGTTAATACCAGTGAATTAGTCTTTCAAAACCATTGATTTAGGTCAATACTGCAGAAGCATTCCAGCAGGATATGAGTTGGGATGTCAGTCTCATGGTATTCATGTCATTCCTGGCAGCAGTAACACTTTTTACCTGATCAGGAGTTTTAATGTTGGGGGCGGGGGGGGAAGTGTATTAGGTACATGCTATAGCTTTGATTACAGGAGTACTATACAGTCTTAGTTCATCTCTTACCCATGTCTTCTTGGGCAGGGTTACTGGTGCTGGATGGGTATATTTCCCCACTGCAGAACCAGCTGCAATTCAGTAGTGTACATGTGCGGGAAGTGACTCTGAATAAAATAGGCTATGTAAATAGTGTTATCACTTTATTTAGCGAGGTTCACTCCTCACTAATTGGGAGGACATTCATTTTACTTTAGTGTTTGAACACTGAAATAATTACTTTTAGTGTAACACCGGTTTTCTCTTTACTGCTATCTACGTATGCATTCACGTATTTGTAAACCAATGCATTCCATATGTATTTTAGAGTTAAAAAAGGAGCCAAGGAGAGTGTAAGGTGATGCCCAATTCATTATATCACTTAATCAAATACTTAGTTGATTCAAATGGGTTTAAAGCACAGGCTGAATTATGGCATAAAACCTGGATCCAGAGTTTATTGAAGCAAATGGAAGTCAAAATACTGTGTTCAGTGGGCTTCAGACTGGGCACTAAATAACAGACAGCTGAGGCATGGGGGCGGCACCTCAAAAAACAGGCACAGGTGCTATATAGTTAACAATGAAGTCAAAATAATTTGATTTCCTGCTTTCCTTTTTCAGGAAGAACTACATTTTTACACTTGAGAAAAAAGAGAAGTTGAACTTTTGTAAGAGATAAGTAAGGGTAAACCAGACTAGCTCAGGGAGAGGGATCAGCAGAGAACAGAGGAAAGACCAACACACTGAAGACAGAATAGAAAGAAGATTTCTGTCTATTGCCACATGTCACACGTGGCATAAATGGAAGTGAAAGGTACTTTAGAGTAGACAGTAGGCAGTGGTCGAATTATTAGTGTGGTCTAATTTATTAAATAACATAGTGATCTGAAGTTAATAAACCCCCCAGTTGCATGTAGGTAAGTGACACACATCATACACAGCTGTCTTACCTTCATTTTGTACCGCTTCATCTTCTGGATACACAGTAGGATAGTGACCATCATGATGATTATTAAATCTCTAAGTTAGTATCATTTAAGTTCCCTATTTCCAAAGTATGTTATTTCCCTTGTTCCATTAAGTGCCCCTGCCTCAGTGCACAAATCTCCTTGATCGTTGGCTTTTGAAGACTCAGCAATGAGACTTAAGATGAAGTCAGCAGCAACACAGTGACTGCAGCTCACATAAGCTTCCTGCAGCTGATCCACAGCAAATCCATGAATAGGCGAGAGTTACCAGCGTTACCCTCTTCACGTTATGGTGAATTTATTTGTATTCAACAGGATTGTGTCAGGACCAACTGATAGAGAAAAGAAGAGCAGCTGGTGGTGGATTAATGGAATGAGGCTTATATTGTTAGGTAGATAGGCCAGATAACTGCCCCAAATGGTTTTCACTAGCAGCAGAGGAAGGGGGGATGAGTCGGTGCCTCCACAGCTGCTGCGACTTTTGCTGTTCTCTGACTCTATTGCTCTCTCTGCTGCCATGATGGCAACCTTCGCCCCACCCCTACTGCTGCTGCCACTAATTGAGCATCTGCTCCGTTTCTGTTACTGCTGCTTACACTATGATTTTAGCCTCTTCTTTTACTTGTGCTAATGTACTTTTGTCATGACCACGGAGACATCTGTGTCTACCTCATAGGAGCTGCAGGAGAGCTTTAGAGAAGGCAGAGCTTTCCTCTCGTTATGCTGGAGAGAGTAGCTTTCTGCACTCTCTGCTTTCAAAGGTTTCATGATTTATCCCATCAGCTGCTGTTGTCAGGTTCAATTCACAATCACTTCTCCAGCCCTCTGTCCTCTCTTGATTTTCCTTCCAAAAGAGTGATACCGCAGAATAAGCAGGATAATTTTTCTACTAAGGTTTTATATACTTTGACTCTTTTTTCAGGTTATAGCCATCAGGAGCAAGCTGCTGTCATAGATAAGCTAATATATGTTCCTGCAGTAGACAGTCAATGCGTGTAAACCATCCCTACCTACACTGGTATTGCTTGAGGCTGGAGTAAGCTATGCTTCAGCAGCTCTTGAATTAACAGGTTTTGTCTGTCTGTAGCGATTTCCTGAGTGCAACTCGTACAGTAACTCTTGGTCAATGGATTTTTTGGTACTATCTCCATTTTTTTTTCAAATCTGAGAATAAAATAGCATAACTTTAGATATCTAGAAAACATGGCTTATGTTATGAAGAAAGAATTAGTAGATCAGGGAGGACTGGCTTAAAAGAAGAGTGGAGTGATGAGAGAATGACAGTCTTCAAGAAGTTAAAAAGCCATTGCTAAGAGGAAAGGAGTAAAGTTAGGAAGGAAACAGGGGAATCATGCTGCAGGAAGTGATAGTTAGATTAGATACCAGGAAAAAATTTTAATGGGATGCATAGGGAATACTGGATACCTATTTGGAGAGGCTGCGGAGTTACTGAAAAACAGGTTAGAGCATAGATTAGGCAGATAATTGAGGTGGGAAGAGACCTTTGGAGGTCATCAAGGTCCCACTCAAAGCGAGGCCTTTCCACCCTGTAGTCCTCCTATCCAAACTCTGTTTTTCCAATTTGGCTGCAAGGATTAATATGGGAGACTGTACCAAAAGGCTTGTCAATGTAAATTGACACTGTGTTCTCCCTCTGTTCAATGAACCAGTCATCCCAATGTAGAAGGCAGTCAGGCCTGATTTGACCTTGGTAAATCCATGCTGGCTGTTTTTCATCACCTTCTTCTCATTTATTTGCATGGCTATGGCTTCAAGGAGCACTTGCTCAATAATCATTCCTGCAACTGAGGCTAGGCTGTTATTCCCTGTACCCTTCTGTTTGCCCTTGTTGAAGGTATTTGTGACATTTGCTTTACTCCAGTCATCAGGAAGTTCCCCGGATCGCGAAGACCTATGAAAAGGAGATCAGCCTCACAGTGACATTGGCCAGATCCCTTGGCACTTTTGCATGCATACCCTCTGGTCCTATGGACTTGGGTATGTCTAAGACAGCATCAGTCAGGATTTGTTCTAGCTATTGCTGGTCTGGCTGTGGGGCAGAAGGGTTGATTATTTTATGAAATCCCTTCCAATCTTGTGATTCTAAGCTCAAATATGAATGCCAGCTTTATCATGTAGAAGATCTTGTCTTTCTAGAATTTCCTTCCTGCTCTGACAAGGTGTCCTTCCTTGGCATCTCCTTTCTCTGCTTGAACTCAAACGTCACAAGATTTTTAGGTCTGCCCAAATGAGGAGCACAGAGAAGTCCCTTGGGTCTTCCACTGGACATTTATCCATCCAATGAGCTAAATGGACTTAGACTTTTAAGGAAGAGTTTTTATATCTTGTGAAAAGAGTTTCTGTGGGTCATATTCACCTCATTTAAAAAATATTGAAAATCCTACCAGTTAATTTTTAGTTATGCTGAGCTTCTACTTGTGCTTTGTCCATGGACAATTTTCATGTGATGCCCAAATTTGGACATATGGATTTATATTTTTGTTCCTGGTGTTGGAGTTATGCCCATTTGTAAGTACATTTATAGTCTAAGTTGAGGGCTTTCTCAGCCCTTTTCCTGTTGTGACAGACAGTATTCACGTTCCCACCTTTGACCTCTTCCCCTTTGGTTCACCTATTACTCTTTCTTTTGATATTGAGAAAAAGTGTGATTCTGTATGTGCAAAAGCACCACTTTATTTTTATTTTTTTTTAATATATACTAACACGTTTTATGTGTTCACTTCCCACATTTTAACAGCTTTATTGTTTAATGAAATGGAAAAAGTAAAACAGAAAAATATGGCTTTATTGACAAAGCAATCTTTGTCATGTAGTCGAAACACTAAAATATGAGTTGGAAAATTTCAAAATATTAAACCTCAAAACAGACCCTATGTTTACATTTTATAGCATATATTATGGCTGAGACTGAAATAGGACAACGTACAAAGAAGTAATAATCATAAGCTTAATATTTTGCATAATCAAAAATATATAGTTTATTAAAATGATCTAAAAATCCTTGTTACTAATTCAAAATCCAGTTATAGTTCTAAATTTTTTCTGAAAAATGTTTGGATGTTTTGCTTGAGCCTTTGTGAAAGTTGATTTCTTTGAAGTGTCTTTCCTTCTTCCATCAGACTTATTGTTCATACCACACTGAGCTCAGATACCTTAGCATCAGCAATAAGTTAGACAAAAACATTTGGATTATTTCTCATGCTTATCAGTAAATATATAAGTAGCTATATTGTGAAATGAAACATGAAGCCAAATAATATCGAAACGCTTTATGTACGTATACGTGTGTGTATATAAATGTGTCTATGCTTATATATGAGAAAGATCTAGGCCATTTTAAAGTAAGAATATACTGTACTGTCAGCATATATAACTGTAGAACTCCTCTGATTTTGGTGCACCAATGTAAAGAAAGCAAAATCTCATGTTGAATTTATTTTCAATGATGGGAAGCTAGTGTGTTTAGAAAAATTACTATATTCAGAGCCAAAAACCTTCTGTCATCCAAAATAGGTGGTTATTTCAGGTTTTGATGTCATAGCTAAGAGTGTATCTGGCCCCTTCTTTTCTGTAACTGGCATGACTTCAGGAATAAAGCAGTTGTTAGCAAGCAGAGAAAGGACTTTGGAATTTCCTGCACTCCTGCTGTGTAGATTCAAATGCTAAGTTTAAATAATGGATGAAGCTAGGATTATTATAATTGATCATTGTGTGATTTATATGGAGTAATTATAACTAGGTTGAGAAAGAATTTTCAAAAGCTAGTTTCCTGGTAGCCAGAGCCATTAAATAACAGTGTGCTGCCAAAACAAAAATTAGGTGGGAACATAGCCACAGAGTTCAGAATGTCTGTCCACCTGATTTATAACTACCCTTATGATGACAGTATCAGCGGTATTTTCTTATTAGGAACAGTAAGAGTTGTTTGAATGGTTTTTCTTATCTTTCTAACACAACTTTGCATTGTTTTAAGCTTAGTCAAGCATAATAACTGGAAAACTGCAAAAATATAATGTATAACAAAACTGAAAGGTGCAAAAGGTCGAAAAGGTTAATTAAAAGTGTAATGATCGCATTTACTGAGACAGTCCAATTAATCACTTTATTCCAGTGGTCATGTGATACAGAAACCATTGCTACAGATAACTGATTTTTAGTGGTGGCATACATGGTCTGTGTTCATTAATATGTGTATTTTTCTACAAATGGAAATCTAACTTTTTATTTTAAGATGCTTTTATTTATTTGCAAATATTTTAAAATAGCAGCTAATGTTTAACCCTGTATCCTCACATAATAATTTCTCCAGCTATACTCCCCCTGAACAGTATGGGAGCATTGCCCCCTTGATACTTGTACTCTTACAGCCCCACGAGAGGTTTGCTTACAGCTTAATGGGGTTGTGGGTATAGAAGAAATAAAGCACTAGAAATACATCATTATGTAATGTGATCTCTCTGAAACAGTGTATATGACCAACAAAGTGAATTCTCAAGTGTCAACAAGCACATCTAAATGTAATTTTTACCACGTCAAGTGGAAAAAGGCAAAAAAGAACCTTGAAGGATCAATTACAAGGGTCATAACCTTGTATTATCTGATTTGCTATAATATTCACACAAGCTTTATTGGAATGGAACATAAATTTGAAAAATAGTGAGATTAGAAAGGAGTGCACTGCTAGAGCAAAGAGCTAGAAGCTTTCTCCTGGTTTATTTTGCTGGGGCAGCAGTTTAGAGGGAGCCCATTATAAGCAGGAGAACAGTAGTTATGTTAACACGGTAATTAATCAAGTCTGAGGAAAAGAGGAAACAAGTTGTGAATTCAATTCTGCAGTAATAAAAAGAAATGCTGAAAGTTGCCCTGTAAATTGGCATGTCTTTGGTAAACAGTCCCTCACTGTGTCTTGAGAACTTGCATGCAGTAAATCACTTCTCATGGCAATCGTGTAGGTTTGAATATTTTCACAGGTTTATTCTGTATTTCTGTGTGTGCTAGATCCTTCTCAATTCTGTTGACTTAGTATTTAGCTAATAATAAGATACTGAACTGTATAACATGAGAGCATATGCAGTAACACATTTTCACTTTGAATATTTTAAGGGGAAATTAATTAGGAGAACTCAGCTGAAACCGTGGCAATAGCCTTCCACCATCACAACCAGCCTCTGACTCAGTACAGAGCGTGAATTCTGTATGGAATGACTGAGATCACTCCCTCAGAAGAAAATATATTCTGTGTATGGTCCCAGTCATGCATAATCCATCCCTAATGCTAGTGTAGGGTAGACACATTAAAATGACCTTTACACCCTAAAAGTCTTTAGGGTAGAACTGAAGTCATTGGTGCAGTAATGTGAGAAACAGTGACTGGATCAATCTGCAGCAACTGGAAGTGTCTTTGTTTAGCAGCCTCTGATTTAATTTATACATTTCTGCCTCCTCCGGGAGATACCTTGGACAGAAGAAATAAAAGTAGCGTTAAAGAAACAAATTCTTGAACTTAGATTATTGAAAATTCAGAATAACTGTAGTGAATAAAATGGCTATAACTATGCTGGCATGAATATAATGCAAAACCGCCATGCTCAGAGCCATGTGGAAAATTAGGGACCCTGGATTTGTAGCAGAAATGAAAGGTGATAGATCAGGATATTTGTGTGAGTGAAGACAGAAAGAATTTCAGCAGCAGACCACAATGTTGTTAACACTGGGAAGCAGGGTTTCCTCTCCCTTCCTGCTCTCGTGGAACAAAAATTTAAATCTGTGGGGTTGCAAGACTTTCCTTTTACAAAACCTGTAAGTTGAGCAGATGTCCCTCAGCCAACCCACAGGACTCAGCCACCTGCTTTTTCTGCTCAGCCTTTCCCCATTCCTCCCCAGAAAAGACTGAAAGTACCAAAGGAAATCTTAAAATATAATTTCTCCCCGTTTTCATCAACAAATGTCCAGCATAGGGGTTTTCTCTTGCAGTCTTTATCTGTAATGTCTACTAAATGCACCAGGAAATGGTCCACTAAAGGTATCAGGATCTAACTGTAAATGGAAACAAGAGTCCTGCTAAGTATTAGAGGCCAGATCCACTGGCGAACTTGGGTAATGCAAAATGCAGCATGTAGGGCCTGTGGCCCTCTTAGTAGAATTAAACATCCAGAAACAGACCAAGAGATAGATTTAGACATGTAAATTCAGGAGCCCCTGCTTCCAGGTGGTAACTAAAGGCACCCAGAATTCTTATAAAGTGCACAGGGAATACTGTGTAAAAAAAACTAAAACCAAACCAAAACCTCAACCCCAAACAACCAACAAAACCCCCCTGCACAATAAATCTCTAGATGGACAATAAGAAATACAGAAACAGATTTGTGGGAAGCCTTCAGAACTGAG
Source organism: Burhinus bistriatus (assembly GCA_013397275.1). NCBI lineage: Eukaryota > Metazoa > Chordata > Aves > Charadriiformes > Burhinidae > Burhinus > Burhinus bistriatus. The sequence goes on from VYXH01000326.1 coordinate 190,726, forward strand.
GAGCCAGATTCACTGCCTCAGGCAGGTACGACTGTCCATACTGCAATTGGTGTGCGCTCCTGATAGTAGAGAGCCACTCTTCTTTTAATAGGCACCAAGCAGAAGATGTTATAGTGCTTTAGTCATTAAGTTAGTGATCGGAATAGTCTTCGAGGAAGTGGGATGCCTGTGCTCTTCTCTATGGGTTTTCACAAACCCTGGGAGACTACCCTATGGATTAGGCAAGTAGGTTCGTCTGGAAGTAAAGGAAGGAGCTGTGGTATAGAAAGGAGCATGTTTTTTTAGAAGGGATTAGAAGAGAGCACAGACTTACAATTAAGGGAGTCATCTTCAGGAAGGGAATCCTGGTTTCCAGTCATTGCTCTTGCAAGAGAAATAACTCTCTTTCTCGGGTGCAGGCCAGAACCCAGCAATCTGCCTCCCAGGGAGAGTTCTCATCCTTGGGCTGAAACATCGTGCTCTCTCTTGTGTTTTGCAATATGCACTATCTCCTGTGCACCTTCTTGAGAACACCCTACAGGGAGATGTTTGAGAACCCTTCTGGGAAATGAGAACAGCGGTTCTGAGTCTCCAGGTCAGGGAAGGCATTGAACCAAAGTCTCCTAGATCCCGACTGATGATTCATCGGTGGAGTCTCATGAAAACAAAGGCCAGGGTGTTTCGAAAAAGGCTTTGGGCATAGTAGTTGTGCGGAACATGGCAATGGTGAACACTTCCAAATCATGTCTGTTGGTTCACACTAAGCAATGTAAATGTTCTTGATCCCTATAGGACAGGAGATAGTCTTCACCTCCTCAGGTGGATTTATGGATGTATTCAGAAAAGAATTCTAGGGACCTGTGGAATTTCCATTATCAAAGACTTGCATGCCCAGCACTGGGGAGGACAGACTGGGAACACAAAATGTTTCAGCTTTGATCTCAGGAACCTAAAGTCTCAGATCAGGCAGTTTTCTTTTAGGTCCTTTTGTTGCTCTAGCCCTGGGTGTGCTCTTCTGCACACAGGAGTCAGTCTCAACTTCCTTGTCACCTGGTGTACCTACTGAGGCCATCTGTTCTAATTTCATCATGCATATTGTTGGATTTGGTAGTACTTTGAAAGCCCTGGGTATAGCTGAAAATATATTCGCTTTAATTTTAAAAAGTAAATGTCCGGCTTATCATGATTATGGAAAAGGTTTGAAGTAGGCCTGACTGTTCTCTGAAAGCTGAGTATAAGACAAGTAGAACCTCAGAGTAACATGAACATGTATGTGCATCAGTTTCATGCTTTCTCAGGGATGACTTGGTTTTCTTCTGCTATTTGGGACTAGAAATAATTTGTCCAGGAATATGGTAGTTTATTTGAATCCATTAAGATGCAGGTGATAATATTTCCCCTGCTTTCCTTATTTTTTTAATCTGTTCTTCTTACAAAGCAGAAGTACTTTGGTGAACCCCATAGCAGCAATTTTGTTGAAGTGGGATCATGGTTCTCATCTTTATTCTGGTCGGTTTTAGGTTCCTATATGCCATATTCTGCACCTGCATTGAAGCAGGCCCATACCCGTGTGGTCACCTCTATCACTTTGTAATTTTGCCTTTCATCACATTAACATTTACTGCTCTTTTTAGAGCGTTCCCTTCACTAAAAACCCCAGAAAACCTACTAATGCTAATTACTTGCAAATAGGAATTGTAATTTTAATGGCAACCTCAGTAAATTGCTTTTTATGTACTGTAAAAAAACTGAAAACTATGTGTCCATTTTGCTGTTTAATAAGAATCTTATAGAACAAGTAATAGCCCTTTCACTCCTTCCATCCGGTGGGAGCACAAATAAGAAGCTCCAAATATCCACCGCGAATCCTTTCTTGTGCACCATGGGGTTAACAGGAGTTGAGGAGACAGCCAAAGGCTCAGTAGGTACAGAAATGAAATAGAAATGGAAATGCAAGGAAGATGAAAGATTAAGGTGAAGAGACTGTGAAAGAGGGTGAAGCATAAGGAAGATCACACAGGGCAGAGGAAGCCCTATTAAAACTTTAGAAACATCCCTGGATAAAAGACTGGAGCGTTTGGCTGGCTGCTTTCTGCTGTCATATGGGAGCTTGAGTCCAGAACCGTTGCAGCTGTAACAATGTTAGGGCAGGGTGGGAGAGGGTTCAGGAGATAACAAATATCAAAAAGGTAACACTATATACTGTAATACAAGGGCTGTTTTTTCATCAATAAAATTTATCAGAAAAAACATCTCACCTTGCATGCACGTTACTGTGCAGCAGAAGAGCCGCGAGCCGGTGATGCATGTAAAGGTAAGTTAGTATCAGTAAGGCAATTATCGCTGCCCCAGAGTTTTTGCACATAGTGTACGGCAAACTGCCTGGTAGGAGGACATGCTTAGCCATCCTAACTATGGATGTTGGGAGCTGCTGCTTTCCCCCCAGGGCAGCAGCTCCTGAGGCTGGCTGTGCTCTGCCATGACTCTGCCTGCACCGCACCAGGGTAGCACCCATAGCAGCCAAGCAGCTCGCTGCCGCTGGTGGCTTCTGCTGGGAGGCAGCATTCTGGTGTCCACAGATCTGCTCTGCTGGGCCCCTTGCCACGGGTGGGAACCAGCCCCTCGCACACAGGCATGAGGCATCACTTATCGCCTGCCTGGAAGTAACTTACCTCGGAGCCTGCAATGATTTGGCAGGAGCGGAGAGCTGCATGGTTTGGCAGAGATTTCCAGAATGGGTCCAAGGCAAAGCGGACCTGGGAAAGAGGAAGCTCTGGATGGGGAAGTGGTGGCGGGAAGGAATCGTTACTTGTCCCAGGCTGCTGCTCTGACCACCCCAATCCATGTCCAAGTGCCCCAAGAGAGAGTGGAACTGAAAAAGGATCTCCTTACACAGACCTTTCCCAGAGGATGCTGGCAGGAAAAGTAGCTCTGGATTAGATCCATTTGCTCTTAATGTAGTCACTACCTAGTAAGAGCCAAACTCCTGCCTGTCTTAATAATTTAAGCTTTGCAGAACAGAAGCTGGGTGGAATTTTGACCTTACTGCTGCGTAAGTAATCCTCAGAAACACTCTCAGTATTGTTAACTGTTTGTAGTGACTGCAGGATTTAGGAATAATTATGTTGTAATTTTGCAATAAAAATAAAGCATAAAGTGTCTTCTGGGTTGTAAATTTTGCATTAAAGCATGAATTAAAAGCTTGGGAGAAGCTGGCATTAATGAGAAGAGTTGGTTTAGAGAGTCTTGTTCAATTCAAATGCAGTTGATGCATATCTCATGTGTTGTATGTTAGTCTTGGTTTTAAAACATAGAAATAATTTGTATAATGTGATGATAAATATGCCAGAAACAATAGCTAGAGACATATGTATCAAAATAGAAAAGGAAAGTGGCAAGTTCCAGCCAGGGGTAGTTTTAGAAAAAAGAAACGCAACACAAACACCAAAAGGCCTGGTCCATGTTCGGAGTTGACATGCCAGAGGAATGCAAGACTTGGGGGTAGATATAAATTATATGAAAGATATGGATGAGCACCACTATTGTTACGAACAATTTGCACCTAATTCAACTTTCATCCAAGATAACTTTGTCTGCTGTTTGTGTGGTCAGGGAATTGGCTTATACTCTATTTTTACAAAAGATTGATTAACCTATGCCTTTTGACTTTTGAGGTGTTCACATTTACAGTGCTTTTTAATTCTGTATCAGCATTTACTACATTTTGGACCCTTAATGGACAACATGTATATGATTATCAGCAAAGAGGTACTTTATTACATCTTGAGTTTTCTTTTAAAGAATGCTTTCTAATATATCCTACAGTAGGCTGATGTCTGTTCATATTGAAATGCCATTCAGAGCTCTTCCACAGAATCTTGTTTTAAAGAGTGGAATTCAGCAGTTGACTCCCAGGCACAAATAACCATGTAATTACTCTGCAATCACATAGTAATTAGCATGTACTATTCATATATTGCATAATTATATGCCCTGCAGATTACATAGTAATTATATTTGTACTAAACATATAATTCTATATACTGTATAAAAAAAAACTTTGAGAGTTCATAGTTAAGATTATAGTTGTACGCTAATGTAATACAACATTTTATATAAAAATGTTACAATTTTATGAGAGGGTTGTATTTTGGATATCTCATCTCTTCTGCATCTGGTGTTGCTTGAACTGTGGTAGGCTGCTATTATAAGAAATGCTTGGCTCTTAATTTATAGTCAAATGTTGCATGTTTATAATTTTGTAATTTGTGAAGACAAGAAGCAAAAAGTTACAGTTTATTGTGCAAGAAACGGGGATCGGGAAGGACTTGGAGTGTGAATGTTAAATGTACAAAGGTTAAATGTATGAACCCACTGAACGGAGTTACAGCGTATCGCTAGAGTGAAAACCAAATCTAACGCTACTTCTGCATTGCGTCATTTCTGGGTGGGTGAGGTACCTGGGATAGCCGCAGGTGAGAGATTTGTATCACGTGAAGTGTGTGCTAGCACCAAGGCCCATCTTGGGCACACTCAGTTCAGGCAGTTGCAGCACCTCAGCGCAGCATGTCAGCCGAGCTACATCACCTTTTCCTGCCGTGGAAAAAGATGAGTTTGATTTCTTGATCTGGGAATGGGAGGCGAAGTGGTAGGAGAATAGAGAAGAGTGGCACTGAGGTGTAGAAGGGCCTTGGACTGAGTTTTTGGGAAAAGGTGGAAGAGCTAGGAAAAAAGCTTTCTTTTAAGAGGAACTTGGAGCTTTAGATCGTTTGAGATGTTTTCTCTTTGACCAGTCCCCCTAAGAGGTTGCTGCAGAGTTTTAGATATTTGCAAAATGTTTTGTTCAGCTTGCAAATTCTGTAGCAATGGGAAGTTAATGTATTTTCTTGGATCTGTGATCTTGGCATTCCTAATATCCAAAGCAGCATTACGATTATTCTTAATTGAGTTTTGCATTCTAACACCAGTTGTCTTCATTTTCAAGAAAAGCATATATTGGGTTTTAATATCTGAATAATGTATTGCAAAATTAAATGTGTAATTATGGTCTTAATTTTTATCTGAGTTTATTTTTTTCTATAACTTATTATAGCATGTACGTGTGTGTGTGTGTGAGACATACTCCATGTTTTAAAATGTTTCTTTCACAGTCACTTGTTAATTCTATGTCAGCTTCCTCAAAGTTTGTAAACTTCATAAAACTTCCATGGTTCAAGTGGCATCTGTAGATCTTCTAACAATGTCTTTCGCTAAGTGTGGAGCTTATGGGCCTTGTGGGTGGCCTTAGAGAGCTCCCAGTCGTGGGACTGTACCTGCTTTCCTTTCTGTCTGGGTGGGCTGTTCTCATACCTCAAAAACAAGCATGTGGCTTTTACATTCTGCAGAGTACACAAATTACATTTAAATGTTGTTACCTGATGTAGACACTGAAGGTCATTTATACTGTTCAAGGAAAAAATAAAAAAAAGTCTTAGCTTTACAAAACCAGAGTTAGGAGCCCATGTTCTTGCTGTGTTCTTATGCGATGGGACAAATGTATCCCTTCCAATTTACCAGCAATTTTAATAGCTTTTTAGTGAGGTCAAGTCTTACCCAATATTCATCCTGCATGTCTGCTGCAACGAAGATGAATTACAGCCTGCCCGGTGTAATAATCATTTATTTGCCAGCATTCTGATCTTAACTCATGCCTGTGCTCTTGTTCACTCCTTAAACCATTACCCTAAGAAACATAAGGACTGGTCGCAGTTTCTGGCACTGAAAGTTTTGTATGTAACAACTATATAATCAGGATCTCGTTAACAGTGAAATAAACACGAACATCAAAACACAGTATAAATGTGACGCATTTCTTACTGCTGTTGTGTTGTTTTTTCTAGTGGAGCCAGTACTTTCAAAGGGGAACAATTGCTTGGATGCAGCAAAAGCTTGTAACCTAAATGATACCTGCAAGAGGTTCAGATCTGCATACATAACCCCCTGCACCAGCAGCACGTCTAATGAAATCTGTAACAAGCGGAAGTGTCATAAGGCCCTCCGGCTATTTTTTGACAAAGTTCCCCCAAAGCACAGCTACGGGATGCTCTTCTGCTCCTGTCGAGACGTAGCCTGTACAGAAAGGAGACGGCAGACTATTGTTCCTGTGTGTTCATATGAGGACAGGGAGAAACCAAACTGCCTGAATTTACAAGAATCCTGCAAGAAGAATTACATCTGCAGGTAAGATAGCACATGGCAGGGGAGTGATTAATGAGGTACCAGAGAGAACTTTTTGGTACTGCTGGATTTGCCAGGACTAAGGGTCAGAATATCCACTAGGGAAAAGGATGAGTCAGGGAAAAAAGCAAACGCCTCTGACATCCTTAACAGAATAACAAAAGCGTGCACCTGGTTACAGTGTGTGCCTTCTCCAAAACTGTTCACAGCTACTCCCTTGCATTACGGAGGAATCTTTAAACCCCCAGTTTAATTTTTACAGATTTTTGTTGGGAACATTTTCATTAGCTGTCTCTAGTAAATGTTATCTCAGAATGATTTTTATGTCCCATTAGTGCCCAGGTGAAAAGAGAATTATTCCTTATAATGGGATTTATTTTCATTGTAATCTTACATGTGAGCATTAATAACTGTCAATACAAGCCACATGTTGGACTTTATAAACGGTCACAATACACAGACTACTCATGGGTTTTTTCTTCATTGGCAAAAAAGGAGTCCACATTTGTGGACTAGATCCCACTGTCTTTGTAGAGCTATTTTAGCCTTGGTATTGTTTTATCTCCCGTCTCCTGACAAGAGTGCTGGGCTGATACAACTGGAGGGTCATTGATTCACTGACCTAATTCCCGGCCTTTTTCCTCTGTGTGTTCAGTCCAGAGAGGCAGCACAGGACAAACTGGGTCCTTCCGCCTTCAGCAAGTTCCCTGCAGGTTGTCACAGAACGCTTATTCAGTAGCATACAGGACCTCCTCTGCCCATAGGAAATGCTGTATTCCTAATTAGCATTGTGTATGTTTATATTGGAACGTTGTTGTGCTAATGTCATATTTATGAAGTTATGCCCAAGAATCTTGCTCGTTTCTAATGTGTAAATTCCTTGTAGATTATCCAATTCTGTGAATTAGCAAGCAAGGAAATAAACACTATTGTAAAATGTCAAGGACACTGAAGATATGATATAAATCTTAAGTATTTACATATGCCTGGTAAAATATTTACTTTGAAGTTTGTTTATGAGATCTCCACTGCTGATCTTAAACATTTAGCCAAAGCACCTCAGATGTGCCTGAGTGTTGTTCAGAGGTGAGGAGGTGAGCAGCACCCTACCCTCGATGGGGGTGAAATCTGGAGACAGTTTCCTGCTGCCCCAAATTAGAGCGGCTTTAAATCAGAGCAGGGTTCTCCTTTCAGTCCCGTGAGTTGCATTCAGCACCTCCACAGCTGATGCTGTTGCTGTTATGAAAGCTGGATACATGTAGTCTCAGAACCACCTGTTTTCCATTTCCATCTTGTGCCATTAGTCTTTTTGCTTACATATTTTGTCTTCCCTATACACAAACCCTGTTAATTAATAGAGTTACAGTATCTTAACTGTGTTTTCCACCAAACTGCCAGTGTGTTACAGTGCCAATGAAATGGGAGAGAGGATTTTATAGGGAGACTTCTTCCTATTATTCAGGCTGTAGCGTTCAGGAATTACGTAGTTAAATTAATGCCATTACTTCTCTTGTGACTGTGTTTTCCTTTGGTCAGCTTTGATCTATGTTGTCTCAGTAGCTAAGTTTTTAATGGCATTTTGTTTAATTTGACTTCACGAGCCTGCTGGTGTGCTTTCTCCATTGCAATGCTGCAGAGGGAAGCTTGGTAGAATCTTTGCTCCCGTTGCCCTAAGTTGCAGCAGGCACTGGTTTGAAAATGGATTTCTTTACAGGTTCTTCCTGTGGCTTCTTTTCTTTAAAATACCCAAATTAAATGTTTGGACTCTTCCAAGGCTCAGTGAGATGTGGGTTGAGGGCGAGGGGCAGCACTGGTACAAGGGAACGGGTGGGCAAATGCCTGCGGGGTCAGGGGCAGAGTCAGTGAATGTGGCACTGAAGTCTTATGCTGGAGGTAGAGCAAGCTCGATGTGTTGCTGAGAGTCATCTCATGTGGGTGTTAATACCTCCTTGTCTGTCTAAACTGCTAGCGTGCTTAATTACCTTCCTTCTCTACTGTCATGGAGAGGAGGAAATCAGCAGCAGAGCTATTCCAGCCTATCCATAATACAGTGAAAGACATTTTGTCTCCGTGACTTGTAGTGCACTTAGGAGGGAGTTGGTGTGATTTGTTCCCCTTGTTCCACAGGAAAACAGGGACTTGGGCAGGGGAGGAAAGGGGAGAAGATCTCCTTCCTGCTATTTAAAGTATCAGCAGTGATAAGTATCAGTCTACATAGTAATTCCAGATATGTTTAGAATAATTAAAAGCAGTAGTCAGTAGGCATATAATTCTAACTCTGTTAACTTCTATTTAATTTTGAAATCAGAAAGAGTATCTAAATGGGAGAATAATTTGAGAATATGTTCTGCCTACTGTGAAACCGAGTCATTTAGAAACTATTATTTGTGTGCCTATTCCATCTATTAAAGCTTCTTCATAATGCTAATTAAGACAAAGGGCACAAGTTCTGAAGGGTTTCTGAAAGTGCACTCGCAAATGGTTTACGAATGCTGCTTACTCAGAAATGCAAGATTTGAATCTGCCCATACTCTGTATAAAACATCAACTGAGCCTGTGCAAACAAGTATCTAAACATTCAGTTTTGGACGCTCTTTAAAAGCTTGGTCCTGGATGCATATATCACTGAATCTGTTTTTGAAACAAAGTTAAGAGCAGGGAAATGATTTGGCCAAACTACAGGTACCGCTAACTGAGATGGCAGGATGCTTTGCTTATTTTTTTCTTTTTTAGTCATTAATCGATCTGTTGTATAACATAAACTCTCGATCGAGGGGAAAAGAGACCAGAAATGTCAGGAAATGCAAATAAGTTCTGACTTATGTAAACAGCCCTAATTTTTCAACTTCATCAGAATACTGAATGGTTCACTTCCATTATCATTTTTCTCTTGCCTCTACTTGTATGCCAGTCCATATCCAGCTTTGAAACCGACTGGAGTCTCTCAGGCACGCCTGTCAGTGCTTGCTGAAAAGAAAAGCAAAAAAACAAAGAACAAAAAGAAGCCATTAGAGTTCCTTTTTCTTATGAACATAAACAAAACTAAGGAAAGTCAATATACTGTCAAAAACTTCCACCGGTGATGTTGTCCTGGAATAGCTCAAACCTCTGAGGAACATGCTGTTCTGATCACTTCAGCCACCAATTGAACTTCAGAAAGTTGACTGGCATGTTTTAAAAATACCATTCTGCTGTAAATGCAGGGCAGTGTGCTTCATTTTTGCCACGATCACATTTGACAGGATTTCAAATACTATTTTCTTTGAGTAATGAAAGTGTGAGTCATTAGTGTGGTCTTTTTAGTAATCTGTGTTTTAAATTTCTGTACTTCCTCTGTCTCCTGGATATGTTCAGAAGGCACTGACCAGAATGATAACGATACAGACACATTATTTATTAAAAGAATAGTATCAATCTGGTCACATGCTTCAAAGATCTGAACAGAAGGGTAGCATAAATGAGGCATTTTTTTGTTGATATAAGAATCTAGTAATAGCACATTTCTTGTCCTCCACAATTCAAAATGGTTGGTCAAATCATTGAGGCTCATTTTTAAGGTGAAATAGCCAGAAAGTATTCTTGACTAATTTCAGAAGACAGCTGTTTGGACTTCTTTTTTTTTGGCTAAAATAAATACTATTCTTAATGTTTTGCCTTTAGTTCTGTAAAAAGCAAATGTTGATGGCTACAGCTATTTGATAATGAAAAAAAAGATAAATGACTGCATAATATATTTAAATAACTTTTCCTTGTGGGATGTCTGAAGGATAATAATGAAATGTCCTACTACGTTTCAGTAGATGGGTCACCTCCCTGAAAGTACAATTAAGATGTTTTCGGCGCTGTGTATTCAGAGAGCTAAATCTTTATAAATATGCTTTCCTTGGTATGTTTTTACCTCTTGACCAGTTTCTGGTCACCTATCCTATCCAGTCTTAATTTTGTTGCAACCACCCATTCAGTTCTGTACAAAAGGTATCTGCAGCTACAGGTATAAGAACACTGTGTGAACATACACAAACATTTTCATCAGTGCATAAAAGAGTTCATCCACAGTAAAAGCTAGAACAAAAGCTCAACTGCTTGTTACATTTCCTGAAAACACAGGAAATTTGCCAAGAAATTAATTTTCCTTCTTTATATTCTGTTGAACACTTTTGATGATAATTTGCCATGGAAAGAGAGGCACTGTATCTGTGCTCTTTTTCCATAAGGCATGTGCAAATCTGCAAGTGCTTTATACCACTACCCGTTTGCAAAAGTGGCTTCTCTGCGTATGACTTCTGGGCTGTTCCTGCAACACGTGCCATTGCTGACTGCAAACCCTACACCCTCATGGATGAGATTTGCTGGAGAAGGAGGTGGTTCAACACTGTAGGCAGGTCTATGATGAGATGTTACAAACGTGCAGTCAGCCCTTTTTGTCCTGCTATAGCAGAGGAGGAGCCCAGCACCCTGTCTTAGATGGGAACCTTCTTCTGTTACAGCATTAACAGGTAGCAGGGAGGAGTGCACTAAGGGGATGTGTGAGGGGAAAGGGAAGAGGGGAAGAAGAAATATGCCCTTTTCCTCAAATTTTCTATTCCTTAGACTTATCTTTCATTTTTCTCACTTTCTGCCTTGCTTTTTTCTCTTGTCTCTTCCCCTTGCTTAGTCTCCTTTCATCTCCTCTTTCTAGATCTCCCAGTCATTATCTGACTTTCAACGCCTCTCTGCAGCATTTGAATTCTCTCTATTACGGCCACTTACAGTCCCTCCTCACCTGCTCCTCTGTGTGTTGATCTTTTCCTCCCTCAATATCCTGCCACAATCCAGTGACCATCTGTAATTCAGAAAATGAGAGGGAAAACATAGGTTAGCACCTCCCTTTCTGAGCCTTGTAGCTTATATCGGTTACAATTCGGTTGGCCAGCTACTAAGCTTGGCTGCTCGGTCTCAGGCTGGCTGGAGCTTTACGTGTTAAAAGGATGCTTAGTGGATATTTTCTTGAAGGACACAGTAGCATTATACAGTTCTGTATAACAAAGCTGGATTTGCATCCCTCTGGGGTATTTCTATCAGTTTGGCACTCAAAACTGTCTGGCAGCTCCTTGAGATGATTGTTTTGCTGTGGGTGTGCAAAACCAGGACAACAACATAGTTTTTGTAATGCTGTTAAGGACATTAAAACAGGGACACTTGATTTCTAGAGACATGCAGGCTATGCCTATATTGTACGTTTGGCAACTGAGTCAGGGAGAGAGGGAAGAACCTCATGTGCTGCCTGACTCACCCTGCAGAAGATGTAGGATGTCTGCAGTGTAATAGGGTTAGCCTGAGCTCAGGCTGCTTCCAACTCCTCCCTGCTCTCTCCGTGCGTGACACCAGCGCTTTGCTGGGAAAGGACCTGTGTCTGCACAATACCAAGTGGGACGGGAAAAAATGTACCGCTACCCTTTGGCCCATATACTGCAGCATGCCCGCAGGCTCACCTCACATCTATAAGCATAACCTGAATTTGAAGAAGAATGATTTTTATATGTACATGTGTATACAAGTGTGTGTATATATATGCATATATGTATATATTGCTAGAAGTAGCATATTTATTTAAGTGAAAAAAACTCAGGTATTAATTCATTTTAATGAATTAATAGTGAAGAATGATCACAGTTCAGAGAATTCAAAAAATGGGATCTGGGAGGAGCTGGGACAGAAGCTGTTGTGCTCTGCAGAGAAAACCTGACGGTGTAGTGGAGTATGTGTGTGGGGAATTGCTAGCCTGGAAAAAAATATTAATGCAGTGTCTGCAAAATAAGCAAAACCCCTTTCAAGTGAAGGAAAAGTAAAGGTAGAAAATGCTGCAATATAGTATTATTTTCTTCCCTGCTAGTCCCTTACATGATTCATTACATTGATGTCTTTCGTTAGCGGAGTAAAACAGAGTATTACTCTCCCCTCCCCCTCATAAACAAAGGTCATTTTAAATTTCTTCCCTTTGAATAAAACTCAGAATGAATCAAGCAGTTCCTCCATAAAACATATCCATAAATCCTTTTGGAATCCAAAAATCAGAACACCCAGCAAAATGAGACTGCTTTGTCCCTGTTAAAGTGTGGATGGATCTCATTCTGCGGTGCCAGGATCTGCTTGGCCAGTCCTCATTTATACTCCCTCTGTTCTGCTTAAGAGGGTCTTGAAGATTAAAAGGCTTGCTGAATGATTGACATTTCTCCGAAAGAAGCAAAGATGCAAGGATGTAGTAATTAGAAAAATGGCTCCGCTTTATTCCTGCACCCAACTTTCACATCACTTTGTGCTTTAACAATGAAGAGATCCCCACGCACAGGGGGTTTATGCTCCAAGAAGCAGTAACTAGACAGTATCTTTATGCTGATGTCCCTTGTCAGGCAAGCTTGAAACTCTCCAAGCGGCATCCCTTCAGCCAGCTAGAACCTCTGCTGATTCCTGAAACCCAGTCTCCATGAAAGGGGAGCGTAATTCTTTCGTGCCCATTATCTGCAGAACACAAGTTATGCCTCAACACTGTCAGAGCTGTTTGATTCAGCCAACTTCTGTTTTGCATGGTGTAGCTTTGGCAGTGCCCCTGACGTGGCTGAGGTCCTGCTGGTCCTCTCTGGTTACTGTTAAGGATAAGAACAACCGTGGCACTGAATATTGAGTATTGCCTGTTGGAAAAGTGAAAGAGGGAATAAAGTACGTATGTGTGAACATACAGCAATCATATATTAAACTTGGATACAAATGATTAGAGTTTTATAGGCCGTATTTAGATACCCTGCCTTCCATGTCAGTCCCTTTTTAGCTAAAGATTCAGTGGGCTGGAGTACTCGCAGCCACCAGTAAACTTTAGCTTTGAGAGCTTGGGGGCATTTGTATCACCCCAATGTGGTCCTTCATCATCATTTTGCCTGAAAAGGCTTGTTTTGTTATTCTAAGTGAGAAAGCAAATGTGCCTGTATTATATAAGGAATAAGAAGACTACAGATTAGAAAGAGGAGCCAGAAAGGGGGTTACATCAGGGCAAATGTGACCCATTTTGTTTTGTTCATTTATCAGGAGGGAAAGATTAAACTACATATGTTACTGAAGTAGTTTCATGCATGTTTAGTCAAAAATATTGAAATCCAGGAAAGTTAAATTTGGCATTAAACTTTAATAGAGATCTAAATTTGGAGCTACTCATGTTCTTACGGTTAAGCAAGCGCTTAATTGCTTTGCTGAATGGGGTTCCAGTAAGAGTACTGCTACCGCTGTTTTGTTGACTTGTTAGTTGAGAGATTTTTATAGAGAGCAGGAGTTTAGCATCCACCAGTCTGCATGAGTAGCTTCCACCCACTAATCTGTTAAGTCTGGTGAAGAGAAGATTTTTGATCTCTTTTAATGTACACCCAGTCACATTTGCCTAACTTGCTGTTTCTGGGGCAAAGAGAGGGTGAATGTATCGCAGAATAGCATTTTCTTTAATAAATCAAAATGTTTTCTCATTTACCTCAAACCATGTATATGCTACAGGCGAGAAGCTGCTGTATGTTTAACGTGACTAACAGAGCTATTATATCAAGTCCATTCCCAGTGTACTTCCTCTGACATCAGTGACTTCAGTGGATTTATTCCAGGGATGAATTTGGCTATTCCTGTTCTGTGTAGGTAAATCTTCAGGCAGTGCTAATTAAAAGAATGTCAACTGATTTTACCATTCCATTATGCTGGACTTTGTAAAGGTTATTTATATCATTCTACATCAGGCCCCAGTGAGAGAATATTTCTGGTGGCAGTTCATCTGTTAAAATAGCTGCAAGAAAATGTAAGCACCGATACTAAAAATAAAACTTTGTTTCTCAACAGAGCAAGTGACATGCACATGCATATTTTCAAATTTTAGCATTTTAATGTTTACTGAATAGAAATTGCATTGCTTTCATTACGCTTTAAGCACTACCATGTTACTGATGAGGTAACTACTGTTAAGTGGAAGTCAGATGTAAATGTACCAGTATCCGCAAAGACTTCTCGGCAGAGGTGGTGGTTGTCTCCTATGCTTTGATTATCTGCTGGCTTGAAAACAAGTGACACAGAAAAAGTTTTCTGGTGTGTGTTTACTGTTGAATATAGATTTTCTGTGTGAGCTGACTGTGACCCTTGCCTAAGATTATTAATAGATGACCTTACATTCACATGTTTGTGCTTAGACTACATTTGTTCAAGCACATTCTATAAACCATGACAGCAAGCTTTTCTATTATAAAGCACACGTGACTAAGACCTCCGTTAAATTAAAAGTCGACCGTATCATTTGAATGTTCAGTTCACTTTCTTTTGTTCCAACTCAAGCATAAATGACAGTGGTTGTCCTCTCAGTTACGATGCTCCCTTTTCTAATTAGGCATGGTGAAATGATGGAGATACATCTCAGTAACTGGCCACCATGCAGCATTGCAATATATTCTTCAGACTGGACAATGTCTTTTAGAGCAACGTCTGTAAACATCTGGATATATCCCAGGCTGTCAGCTCTCAGCCTCAGTGGCTGTCTTCATGTTTTTTGACAGTGGAGACAAAAAAACCCTCTTAAGACAGCCACATCATCCTTAATTGGTAAAAATGTTTTATTTTCCAATCCTTTACTACACATCAGTGCTTTTTGTACTAACATTATATATACATATAGCTTCTAAAAGCAAGTAAAACCTGTTGAATAAGATCAATGCTGTATTGGTTTGCTAGTGCCAGAACTGTTTGACTTGCTGTTTGATGGGGCTGTTTTGTGCATGAAAAAAAGGGTTCACATAAAAGAGACTGTAATCTGCTTTTATCTACTGTAGTTCTGATTTTATATTCATTGTCTTACTCCTGAAACGAGAGCAGTTTTTAGAGTAGCTTCAGGATGAGTTTCAGCTATGCTGGCTGCCTACAGACCCTGCACAATTGAGTGCAAGGACACACTGGGCACCCTTTTGTTCCTTCAGCCAGGTCTCAGGGGACACGGAGCTGTTCCATTCAGGAATGCCACCACACATACCACAGTGCCACTGTGGGATTTTCCTATGCAAAAAGCATCCGACATAACTTTAGGAAACCTCATGATCCAGTGCATCTGCCAACAGAAACTTTTCTGGTAACAAGAAAACTTGTATTGGACTTTGAAGATCGTTTTCTATCTCCAAACTCCACAACAGTTTCATGCTTGAGCCAGCAATATTCTATTGTAGTTTATTCAAGTGGTTACAGAGAATATTATTGTCATGGACGTCTTTCTCAGGTACTTGGATCCACATCCTTTCAGTGCGCACTCACGATATAGTTGCTAATAAACACCTAAGCATCCAGTGGCACACTCAAGGACTTGTGGTGGCACTAATTTCTTTGGCTTGCTTTTTGAGAGTGACAATGATTTTCTTGGGTTTCCAGCCGGTAATTCAAAGACACTTCTGTCTGCCCAGCTAATGAAGTGAGAACAACTCTATCTGTAATGCACTAGTTCTTTGCTGAGTAACATGCTATCAAGAGACACTCTGAGGCTTGGATATCTTTAAACATGACAGTCATTTATATTTAGGAGCTTCAAATTAAACAGCATAAAGGAAATAAAATGAAAATATACAAACTCACAGTACTCGGAAAGCAGCTAGTGGATTTGTTCATGTTATTGGAGAGATTTGGTAGAGAGACAGATAGACTAAATAGAAATCTTACCAGCATCCCCTGATAGAAATCACAGACTGACAGTTCAGCCTATCATTTTGTAGAATATTCTCAGAGAAGTGGTTTTTTTTGCAGCTGAGAAGACAGAAACACATTATGCATGCTTAAAGTCAATGCAAGGAAACAGAGCCCTGCAAAACATATTTAATATAGGTTTGATTTCCTGTGGAATGCTTTCCAGATGTTCTCTCAAGCAGGCCTCTAAAAAATGGTCTGAGGTAATTTTTTTGCAAGCAGAAAGAGAAAATTCTGGTTTGTGTCACTGCATCTGAGAATCACTGTTCTAATTTTTATTGCATTACCTTGTGCTCAGGATTTGCACTGTATTTTTCAAAATTGGTTGTATTACACAAAAGGTCAGTAGTACAAAAATATTTATATTACCCAATTGCAAATAAATCATACTTGTTTAGAATCACATTTGAGCTTAGTAGTTTTCCTTAAACCCAAAGGAGACCTAATATATTAAATTAAAATTACTCTCATGCACGATCTTGAGTCACTTAGAGGATTTAACTAACATTGATAAACTATGAGGTTAGTGTTTTTTAAGTTCTTTTGATTTTCTGTAGCAGGCATTGTGTAAAAGGATCTAACAGGTCTCTAGCAGATGACATGAGCAAGGGGAAAGGATAACTAACAGAAAATGGTACATAACTATTTTGCTTTGCATAAAATACAGTAATAGAACATGGGTGTGGGGATATGTATTTTAGAGCACTTGTTACTCAGAAAAATTGATTTTGTTAATAGAAGAATAGAAAGAATATAATGTTTGTACTGTTAATTTTAAAATATAGAAGTGGAAATACATAGGTGGAAATATTTTTCATTTTGCATGACTTAATTTCTAATAGTTTGCTCTCCGTTATCTGGGGTACTAAGTGTCTAGAAGGCCCCCAGTAAACAAAAAGCCTGGATAACATAGGTACTGGCAGACATGGTGGGGAACACGGTACAGACAGTCAGCCAGCCAGTTTGGGTTGAGTGTGGGTGCTCAGCTGGAGGAACCGGCTTTGGTGGGCTGTTGTGTCTGTGCCTGATGCTCTGAGCAAGCATTCGTGATGCTCAGAGGCATCTGAATGAATCTCCTGTGGTCTCTGGTTGTTTCTGTATCCAGTTATTCCACAATCCAAATAGGCTGCCTGTATGTAATTGGGGATTGTCTGTATTTTACTTCCAGATGAACAACACGATTTCTAGAGATAAATCGAATCCAGAATCAAATATTTGCATGGGCTTAGGCTGCCAGTCATTTAAAATAACAAAAGAGAAGCCAAACCAGATAAAAAGCAGCTTCTTTCAGTTAGTAGCTGGTATTTGGTGTCCAAGATCCTGTAATGGCTTCTGCCAGTGTTGCGAAAGATTTGGGTCTGCTCATGTGACAGAAACTGCTTTCAATATTCAGGTCTTGGGAGCCAAATGCTCTGCCATCAGATTTTTGCTTTCTTACCCTGCCTTCCCGCTTCCCAAAAGGTATAAATGCTGAGATGTGTGTCAGGGTGCAGTGTGGGCTGGGGTCTCCCTGGGGTCAGTGGGGCTCCCCCAGGACAGGCAGGACAGGACCTTGCAGGCAGGCTTGTCTGGCCACCCCAGGCAGCGGGACAGCCAGGGGCAGCACTGGGCATCGGGCACCTCCCTGGGGACAGGCTGGGACATCGGCCCATGTGTGGACCTGGCTCAGTGGGGTCCATGGCTGGGCAGGGCAGGGCTGTGGGATGCTGGAGACCAAGGTCCTACAGCATCGCTGGGGCAGGGACTGAGGCCTGGGGAGGCTGGAATGAGGGCCCGGGGCCTGNCAGCATCGCTGGGGCAGGGACTGAGGCCTGGGGAGGCTGGAATGAGGTCCTGGGCCATAGGCTGGGTAGGGGAAACCCCAGGGATGGGCAGGGACGTTAGTGCCCTCAGGGCCCGGACACTGTCATTGCTTGAGAAGGAGGGTAGCAACCAAAGGAAAAACAACCTTTTTGCTGAAAAAATTTAGTGGAGTTCCTGTTTAATGAATATATATAAAAATGACCATTTGAAAAAACTGTCAAAATATGTAGTTGCTCACAGGTGCTCAATGGTGTGTGTGTGTAACTAAGGAGGCATGAGATGTATTAGTATTACTCAGCTCTAGTGTCTTTTAATGAAAAAAAAAAATGGGTCAAAGCTATATTACTAGGTGCTGGGAGGGTCATCTCTCTTGTGAAGGAGCTGCTCTGAGGCTTTTTTCGACTCACTGGTTGATAGAGTTTCTTACATAGCCTTTGCCTCATTTTCTCGCTGCCCACTCACTGTGTGTGTATGAAACAAAGAGAAAATGAAGAGCTCCTCCAACAATGAAGCTATTAGTTTGGCCACATACCAGCCTCTCTTGCCACTGTTGCATCCCAGCAGAAATAGCACTGCCCAAGCTGTACGGGAGCTATTTGTAGCTACAGAGGAGGATACTGCATTTGACCCCCACAAAAGAAGAACAAGTATTTTGGCTTGTTTTTTTTTTTTTTTTTTTTTTTTTCTATAATGGTGTCATTTGTCACTGTGACACATATTCATTGACTTAGTCTGAATTTTTTCAGTGTCAGATTTATACTTTGCTGTTTTGAATATTGATGCAGTACTTCCCTTACGTGACTATACTGCGTCTGCCAAATGGTGTCTAGACACTACAGCAGCTTTGACTAATTAGGGTAGTCACCCCAGTCACTCAGCTTTGGCATTTACGTACTCTTCATATTACTGCTGTCGAGCCATAACTAGGTGCCTGAACACAAGCAGCAATGTAAAGAGAGGTGGTAGTGAGCGTGTCCAGTCTTCACCTAACATCACCGAGGTGAGCGCAGAGGACAGGAGCCATCCTAACAAGGCAAGTCATTGTAACCACCCCCATGGACATCACAGCGTAAGTGCGTGCAGTCAGTGGGAGATCCGGATTCAATCTCTTCCTTGGTCTGAAGATCACCAATGCAAGGGCAAGGCTAATAGAGAAGATTTCTCTCTCTCAAGGCTCAGCCCCTGTCTACCGACAATTGAAGATGCATACAGCCAGAGAGAATAAAAGAAGTAAGAGAAATCAGCACCTGCCAGCCCAGCAATAGCGGTTCTTCTTGGGGAGGACTCATGGGTAGTTTGTAGAGCTCCTTTCCAGTAGGCCATGATTTACTCTGGATCCAAACTAAAAATGCAGTTTTAGAAATTTTCTGCAAATTCATCATTTATATCATGCTTTTAAATGTTGCACCAGTACTGAAGCTGAGTTGACCAACTTTAAAGAGGGAGAACTGATAAATATCAAAGATAATTTCAGAACATCAAAGAACT
The DNA here is from genome assembly GCA_013397275.1 of Burhinus bistriatus. Taxonomy (NCBI): domain Eukaryota; kingdom Metazoa; phylum Chordata; class Aves; order Charadriiformes; family Burhinidae; genus Burhinus; species Burhinus bistriatus. The sequence continues at coordinate 209,932 of VYXH01000326.1, forward strand.
TTTACAAAACCTTGAGAATAAAAAATAGTGAAAACCTAATCAATGTTGCCTACGCAACAGGCCGGGCTAATATAAAATGAAGTTGCCTCAAAAATTATATGCAGATTAAACACAATATTGCTATTAACAAAGCTTATTTGTAAGCACAATTTGAAAGTTTTGATTTATCCTGCTGAGTATTTGAAGAACCACTATCATAAGGAAAACAAATTAACTTTGTTTTCTTTGTATTTGTAACTGTTACAAATGATTTTACTGGTGCTAATACAAAACATTAGAGAACAGCAGGTTTGAGATTTTTTTTCTCTTCTCAGAAAGACTGTTGTTTGAGCAGATTTTCTTTGAATTTGTCAATAGGATTATTCTTACTTTTTCAGTTAGTGGTATACAAAATATTTAAGGCAAGCTTTCCAGAAGATCTGCAGTTTACTTTGAGGAGATTTTCCAGGGCTAAGATAGGACTTTGTCAGTTTTTTGCCCTACAAAGAGAGGATTTTTTTTCTTTCAAGGAAGAAGGTTTCTGTGTGGTTCTCTTCTGTTCCCTTTTTTTATGCAAAGGAAGGGAAAAAATCATTAATACTGCTGCGCACAAAGAGGATTTGTGATTCTTCAACAGAAAAAGAAATTAATAGTTCCTGTTAAATTTGGTCTTGCTACATGTTATGTACAATATAAAACTGCCTGTCTCTATCCAGCCATCTAGTGAACAGATACATATATGTACATTGCCCATGTAAAGTTGTGCACATGTGAACGCCACACATGGTGCAAGTTCTGTTTCTTCTCTAGATTACCAAACTGCTCAGTCATGGGTTAGACACCCAGAAGTTGCTACCTACAAGTTGCTTCCTGCTGAAGGAACTCTAAGTTAACACACTGCGTGTTTTTTATAGGACCGCTATCATCTGATTGCTCTTTTTCAGCATCCCTAGAAGGATTGTCTCTTTTTCCCAAATGGTTCTTAATATCATGTGCAATACTTTAGGATAAACGATTCTATGGTTCCTAATGAGACTAATTTGTCTCTCTCTAGATAAAGAGCAGTACCACTGTTTTTGTATTGCTGATGAGCACCCTTTCATCAGTGCCAGTCTACTGGAAATGTATGGGGCTAGATCTTCAGTGAGTGTTAATCAGCAGATCTTCACTGAAAATAATAGAGTTATTTTATGGCAGATGGAGGTCTGTCTTTGTTTTTGTTTGCTGGCCTTAACTTTCTCTCCAGTGGAAATGAATCCACGTAAATATCAGGTGTAGTTAACAGCTCAGGAGAGAGTGAGAACCTTAATAGTATGGAGTTTGGATGGCTCACTAGGGAGGAGGTGTATGATGATGTCCAGTAATGCTTGGACCAGACTATCTGAACTATATTTGGCTTGTGAAAACTTAAATGTGCAACGTTGTCAGATCATTACCTTTTATGACCAGAAAAATTCTTCGGAAATTAACATAGAAATCAAGCTGTAGTCAAAAGGGATCAGCAGAGCAATTTTTAGCCTCCTTTAGGGTTTACAACAAATACATTCTTTAAGCAGACTGGGTAGTAGATGACTGGTGTTACTCCATAGTTATCAGTCCTTAAAAACATTTAGAGAAGAGGAGTGTATTAAATGATGTCTGGACCAATGCACCTAATAATCTAAGGGAGAACTGGACATTTAAGAATGATGAAATGATTGCAAGAAATGTTTTTCAGGATTATCAAGGTGCTGATTGTATAATTGCATCTCCAAAAAAGATTTATTTGTGGTCACATAAATAATGAAATTATCTGCAGAGCTACTTTGTTTTAGAAATGCAAAAATACTGCACATACAGCAGGCTTGCTCTTTCTACCGTGGCAAAGGTTTTTCATACTAGATAGATGTAATAGGCTCTCTTCTGTCCTAAAACAGACTTCGTCCAGGTATTAGTAGAATTTGTAAAAACCTTAGAAACTGTCAACTGCCTTTGTTCCCAATTGCTCAGAAGGCTGGATCCGAGCCACTATATTAATTATTGACTGAGAGAGGAATCACTGCAGTGACATAGGGTTTCCTTGCCCAGATTATCTTCATGGTGATGCTATTTATCTCTTACCATACCTTGCAATCCATTTCTTCTCAGCATGTCCCCTGGTAGATACAGTATATATTCACCAGCAAAGTAGAGATTTTATGGAAATTTAGAAATCTATGTATACATATAGGGCATCTTGAAGGATCGGTAGAGAGCTTGACTTTTTAAAGCTGTTAAAGGCAACTGGGTACAGGTGTCCATCTCAAGGTTAAATGGTTAAATAAAGGAAGGGAGGGAGGGAGCAGCTTACAGTTGACTGTGGTTTGAAGGCAACCATGGATTTGCTGGTGTCAGTACAGTCAGCGAGGGATGGAACTAAAAAGAGGTCAGGAGAATAGCTCAGATAAATTCAGGTACAGTTTGCATACAGTCTATTTATAGGATGCTTTCTCAAACTAAGCCTGTGAACCTTTTGAAGTTTGCCTATCATTACTTTCAGGCCAATTAATGATGTACATCCAGTCCCATTCTGAGATAGGTAAAACAATAAAGCAAACAAAGATAATTAGTCTCTGGAGCATGTAAACAAATAAAGTAAATCACTTGCAAATCGCTTGCTTCTGCTAACTTTTGTGTTTTCGTTGCAAAAACTAAAAAAGAGCATTTATATTGCAAATCTATGTAACGCTAAAGCAGTGCTGAAAATGCATAGGTTATACTGTTCTGATTTTGAGAGGGCTTTGCAAAGATTAAGCACCTGATCCTGAAACATCACTGTGAGTTGTTATATGCAAAAGAACATTTTCATCCCTTTTTCACAGAAGAGAAGATCAAAGTTGGGAGGTTAAATAATTTTGTTCATGGAGATAAAGGTCTAAATGACACTTTATAAATAAACAAAAGTCCTGCTCCAAGTTTACAAGCCTAAGTGAAAGCTCTAGTGGAGCTGCGGAGAGCAGGCCAAGATGGGCAAGAGAGTGGCTGTAGGATGTGGGACCTTGACCCACCTCAGTGATGCCTCTCAAATTTTACAGACTTGAATGGGAGCCTTACGTGGCCTTTAAAGTGCAAATAAGCAGAAGAGTTCCTGGCCGCTAGTCCTTTTCTTGTTTTCCAACATAGTAGTGATCTGTTAAGTGTAATACAGCTTCACTCCTGATCTTAAAGGACTTCCTACAAGTAAGCAGTTCTCTCCCCCTCTTGGACGTGGGGTAACTGTGGTAAGTGAAGATAATGCAGCCATTCAGCAGCAGAACTGGATGCAGAGTACACATTCCTTTCTCCTCAGCCCTGGGCTCAATACTGTAGACTTCAGAGAAATTCACATTTTACAAGAACAAATAGGTTCTCAGTACTGTGGCTCTGGGGGCCTGCAGAGACCATGCCAGCTGGTTCTGCAGGACAGTCCAGAGCAGGGGTAAGCCCCATTCCCTGGAAACTCAGGGCAGTACCAAAGCAGGTCCTGCCTCAAGTCCTGTCGTAGGAGGACTCTGTGAGCACAAACATACGGTTTTGTGTAATCAGTAAAACAGCAGAAACTGTGTTCTGAGTCTGTAGAATAACAGATTCCAGTTAGAGTTCAGATCCATGCAAAATGACTGCTCATATGATAAAATCGCTCTTTGTCCTTTTTTTGGCATGAAAATGCAGAGCATTTCTTTTACTAAAGGGCCGGCATTTCCCTGTTGTTCTGTCCCTTTTTACTGTTTTCTTACACTTTTTTGTTCTGACTTCAAAAATGGATTCTGGAAAGAGACGCATCTTAGAAAGAGACTCTCATCAGCTGAAATGTGTCCGATATATATTTAAGTTAAAGAATATGAAGCCTTGTCCAAAACCAAAAAGATTGTAAAAGGTAAGAATGCCTGCAGGCTTGATTTTTAAAGATGTGCATTTTTCTTCATGTTGCAGATCTCGCCTTGCAGATTTCTTCACAAACTGCCAGCCTGAGTCACGGTCTGTTAGTAGCTGTCTGAAGGAGAACTATGCTGACTGCCTCCTCGCTTACTCGGGGCTTATTGGTAAGAAGGCAGGGAAGGGTGGGGGCTTGCTGGATCTAAGGAAAACACCCCAACTATATTTTGAAGGCCCACATGAAATAAAAACTGTGGAGTATAATACTCTATAATATGATACTAGGCAAAATTTTGCACCTCTGTATTGGCCCTGTGTTACCTTACGGCGATTCCTGGGGTAAATTTGTACATTGCAAGGAAATTAGGGATAGAAGATAAGGAGAGAAAGGTGCTTGAATTTGAAATAAATTCAAGCTTACAAAGTAAAGCTTATTAAGGAGGTTGAATTTGAACAGGACCGTGAAGCAGCAAGTTAAAAAGAACAACTGAAACTACAGCTTGGTTGATTTTGCGGCTGTCATCGCAAGGTTGGGTAAATACCTCTTGGTCTTCAGGGAAAGTCTGCAGGACGTTTGAGGAATGAGACAGTAGACCAGCCCAACCTTGTTTCACTTCCAGCTGCTATTATTTCGATGATGTCCTTCTGTCCACTCTAAATGTTTTCTAAGATGCCTGTCAATAGAGGTGAACTGAGGCTAAATTTATCTTCTGAAATCCTCTTCCCTCCCCAACATAATTAATTTTGTTTACTGTCACCTTCCTGACTGTCAACAGGCACAAGGATGCCTTTATGCAAGCTGGATTCCATGTAACACACGCAGTATTTGATTCCTGAAAGACAGAGATCATCTCAGGAAGGTGAACTTGTTGTAGAAATACCATGGTTGGGCAATAAAGAATAAGTGAATGTCAAAACTCTGAAACAAACAAATTTTAAAGGCCACCAGATAAGATGTTTTTAAGCTTCCAGCCTGCACCTGCTGCGATGCAGTAATATCCCCTTCTGTTGGGCATGAAGGTCCCAGCTGAGGCCCTGAAGCAGATCCTGCTGTTAAATAAATGTCTCTGGAGATAATATCCAAAGTAAAATATTTCTAAAAGAGGTTGGTTTTGCTGAAAAATGACTAAAAGCTATATTCACTGCCTTATTGTTATCATTCTTATTACTCTAGCAGCTAACAAGTGAGGTAAGTCCCTGTGGCAACTGGTAAAATAAGATGTGACGGTTTCAAAGGATATGCTTCTACGACTTAAGAGATGAAGACAGTATGCAAAGCGTATAACATATGAACAGTTATGACAGAATGTCATTTGACTCTGAAACAAAGAGTTGAGTAGCCTTGAAATCTGATCTAGTCAATGAGATTAAGAAGTCTAGCTGCTGGCAAAGAGTAACCGTTACCAATAGATACTTCTGGGTAAGAGCTGCCAAGAAGTTCTTGCTGGACCTAGTGAATTTTGCTGGTAGTTTTGTTGGATCTATTTTTCAATTGAACCCCAAGGATGACCCAGTTCAGATAGTCAGGTGTTTCTGCCTTACTGTGGATGACCATACTGCAAAACACTGTCACACATCAGAAATGCGGAATGGATCCCTAAGGAGTTGAAATCAAAAGGAGATCTAATTTTCAAAGGGAAAGATAATAATTTTTCTTCCTTCCTGCTAGCTCCTAGACACATGCAAAAAGCTGGGTACTGACTAGTGTTACAAGATACTTTACTTCTTGGTAGTAATTCTGATAAACCAAGAAAATTACCAAAACCAAACTTTTATGTGCTGAAGCGGTAAATTCCTGCTTCTGATATCAAGCTGATATAAAAGTGGAGTAAATTATGTGAAGACTGCCAAATTTGTAAGATGCTGAGACAGAAATCAGAGGTACAGTCTTTCAAATGTCTGCTTAATGTATAAAACAGGAAGAAGAGATAGATAGACTGTGGGTAAGAAGCTGTTACAGATCGCTTCATTCATCAGAGCTTCAGGATCTCCAGGTGTTTCAATTAAGCTAAAATATTGTTCATTGAGATAAAATATTATTTCATTTAGCCATTTCATTAAATGTAGCAAAAATTCTGCCTCCATAGAGTTTGTTCAGGAAATTGAGGATACAGTGGGTGTGATTCTGCCATCACAAACAGTGATGTAAATCAGAGTTAACTTCACTGAAATTACTGGCCTCCCACCTGAAATAAATGCCTTGAGTGGGAATAGAGGCAGGCGGTTTTTGTATCAGTTGCTTTACCAGGTTTGCTATGTATATTTTACAGGAATTTTGAAAATCTGAATTCATTGCTTTAGGGTCCTTGTTATAGTAATAACGATAAATTAATATTATTTTTTTTTTAAAAAGGAAAAATTTAAAAATTCTTAAATGTAGAATAAGATTGGAGATAGCCAAATTTGAGATTCAGTGCTTTGGTTACAGCCTAGTTAAGCCATCTGGACCTGTCTGCACTCCCACATCAGTTAGGTATTGCTCTAACTGCTGACTTCAAGATCTGCTTCAGCATTCACTTTCTGACACATTTTCACTTGTTTTCCATAAAATCCATCTAATTTCCCTGGGAATCCCAGGAATTCCATGAGATTTTATGTGAATAAACTGGAGTTACATTGGGCCAGAAGAACTTCAGTCACATACCCCTCCTCCTGGACTCACCATCCATCTCTTCATTCTTAACTGACCCTAATTTGAGTAACCTCTTGGCTGTGTTCAGGTCAACTCTGCTTTTGTCAAAAATATGGAGACCTGACTGCCTGCTACTGAGACCGTCACAAACAAAACTATTTGATAGAGAGAACACAGAAAACCGAGCATGTCCTATTTTATTGCCAACCACCATGGTTTCTCTGATCTGTTAGTGTCCTTCAGCAGAATTTCCAAGATGCCAGCTAGCGGGGGGAGGAGGGGAAGGCACACACATTGCAGGGAAAAAAGAAAATCCACCCCAGGAAACCAAGCATATAATCCGCTTGGGTTCACATCTGCCCCCAGGTTTAAATGACAGGCTGATTTTCTACTAGCTGCTCTTTCAGCTACTCTGTTTTTGCTGGATGTACAGTTTGTGTGCTGTGTATACACATTCCTTGTCCTGTCTTTCCTGTATTCATCAACACTAACAGTAACTTGGTATCTGTTACACTTTTAGCCCCTGTCTTGACCCATTTTAATTACTTTATTACCTCTTTGTGATAAGTAAGTCTTACCTCAGTGACCTTTTTAATTTCCTCAATACCTTCCTGTTTTTTTAACCCTTAACTATTTGCTACTTAGCCTTTTTTTTTTTTTCTTGAAGGCTACAGTTTTCTTTCCATTTGCAAAATCCTCTTGATTTCCATTTTCTCTCACTTCTTTTCAGATCATGTCACATGGTTGAAAATAGTGTGCAGAACCATCAAACAGATATTTTCATTTGGACAGATATTTTAATCTGTTTTAATTTAACATCATTCCTCTTCTTATTTATCAACTGTCAAGTTTCTATTTATGGTGCAAATGATATTTGCCTATTTTACTAAATCCCCTACCTCCATTTAATAAATTTTGAACTGTGCTATTTACTCATGTGCTAATCTCATGTAGAACTTGCGCGATTATTACTGCAACTATCTGTTAGAAGTTGGAAGTAGATAAAGGTATGGGATTGCATTCTAATTTAAGAACATCCCAAAACAAGACAAAAGATGCTTTTTGTGAGTTTGGCAGTGGGACTGCATTCATTTTCACATACATTACTGCCTTCCTCAGGCCAGCCCCCAGTGACTCTTCTTTGTCTCCCATGCCATGTATGAAGCAGTTTGCATGTTGGTTTGTTCAGTTCCCAGTGCTGCCTGGTGACTGAAAGGCTATTTGACGTGATTCTGTGATTTATGTTATTTCTAATGCTCCTTTTTTCAGCTTGGCATTTGATAGCCTTTTCCCGTGTGTTATTGCAGACTCTGGAACCCTGGACCTATGGACCAAATTTTCTCTGCTAGTGTACGCTCTGAGTCTCTAATATTTATTCTTCATCTATTCCATCTTCTTAATGACTACTTTGATGTCAGTTTTGAGGAGATGTGATCACATTTCCTCATGATATATAGCCTGTCCTGGAACTGTAGATTACCAAGTGAGGAACGTGTTTCCTGAAACAGCTGTCGTCGGTACAAGTCTGGAATACCTGCCCTTTTTTATTCAATTTTTCCTGTTTGGTCAGACAAATAAAATAAAGGTTGAAACTTCCCAATGCTTAGGGAAGTTTGAAATCTCTGACCTGCTGGGGCAATGCCTTCAGTGAGACTACTGGTTTGAGTAAGTGCTGATCACATAACAGTTGCCTGATCCAGATGAGTGATGAACAGTTGCTGTATATCTTTTAGGAGACAAAATGTATTCTTCGATTTCATTTTGTTTGTGGTAGCCTTGGGTTGACATATAAATGTGAGAATATTTACCCAAGAATTTGTAATAGAGTTAGAATGAACCTGTGGTTGCAAGTTGTTGACAATGTTTAGCAAACAATCGCTGTACTGAAAAAGGAGTGACACAGCAAGATTAATAGTAATTTATTGCCTGCAAAGAATCCACTGTACCGTTTTATGCCTGCTGGTTATGTTTTTGCTTTGTTCATTGTTAGTGGTCCCTAACAGGCACCCTGAGGTCAACGCTCCTCCAAGACATATTAGGGCTCCTCTCAGCATGACTAGCATTCACCTTGCTCGTGTGCTTCAGAACTGTTTTTCTAGGCTGGCTGCAGACCCAAGGAAGAAGCTCAGGTCTGGATGTCCAATTCCAGCCATTTATTTGCAGCTAGAACAAAAATGAGAAAAAATACAAGCGAGGAAGAAAAATTGGACTTTTAGAGTGCAACTCTAAGGGCACAGGTCCACGTAGGTTTGATTTGGCAGCAAAGCCCTTTTAAGAGGTTCCCACCTTCTCCCAGTCCATCCCTCCCCTGTGCCACGGTTTTCTACCTGTCAGTTCTGCTGATGCAGCTCTCTGTGGGAACGCAATCTAAACCCTTTTGGAGGAAAGGAACGGCTCTTTAACACGTGAGTCATGTTACAGTCCCTAGAGCGGTTGCATTCAAACAACCGAGGGTGTGAAGTATGGCACAGGGCTGGGTGTCCAAGGGCAAAGGGAGCCAGGAACTGTTAAGTCTGGAAGTTAGAGCCTTGCCGTGGGTCTGCATTGTGAATCCATCTCTAAATACAAGACTTACCAAGTGCTGTTTGTTATCTTCTCATGGAAGTGGAAAGAATATTTCAGTACAAAAGGTGCTCACAGTACTGTACTTCACTCTTTGTTAATAGGCACAGTGATGACACCAAACTACATAGACTCAAATAGTCTCAGCGTTGCCCCATGGTGTGACTGCAGCAACAGCGGTAATGACATAGATGAATGCCTGAAATTTCTGAATTTCTTCCAGGACAATACATGCCTTAGTGAGTACAAAATTAGATGTCTTTAAATGTGTTTTAGCACGTTTTCTGGAATTTCTTTACTGTTTAAGTACGTTGTAATACATCAGGGCCATTTCTTTGCCGTTTGTAAGCATGGTTCTGGTGCAGGTGTAAGAATTAACAAACAAGCAAATATGCCTGATAGTGTGGTTTATGGCCAAGAGTGCAAATATGAGAAGCTCTTGAAAAAAAATTCAAATAGCAAGGTTGTATCGTATAGAAATATGTTTATATCACAGATCATGTTTGGACCCTAACAGTCAGGCAGCATCTGTACCAAAAAATTGCAATACCTAAGGGGCTTCTGTATAATTTAAGAACTTCATATAAAACAGACATGTAGTTTATGAGATGAAGGATTTGCTGTAGGTAAGTATAAATTGGATTGTGTTTGCAATTTATAGCCAAGCTTCAGTTTTTTTAGACTACTTGATCTCAGAAGCCTGGTTTTAACACAGGTCTGGATGGTACCTATTTTCAAGATTTTGTTAAATTATTGATTTCTTTTTTCAGTCAAACTCACTTCCAAATTAGAGACTATTATAAATTTCAGAATGGCTCAGTGGAGTCGATTTTGGCAGGTTCTCTTTTCAAATTTCCTGTCTGCCTGGAGCAGCATAATTGGATGATGTGGAGTGTGCATCAGAGTTTTAATTTCAGATAAATGAGGAGACCAAAAGAGCTTGGCTTCCCTAGCCTAGCAGAACAGAAGTTGAAAGAATACGTGCTTGTGCTCTGAAATTGCATTACAGGGGCAAGCCCAGGGAGGGAAAAGGATTACTTAACCTAGAGGATAATGTTGGCACAAGATCAAAAAGGGAGATGTTGGCCATACATATTTAGGCTCAAACTTGGAAAATTTTTAACCACCAGACTAAAGTTAAGAAATAGGCTTCCAGCAGGAGTTTTGAGGGTAAAAATTTTTTACCCATATGCATATTTCATCAGCTTATGAAAAGAAGCAGACATCATTGCTTTTTTTCAAAAATAGCAAATGAACTCAGTGGTTCAGACGGTCCCATCCAGCCCTATATACTTGAGCTAATGTTAATGCAGGGTTCAGTCTGTATTTTAGTATAGCTGTCTGAAAATCTCCATTGGTAGCTTCTCAACAGGCAGCATGTTGTGAAGACATGAGGAGATTTGCATACAAAAAGTGAGTGACTTGATCTGCTATTTGATACACTATTTATTAAGCTTTGGAAGAATTAATCAATTACTCAAGATCATTTAACAAAAGAACCCAGAAAACAATTCAGACTGTGACTAGATAAAAGTTAACAATATAACATCAGACCTTCTTCAAACCTAATGGGGCTGCCATTTATATATACTGTAATAAATCAGATTTTGTTCATTTGTGAATGTATTAATTGCTGGAATGTTACAGGTTCCTTTTAGAACATAAAGACAGAGTGATCCCCTGTCCTTTCGTTTGCTATCAGTATAAAATCATTAATGAAGACAAATCAAAGACATTAGAGGTTACTGTGAGACAAATTATAGTCATCCTAGCTGTAAGAGATGTCTTCTTCATGAAGAAATGAAAGATGTTTCTGGTCTAATAAAAGGTTTTTTCTCTTACAGAGAATGGCAAAAGTTCCAATTTTTCTTTTTTTTTTTATTGTTACTGTCATTAATGGGCCTTACAGTGCCTGAAGAAAACGTGATTTTTTTTTTTATTGGATGAGATTAAAATCCCTCCCACTCTTTTTTAGGCTTATTACCAGTAGTTAAATGCAGAGATACGCCTCACAATTAGATCAGGATGAATATTGTTGAATTGTTAACTAAAAATCTGCTGATGAATTTTGCTGAAATGTCCCAAAATTCACCAAGTAATGTTTTCAGTTATATAAATATTTGTCTAAAACAAAAATCCCTTCTCCACAATGGGATGAAACTAAGAATTTCTTGCTAGTCTGTTTTTCTAAAGTATCCTTCCCCTTCAAAATGGAAAATAAACCAGTGATTTGGGGCATTTACAGAAGATGTGGAAAACCTAACTTAAATGTTTATTCAGACCTCATTTGGTTATTTATGCAAAGTGGAATAGCTGAAACTGTACCCTGAGGGCTAGGGGACTCAGAAAGCAGGAGACCTAGGATCAAATTCATACTGCGCTTGATGTGGAGCTGGGATATGAAGCCGAATTTACCATGTCCCACATACACACCTGAAATCCTGGTCTTTCTTGCATCTCTGCGTGCACTTGCCTAGAAATTCCACTCTAGAGTTGAAAAGCCTTTTACAACAGATGTTAGGCTGAAACTAGAGTGGAAGTTTTGATTTCAAAAGGCGGGTGTGAAAAATACAAGTGAAAATTCCAGTCTGTGTTAATAATTGGTCCCAGTAAAGACAAATATTGCATTGCTTTCTTTTTACATGTATTAGATAAAGTTTCTTTATGTCAGCATTGTCCTGCAGAATATGAGTTTATATCAGAACTGTGAAATTGGCTCAATCTCAAGAAAGCTAAAAGTCCAAATTAATAGGCCCTAAATAAGATATAGCCTGCCCTAAATAAGATATAGTCCACCCTAAAATTTGGGGCTGTGTATTGCCTTGCTTGTATTTTTATTGTCTTTATTGGAAGATGCAAGTTTATAGGTAATATTAGAGTGGTCCTAATTGCTGCCTCTCCACTTAGGGTTTGGTCAATCTTAAATTCTGGAAATCCATCTTAAGACTTTATTTGAGCTACTCTGAAAGTCAGTCTCCTGACATTCATTTACATATTATAGAATTCCTACTCACCTGAATGGAATTCAGTATATCTACCAGTGTGTTCAAAGGATTTGTTCACACTTGCTTTATACTGCAGTAAAAAGAATTAAGTTGGAGGAAAAGCATAAAGCAGTGAGTTAGTTAATAAAAATTATTGAGAGGACCTTTACTAGAGCAGTTAGACACTTGAAGCACCTCCTTAAGGTCATTATGTTTTTTTGAAATATGTATGAACATTATATATCTAAAATACATATTTAAAATATAATTTATATATTTGAGATATTACGAAAATATGAGGAGGGATGGAACACCTCTCCTATGAGGACAGGCTGAGAGAGTTGGGGTTGTTCAGCCCGGAGAAGAGAAGGCTCCAGGGAGACTTTATTGCAGCATTTCAGTAGTTAATGGGAGCTTATAAGAAAGATGGGGACAGACTTTTTAGCAGGGCCTGTTACGATAGGACAAGGGGTAATGGTTTTGTACTAAAAGAAGGTAGTTTCAGACTAGATATAAGGAAGAAATTTTTTACGCTGATGGTGGTGAAACACTGGCACAGGGTGCCCAGAGAGGTGGTCGATGCTCCATCCCTGGAAACATTCAAGCTGGGTTGAACGGGGCTCTGAGCAACCTGATCTAGTTGAAGATGTCCCTGCTTATTGCTTGGGGGTTGGACTAGATGACCTTTAAAGGTCCCTTCCGACGCAAACCATTCTGATTCTATGACTCTATCATAGAATCAGAATATCTCAAGTTGGAAGTGACCTGTAAGGATCATTGTGGTGGTGCAACCCCCCCATTAATAAATTTTGAATTGCTGCTAAATCATAACCACGTCAAATATTTCCACCTGTGACAATCATCGAGTATGATGCTATGAAATAATTAAAGAAGACTAATTATAAAGACACTTTTACTTAGAAAACTGGAAGGATTGTATGTATTTCTGTGATCCTTCTTGTAAGAGTGGAAATGAAGAGTTACTGTAAATTTAGGAAATCATAGGAAAATATTGCTTTATATATTCAGGTAAAACCAAGAAAAATATCATTCCACTCTTCCCACTTTGTCTCCATCAACCCAGCTGATTGTGGTGCCTTTTACAAATTTTCCTCTTTGCATGTTGGAGTTCTAAGAATTAATATCAGAATAAAATACATCTTTTTCAGATGAGAATTAAATGTAAATTATTTTATAAGGCAAGGAATACCACTGAGAAGAAGTATTAATAACTTCCACATATTAGTCCCCAGTGAAATTGTTTGATTTCTTGTACAAAGAATTTGAAATAAGAAATCCCTAAATCCATGTTGAATCCCCAAAGACCTGATTAAAAACTGTTTTTCTATTTGTTTATAAAAAACCCCAACCAATTTACTCTTGCCATAAACACACTCTTTAATCCCATGAAACTATGATAAGCTTTTTAACTTTTATATTCTAAAGTTTTAGTTTAAGCATGCTTCCCTCACCTAATTATGCAGATTTTGATTGAAAACTGTAAGGAAAAGATTGTCTTAGTTAAACCATTTTGTAGTTATAGGCATATTACTTTTACTACAACAAGCTGTAGAAATAAATTAATCTTTTGCCTGCTCTCTGTTTCTAGATTGCTATGTAACATCACCCCCCTGAATTAGGACATAACATTCAAACTGTATTTTATATCTTGAAAGTAAATTTTTGAGGCTTTTTGATGGTAACAAATATGATTACAGTAAGTCCTAGAGCTTCTGTCAAGAATTACTGGGAACATTACAAAGAAGAGGCTGCACCAGATAATTATGTGACCCCAGACTTTCAGTTCATGTTTCTGATATGTTCAAAACTAAGACACATTTTTCAGCATAAAAATTGCGTTTCTATAAATACACATTTTCAATGGAAGAATAATATTAATGATTAAAAAGTCAATTCTGCTTTCTGCCATTTGTTTAGAAATAGAAAATTGCCTGTAATTTATTTTTACAGAAAATGCAATTCAGGCCTTCGGCAATGGTACCGATGTGAACGTGTGGCAGCCAATCTTACCAGTACAGACCACCACAGCCACAACTACAACAGCTTCCAGGCTTAAGAACACAGGTTCAGAGACCACCAACAACGAAATACCCACCCACAACGATTCACCAGCATGTGCAAACCTGCAGGTAAGAGAGTCTTGTACTTGTTGCAGTGCATAAATAAAAGTTTTTCATAGATATACATAGTCTCCTGCTGCATAAGTAGATGCCTGCTTAAATTGGAATATCTGTTTATTCCATGTTGTGGTTACAAGCCAGATATATTGCAAAATATCAGACACTCTTTTTTTTGAAATCAGAAAAATGCGTATTTCAAAGTGGACTTTATTGCCTCTCTGACTCTGAAACAGGGCATAGTATTTAATTTGTTTTCACAGGTTTGGATATGAATGTGGCACTCTCCAGTCCCTGCCAGGATATGTCAGATTAAATTAATCCCTTGAGTAATCCAAATTCAGCGGGAACTCTTAATGTCAGCTAACATGTCCTGCTGCCTTCTTTCTTATGTTATTGGCAGTAAACTTAAGAGGTTTTTTGGCTGAGTAGGTCTGGATATCAGAGAATATGTGGTGCTACAAACTACATGGTGAAGAAGCTGGACAAAGATAGAAGCTATCTTGAATCAGGCTTTCCTGAGCTGGAGTTGAGGTCGTGAAGTGATTCTGACCAATGGCTGTAGCGGTTTTCTTTGACGCTTCAATTAGGCTATTCATGGTGGGTCATTAATTCTGGATTTAAAGAGGTTCATCACTTGCTGAAGGTTGTATATGCAGCTCTTAGAAAGTTTGAAGAACTTGGGCAGAGACAACTGCAAAATCAAGGCAGGAAAGAGGTAACAGGAAATGTAAACTAAAAACATCCTTAGGCCAGGTTAGAATCAGGGGTTATAAAAATTTCTGCTGGTTTACTTGCAAAATTAGATAAGGGATAGATGAGCTTGGCCTGTTCATTTTTCATCTTTACAGAAGGAAAATTGCTATGTGACGCAAATGAAAGTGTCCAAATTTTAAGATCTCATCTGGTGTTAAGATACTTTTTTTCTGCATTCCCAAACTCTTCCACACTTGGAGCATTCACAGTTCACTTAATTATAAAAAATTGATTTTGTATTCTTCATATTAAACTTCACCAAAGTTTCCACATTCACTAAAATGGACAGTTCGTATCCCTCAGAAATGTATTTTGCTTCTTAATTTTTCCTGCACCACACTCTTATCGTCATCTTTTTCTAGTTTCTGCATTTATTTTGCATTGGCAAATTGCATATGAATTAACATATTTCAGAGGCATTATGGAGTCACAAAGTATGGGGTTAATGGTAGTTGTTGTTGACTTTAGTCAACAGTTTTTCATATCTGCGCATTCATTTAGTTAAGCTATGTAAGTTATTGATGAGAGGGAGATAGCTGTGAGCATATATTTCTATATGCAGTAGTCATTTGACCAAATGGAATATGCTAAAAAGAAATGTAATCTTTTAAACCTGTAACTTGGAATATCTTGCATTTAAAGCAAGACCTTGCTGGGATATTATTAATTCACTTCATGTTACCTTAAAAAGCTGTTTTATGGGAGAGATCACGTTTTCCTTCAGTGTTTGTACAGTCCCCTATAGAGTAAGGCCTCCAGATGCTACCAAAGTACACATGATAAATAATGAACTGAAGAAATGGCAAGTGATCACAAATCCCATTGGATTTGGTTTGGTTTGCAAATGTTCCTCAAGCCTGAATAGATACTCCAGTGTTTTGAAAATAAATGAAATTCTTCCCTGTCCTTACTCCGGTTACTGTGGCATTTTAAAGTCGCATCCCACATGCGTTTATCAGCACTGGTTTAAAGCTATGTTACAACTTCAGGTGCACCCCTGATAGACTTGACACAAGAACTAAGGGTCTGTGGGGAAAACAGCTTCCTTTAAATAAATTATCTCTACTGTTTTGTAGAAACTATAGGTAAGTCTTCACTAAAAGGTCACTGAAGTTACGTGAAGCAAGCAGTTTTATTCTTGTGAAATACAGCATTCTGGTGCTCGCTACCTCCTTGTGTCAGAACTGAAACGTGAAGAACAAAGTTCTTACGTTTTAATGCATTTTTCAAAAAATAACTTACGAATAGAGCCAAAACAAGCCCACAATTTTTTAAAAAGAAGCCTGTGTTTGTTGGACAGTATGGTGCCACTTTACATGTCAGACTTAAACCTCAATGCAAATTTTACAAAAGAACTGGAGGCATTCATATCGCGCTTGGAGAAGGGTATTCATTCCAAGGCTCTCCTCCCATGAAAAATATGCCTTTGTAGTATTTTCAAAACATGAACTAGTGCAACCAAAAGCAATCTGAAGGGCTTTGTTATACACTTAGCAGTTGAGCTGAAAGGTTTCAAAAAGGCAATATAGCCTAAATGCTGTGAAAAGTCAAATTAAAAGCATTAGTCTCAGCACAAAAGGACAATGGCAGAGAGGGGATAAGGAAATGATCATTGAGATGCTACAAGGCTGCATATCCTAGTTAGTGGGTTTAAAAATACAGTGAAGGAAGAAAGAGCAGAAAGTGATTGATTAGTATAAATTGCCATAGAAATAAATACAGTAAGGGAAGAAAGAGCAGGAAGTGATTGATTAGTATAAATTGCCATTGAAATGAACAAATACTAACCTCCTGGGGTTGTAAAACACAGGGCACTAACCCAGTCTGCCAAGAGTGTCGCTGGCTGAGCAGTGTTTGATACATTTTTTTTCCTGACTTGTTCAGAATATGTGTATGAAAAGCAAGAATAGTCTCATGGTTTCGTCGCTGTGCCATGTTCTCCTGCACACGTGCAAACCTGGGAATCGGAAGGGTTGTGAATGCTTAAAGAAAATACAAGATATTCTTTGTTTACCTGTACTCAGTATTTCTTTCTAGTAACTGTTGAAGGTTTGGACTTCTAAACAATTTTTGTTTCAGTGATCCCGTGTAGAAATTGTTCTTCATTTCATCTACCATTGCTGCAAGAATTTACAGTTCTCTTGTTATGGTATTTTCTTATTTCAAATCAATACAGAGTAACGCTGATTTCTAATATATGCTTGGTTTATATTTACTTTTTTTTAATGGCTTTTCTATTATGTTTATGCTTATTTTATGTTTACATATGCATGGATTTGTGTAATATGCTCTTTTTTTATCCATAAATTAAATCAGCACTCTATCTTTGCTAGGAAGATGCTTGACTTTGTCAAGCATGCTAAGAACTCTTTTATAAACCTGACTTCTAACAAAGTTTGCTAAACACAGAGAGTAAATAGCGGTTAGTTTTATATAAATTTATGAATTCAGGTATTTATTGAGATGCTTGACATCTTGCAAGGGATCCTCAGCACCACATAAAAATAATTTCTAAAATATTGTGAACAAAAAAAGATGATGAATGCCAACAGTATGCTCCTTATACAGGCATATTTTATTAAGTAATTGCCATCCCCATCTTTTTTTTTCAGATAGCTTCACTGTAATGTTTTTTATTTAAGTGACATATTTGTTTATCCTTCATTCTCAATCGTAACTTGTGTTCAGTACGCCAGTCAAAAAATAGTTGTGGTCTTTCAGTCTCATGTTCTACCACCACTGCTTGAACCGTCATGTTGGATTATTTGAGAAGGACAAAAGGATGAGTTTGGATGTGTACTCACACCATGTATTCTTCAAGAAAAATGCCTCTTCTGCATTTAGGAGAGAGGCATGTAACTGAAAGATGATAATGAAATAAACTTCAAGTGATAGATTAGACTAGATTAGACCAATTGTTACTACATGATCAGCAGAGATAAAAAACTAGTATTTTCATACTGGGTTTGCTATAATATTTTAGAGAACATTTTGCACAGGACAAAAATGATAGAAGTCAAGATGGTTAAGGACATTAAAGTCTGAATTTATGCATTGAAATCTATCAACTCCCTAGCTAGTTCTATACTTTATTTTCCCACGTTTGTTGTAAATGTCTTGCTCCAGTTAACCTTAGTTCAGCATTCAGAGGGAATTTAAGGTTTTTGTGCTTTTGAAGAAGTGTGAGCAGTGGACACATGTAATTGAGATAGATGGCCTTTCAGACTGAAGGCAAGTAATTTTCAGTTGAGTCTAGTATGTAAATGTGTTTGTACTCTCAGTAGCAAGATTAAAAATATTATGAGATAGGAATTAAAAAGGTCAAATGTTTTGTGGGGAACAAGGAGGAAAAGAGAAATCTAGATACTTAAATATGTCAATTCTTTCTATTTACATGCAAGATTAGTGAGTGTTTAGAATAGACGTGGGTCATATTGCAAGATGTTCTTCCACAAATTCACGTAATTCCACATAAACTTGGGACTTTAAAAAGTATCTATTATGGCGAGTCTTAGGACAAGAACAGGAGACAGGGCTTAAACATGACTCACAGGCTGAAAATGACTGCGTTTTTACCTTGTAGATCTATCTGTAGCAGGTCTTCAGCACTGTGTAAGGATCTGCTAATCTGGTGTTTGAAGTACTGTCTATAATTATTTAATGTAGCTTCCCGTGTGCTAAATATTATTATTATAAAGCATTGTGTAGGTGTTTGGAGAGGGTTAAAAGCTTCAGTGTAGTGTTCTGAGGATCAAGACACAGCGGGTGTGGAGCTTCATGGGCTGGTAATTGGGCGGTGGGTGAACACAAGCAGGAAACACAGGCAGCATGTAGGTGTGTTGTTGATGAGGGGATAGTACAACGGCTGAGACGGTAAGCTGGAATAGGGACCAAGGGGACTTGGTTTATCCCCTCTGGACCAATATTAGCTCTCCCATATGCCTGGCACCCTCTTTTCCCCATCCCTTCATGCAGCCTGCGATCTTTCTGTTCTTTTTGGTTTTGTGAAAAAGAAGCACTGTCCTTTCAAATGCCCTGCCTGCTCTGTCCCTCAGGAGAAGTTGTACTTGGACCTCTTCCTCCAGGCATTGCAACTATGCAGAAAGTTATAGTCTGGGGCAAAAGACAGACAGGAATATAAAACTCCCAATGCTGTGCCAGAAAACATAAAAAAAAAAAAAAATAGAAAAAAGAATATTGACTAAATGTTTCAAATGAAAAGATTTAAATTTACCTCCTGTATTTCCAGGATTAGCTGACATAATGGGGTCAGCCTGCTGGTACAAGTGATGTAGAACACCTGTTGGCAGCTTTTCTTCTGAAGAAGCAACATCTTTAATTTGCTTCAGTAGCAATTCTGTTGTACCTAAAGAAGTCTTGTGTGCTTTGCATGTTCAGAGTAAAATCTGGCAGCCAGGGATAATTTAAGTTTCATCTTTAATCTTATACTCCTAATTTGTGGAGCACTGAACAAAATTCTGGGTTTTCCCAAAACAGAGACTGCTTTTTCCATTGATTTCGTTGACATTGATTTCAGCGAAGTTAATCCTTGTTTGCTTTAGCGCCATGCTGGAGTGGATCCTCAAAAAATGTGAAAGTATAAAATTCCCTGAGACTGTATTCATTTACTACATGGCTCTTGCACCTTTCAGACAGCACCAGAGAAGGTCAGGTCACCACGAGCGAGGGACAGGTTTGGGTTTTCAGTCTGTACGGCAATCTCGGTGTTCACAGGCAGGAAAGCGATTGGCAGTCCACCTGCGTTACTGTGCAAACAGTGGACCTCAGTGGCAAAAGGCTGCTTTGCAGTGAACATATACATACATATGTACTAATGGTATGATCATGTAGACTGCTCCCACTCGGAGCAAGACTGTGCTTGGGTTCATCACCATTCATCACCGTCTTTGCCAAAGTCTTTCAGGACCACACAAGATAGATAATTTTCAAGCTTGTTGAAATCCTGCTGAAGTTAAAGATCTGATTAATACAGCTGATTAATTTCAAAGTACAGGGAGTCCTTTGCCTCTCTTTTGAACATCAGAGAACAGTTTGAGGATGTAGCCAAGTATCATACCCTATAGGCTCGGATGTATCGTATTAGTGTCAGTGTTGCTCTGAGACATCAGCCATCAGAAGTCGGTAGAAAATTGTTCTCATTTACCAGCCTTGGTTAAACTTCTTAGTTGAACATTGGGCCCCCTTGCATGATCAGTCATGATTTGTAGAGTAAAATACAGGCTAAAACTTTCCGACAGCGTAAGTCAGCACATCTCTGCTGTTATCAGCAGAGCTGCACGGATGTAGACTGGTTAACGTTCAGTCTCTTTCACACGTAGAGTTGTCTGTAAGACTGGACCTTATATTTAATAATCATTTACTCCAATGAAACATTTTTAATGTTGGAAGTTGGGTGTAATAAACTTCTGTTACTGAAAGACAGCAAAATGATTTATTTTGCATATTGGAATTACAGTTTAAATTATATTTTTTTGATTAGCACACTTTTCATTATATGAAAACTTTGTGCATGTATACTGCTGGAGAGCATAATACTTTAGAATTATTTCATCAATGATAAAATATTTTACAGTTCATTTAAAAAAAAGTTTTAATAGTCTGAGCATCTTTAGTGTATTATAATAATACAGCGCTTTATAGCAGACTGTAAAACTCCAGACTACAGTTTTAGGAATCATGCAATTTTGTTTTATAGTTTAATAATTGTTCAATTGAAAATGAGTATGAGGTTACTGAAAACCAGTTTAATGACTTATAAAAATACAGCTTTATTAAATGTACTACACACCTTTACAGAAAATTGAAATTTCTATGGACAGATTATAGTTTTTATCTTCAGAAAGAATTTTGCAAATTATTGCTACTAAAAGCAGATGTAACATTTGCAGTGTTCCCCTAAGCCACAGTAGTTTCTACGTTTCACATCGATATCCTCTTATAGGAATACCCACAAAAATACAAAGTGCTAGAATAAACCAGAATCAGAAAATTGGATCACATCAGATAAGCCAAATCGAACTATTCATAGCCCATGTTATTACTTTATGTGGTTCTTCATCATATTAAAGGTATTCGTAATGTCAGCCAATTTTAGTTCTCAATCAAATATCTAGTGCATCACGTATTTCCCTTTTAAAACAGATAGCTCGCTGTAGCCTGCAAAAAAAAACAGCTATAAAATGGAGTACAGTATTATAATTTAATTTTAAGGCATAACTACTGCTAATAAAAATTCTAGGTCATTGCATTGTGATGGTAGATGTTTAATCATATTGTCTTTGGAAGTATAGTTCACAATAGATTGTGCATTTATGGGACTTGACATCAAGTGCTTTCTTTAAGACATATTGTTTGCTGTTAGCAAATACTAGATTTTCGCCATGACTCTGCTTCCATTTATACTTCTGCAAGTGCAAGTAACTCTGCTTACGCCAGCAGACTGACCCTGTTGCAAAGCAAGGGCAGGCAAAAGCCATCATGCCACCAGGTTTCTAATGGAATGGAGAACAGGAATAGAATCCTTGAAATCATTAGTGCTTTTTTATTTTAATAGGAATAGTTTGCAGGAGTCCTACTTATAGACCAGAATCCCATCATACTAGCTGTTCCACGGGCTCGTAATGAAAAGGTACTCCTGACCTTAAAAACCCAATGAATTACAGTTAATTTC
This sequence comes from Burhinus bistriatus, assembly GCA_013397275.1. Lineage (NCBI taxonomy): Eukaryota > Metazoa > Chordata > Aves > Charadriiformes > Burhinidae > Burhinus > Burhinus bistriatus. The sequence continues at coordinate 231,547 of VYXH01000326.1, forward strand.
AGTGAATCTAAGATACCACCTCACAGCATTTATTTGAAAACCACATAGTGTATTTGAGTGCTCTAGAAACAACAACTATTTTACTATTATAAACAATGTTAATGTACTATGTTATGCTCAGAAAGTATATCCACAGAGATAACATGAGGAAAACCAAAGTAGAAGACTGGTACTATCTCAGATAATTGATACAGTTGTCAATACAGAGATGTTTCTTTCTGAAGTGTGAAAATAGCTCAGAAGTTGCCAGAATAGATCAAAACTTAACAAATAAAATCCTTCTTTATCAATTTTGCCATTTTTGCAAATAATTGGTATTTGCTAGGCAAGTAAAACAATTTCACAAAGCTTTTGTAATTGAAATGTATTTTTAAACACTGGTTTTGAAGCAGGTATTGATGTTTTTGTTTAGTGTGTTGGTTTAAGACAGTAGACATTGTGAAGGCTGAAGAATTTTGGATAGCGAAGCATATTAATCACAAATGCATACAGTATACAGTGTTAGGAATTACATGCCTTCTCCACCTTGTGGGAGGATGGTGCAGAGGGAGTGAGAAGTCAGGGGAGCGGCGTAGCAGTTCGTTGCACAACCTCCTCATTCCATGAGGGAGCAGGCTTATTCCTGGAGAGGGACCCTGATGCGTTGTGCATAGTCCTGGTGCAGGCTCATGAGGTTTCCCTTGTCTCTTGTCCTGCTCCCTGAAATCCCCAGAGGTTGGAGAGATGGTCCAAGGTTCTGGAGTAGGGTTGCAAGGCTGCCCACACCAGAGTCTTTTCCCCAAATCTTTGTTCCCTGGTATTCTTATGAGTCCTTGGGTATATGAGCGGGTAGAAAACAGCTCATGGATGACTACCGCATTCAAATTGGGCTTTAATTCTCTGATTTGCTGTCACACTTGTTGGCTTTTGCAATCTGCTTGTTGCAGACACTTCTGGACAGTTTTGAGCTTCTTAATGATCAAAAGATTGTTTGCATAGATTAGGTATCTATTTCCTAGAGCACACGAAACCTGTGCTGTTCTTTGGGACAAATGGTTGATCATATTTAGTCTACTGCTACAGCAAAGTGTTGATTAAAGTTCACTGTCTTATGCTCACAGCTCTGTCTGGTTTATTTTCAATTCAAAATAATTTTAAAGAAGTTAAGGCTTGCCTAGTATGAAGAAGCCAGTGCCGTGTTGTGGTAGGTCCTGAGCAGGTGTCAGGCAAATAGAGTTCTCCACAAGCCTCAGCAGTCTTGTGCACAAGTTCAATTGTCTATTTCTTAGTAGTTTCAAGTGTTCAGATTGCTTTGTTGCTGGTTTTAGCCGAATTGTTGTGAAGAATATAGTGGAGTTAAAGCATTTGAGGAAGGTGTATGAATTTGAGTACTCCAGTGCTCAGAAAAGTAGAAGGGATAACCTTATGTTACCCACTGGATGAAAATGGGCTTGAAGCCATTTGCCATATTCTGCCCTTTTACGCATCTTGCAGACCGTACCAATTGTAGAAGCGGATGTGGCAGCTTTGTTCATCCTCTTACACTCAGTTTCATGGCAACATTACTTTCCCTCCCTTCCTCTGGAGGTCTAAACATCCCTGCAGTACCACCAAAGAAAATCACACTGCTTTTAGAGAGATAGATTCCCTTAAACTCATACACAGATAGCAGCTCTAAACACACAGATCCTTTTTAAACACCTTCCTGTACTCTTGGAAACCCTCCCTGTTAGGAATAATAGAAATTCAAGAAATACACTATTATATCATGGAGGAAAGTTCCCCTTTGGGAAGTGATAACCAAGACTAGTTCTGCCTATTTATGTAACGTGAGTTGTTAGACTATTAGTCTCAATTTACTGGCATATCTACTCCATCTCTGAAACCCCACTTCCAGTTGACCATTAGTCTTTATGACATCCTTTCGCTATCTGTCCTTTCCTGTTTATATTTTTTTTTTTTGTCCTTTCTTCTTGCAGAGCCGTTCTGTAATCTTTGGGCACTCAACTGCCTCATAGACTTAATCTGGTATGAAATTTATCCGTATACATTTTTCTGTATTTCCTCTAATGATGTAATGGCTAAATGCAGGTTCAGAGGGGAAAAAATACTGCACAAGACTGAGCAAGAGGGATGGTGAGCCTGTATGGAGGTGACACGAGGAATCACCATGCCATCACTGATTTGGCTGCCATGGAAGCTACAGCGGGGGAGGGGGAAGGGGCTGGGATTGTGGCCATACTGGAGTGCAATTAAGAGGCTGGAGTAGGTCTGTATTTTGATTTGGGAAAACAGTCTGAGGCAACCCTGCTTCCTTGTCCTTGATTAAAGAGGATACATTGTCTTCCTCTGCCAACAGCAAACCCAAGTACATGAAGTATGTTTATGCATATAAAGTCATTTGAGTCTAAAGAGGCAATCACGTGACCTAATCAGTCACATGACCTTTTGTTTATACACTTGTAAAAATGGAATAACTCCACAGTTGTGTACACTTCAATTATCCTTAAGTGTACGTTGCAATTATCAGTTACTCCTTACATATATATACATCATTCTTTGATATTTCTGTGTAACCCATAAACTAATGTTCTTAAAAAGTGAACTGCACAGGCTCGCAGTTACCACGTGGCAGATATGATCAAAAGCCTTTCAGTGATAATAAAGAAGATTTTTTAGGAATAGTTTCTTCCTTGTAAGCAGCAGCAGCAAATGAAATATGGAAAAGCCCAATGGAAATTAGAATACAATAATAAGTAATCATTCTAAATCATACATTGGTGACAAGGCAGCATAGCTGTAAAAATAGTATACTGTTGAAGCGCTAAAATTTAGAACATTTTCCGTAGCATGCCTAAATTTTTCAAGTAGTCAAACTAGGTTTATAGGACAGAAAATGAAATACAGCCTTTTGACCAAATTGGCTAATATACACTCTTAATAAAAAATTAATTATAACAAAACATCCGAACAGAAATACATTTTTGTTCTACTTTTTACATCTCTGCTCTTTTTACTTATAGGCTTCACTGTACATTAGTAATCAAATACTGGTAATAAATCACACCCTTTATCTCCTACTTACTTTTTATCCCTATGACACCTAATCAGCTGTCTTACCTGAATAATAGATCTCTATGTTACCCTCAAACCATCTACTCTACAGCATTTTTCAGCCTGCTGTTGAGTTCCAGAACATGAGACACTGACACCCATTTCAATTTCTTGCCTTCAAAATCAATAGGAGTTCGAAAAGTTTATTTTAGTCTGTACTTTGGAGGAGAGCCTAACTGTTTCACACCGAATTGTAGTTCTAATCAGTGGATTTGGCCTAATAATCCCACCTCAGGTTAAGCCCCCCTGTGTGCTTAGCTGTTTCTGTGAGCCACAAGTAAACAGACTGACTGTTGTGCATAATGCAGGGTATTTTTTCATAGGTTCACTCAGCATGTGTCCTAAAGAATTATAGGATTATCCTCCCTCATGTCTTTCTTAAAACAGAATTAGGTATTCAGGGCAGTAATTTACTAAATACTGCATTACATGGTACTACTTTATTTTTCCAGCTTGACATTTTGAGAAGCCTCAAGTTGCCTCTAATTCAAGGCCAGGTATGCATTACCACATGCACATAAACATTTGGATGTACTGAATTCATGCTCAGATTTGAAATGTGGGCATTCAAATTTTTTCTGTACATGGCAGGCAAGATGTGTAGCAGGTAGGATCTAAATAGCTACCTGCAGTCCTAAGTACCTGATTTGTGCAGAGAGCTGGATAAGTGGGCATATAAATTAAGTGTGCGTGGATGAAAGCAAAGCAGTTACAAGTATCTGTGAAAAATGTGTGTCTGCACAAATGTAAAAAAGTGGTTTGATCAGAACTTTTCTGATCAAGAGTGTTTAGTCGGTTTTTTACAATTGCTTGCCCTCCTCTAGAAAAAGTAGTGCATTGAAAGGTGCATGTATCTGACTTAAATTCTTGAAAGCCATTATGTAGTGGAGTCTGTGTACGTACGCTGCTCTGCACTCCTCAGTCACATACGCACTGTACTTATCTGGTTCTGAAGGCAAATTTAGGGATCTGTTCCTGCAGGGAGCTAACTGACTATGTGCAATTTTGGAAGTCAAATGCAAATTCAGAAGGAAAAAATGTCCCTTTTTTCATACTGATTTTGAACTTAATTAGTTTGACAAATTCTTGCAACTATTTGCAGAATCATGCTCTCATCAAGAGTTGGCCTAACCCCTATTAGTTTTAATTAAGATTTCCTGATTATTCCTAAGGATTCAGTCACGGTTATTTGCAGATGAGAAATTCAGATTGTTATAGGCACAACTGAAAAGGTTTAGATAAAAAACACACACAGTCTATAGCCAGAGAACAGCTTAATGAGGATACTTAGGAATCATTAATTAAGCAGAGGCTTTTCACCTTCAGGCTGATGGCTCAGATACAGTGTTGTATTTAGTAGCAGTACAACTCTTTGGTAAGTGCCCTTGGTGAGAGAGCTCTGCTCTCTGGAAGCTGAGCTGGTTGCCCTGGGTCCGCATCACTGGGACAGCCCCTGAAATACAAGTCATGTCCGTGTAACAGGAGACTGGACTCTGGTGTTTCCTGAACATTTGAAGACAGCAACTGGCAAAGCTGCAACTCCAAATAATCTCCAAGCCGGTGAGACGCATCTGCTCATATATGCTCTGCAAGTCCTCATTCATCATCTGCTGCCCTTCGTTATGTACAAAGCCTGTTGTAGTGCAATTACGTTCATCCATGCACAGCGTATCAGAATTGCAATGTCCTGTGCTGTTCAAGTGGTCACTGAGTGTGAGCAGCATAGTGATATGCCAGATCCCTTTTAAGCATGCTGCTCGCAAATACTAGAGAGGCTAAGCCCATCTTGACCACTGAATGTGGCATCTCTTCAACCCATTAAACTCAACTTCTCACTGGGACAGCTCGGTACACTAGTGCAGTATGAGTGCTGGGGTGCATATGCAGCCTGCATACACAACGTACAGACATTAATATACAGTAGACACAGTCTGCATTATACTCATCCCTCATCTCTAGTAATGCCGTCTTAGTTCTGACTTTCCACCCACTGGTCTGGAGGTAGGAGTAACACAAGAAGCCATATTGTTGCTGTAGGTGACACACACCCATACGTATTTTTTTGGAGTGCTTCCTCTTTGGAAACTTGACAACATATTGACACTGAAACTTGCTAGTAAGACAAAGCTGATGCTTGCGAGTATTAGATGCATGAGTAGGTAGATCACAGAAAACACCCCTCTCTTGGTGCTGTTTTCTACTTGCCTCAGCTCCGTCCAGAACTATTAATAAAACTGTTATGCATTCAGGGAAATATTTGCTGCCAACCATCATCAATCAAGATTCTCTTCGGATAGCGCTCTCAAGATGTTTTTCTAGGTGAAACCTTCTAATCTCTCTCTTGAGTCCCACTAAAGGATGGTAAAATTTGGTAGCATAGGGCACCTTCAAGATTTTTCTTGTAGGGTTTGCAATGGAATTAGAAAAATCTGAGGATATGGGAGGACTGTTCCTTTTTAACAGAGCAGCTCATCTCACAGAAAGGGAAATGAAGGGCATGGGGAAACATCCTGAGTGCTTCGCGATGTTATAAACCTATATCCTATTAATTCCTCAGTCTCTTTGATGAAGTGCACTGCCTGAGGTGCAAATTAGTGCCACTTTTGTGCATTGAACCTGTCCTCTTAAGAGAAGAAGTGCTCCAGAACCGCCTCCTCATTTCAAAAATACTACAGAATAGTTGTCAGTATTGACCTGGGCTAGATTAAACTAGCTACCTCAGAATATAAGGCTGTATATGCCATTAATAATCCCCTGAACTATCCAGTCTGCCACAACATAATGCTTCAAAAAGTAGGCAAACTACTCACAATAAATCTTCAAAAGCTTCTTCCAGTTTAGTATGGAAACCTTACAAAATAACACTCAAAGTGATCCTGTCGATCTCCATTACTTGCATTATTAGCATTCATCTATTTGTATTTTCTGGCTTATTAAATGTAAACATAAATGTAAGCCTCCTGTCCTTCTGTGAACGATTTGTGTGATGAAACAAAGCTGGATCATATCCTATGAATACAATTTTGCATAATCTGATAATTATTTTCATAATCTGGTTATTATAAGATCAGATTTATTTTAATAGGGTTATAATTGTTAAACATGTAACATTCACAATTCTTTTTGTGTCTAAGAAATTGTTTCAGTGATGAAAAAAATTTCTCAGTGCTTCTTACTGAGCTCAAATTTGAGGCCACGTATGCAGATGAAATTAAGAAGTTACTTTTCATTTTCACTTGCTGCTGCCAGGCGAATGGAAGAATTCCTGTTGGTGCAGGGGGATCAGGGCAGTAAAGAACAAGACACCTTTCTAATAAGGTCAGGATTCTGCAGACTCCTGTTACATGAGAATTTCCCCCCTTATTTGAATAGCTTCATTAACTACAGCGTAACTGTTGTGTGTGAGAGCATCGTTCATGTGTAAATAATGGCTATGAGGAAGGCCACTATAACATCATGCATTAAAGTATAGTCCACTATAGTAGAGCCCATTAAAGAGAATTAGTGTTAGGATTTCACTCCTAGTATTTTTGAGAAGGGATGATTTTTCTCTCCTTCACCCACTCCAACAAGGGAAGAATGAATGCAGGATGCTACATCAAAGTCTCTCGCAAGTATTGAGTTTTAAGATCCATACTGCAAGGGCCTTTTAATAATGTTTAGGAAGCTGACAGGACAAACCAAGGTCTAGCTTAGCTAATGGAGATCTGTGGACAGGGCCAGCTGGATGTTTATTTTTTTCAGTCATGACTTAAATCTGTTGAAACATATGCTTGCCGTAGAAAATAAAATGCCAGCAATCAAAATTCTATGATATTAATTCACTTTTAGAAATTAAAATGCTATCAATTTATTAATCAGGAATACTAACAGTGAATTTGAATACTTTTCTACAAAAGTATAAAGGCATATTTTCTAATGAAAATAAAAATAATTATAGATGCAGCTAGCAGCTCTGTTTAAAATTGAAGTTGTCTTACATTTCGCATAAAAAAATTCCTGTGTTCAGTGACTTTGAACTTTGCCAAAACATTAACTATTTGGGTGAAATTTTTCATGTTATGTGTGTGGCTCTGGCGGAATTCCTGGGGAACAGCTGCCTGTCAAAACCACAGTATGCCATAGCCTGGTTTTGTTATAGACTCGCCTTGGTAAATTTAATTGCATTATTTCAAAATAGTCTTTCTGATATTTTTATCCTGAATGGTATTTTCTGTGCTAGAAAGGAACATGGATATTTAGGCAAGTACTGCAGCAACTTCACTAAAATTTCAGCCCTGCCAGTTCTGAGGATACGTCTGTGCACCTGCAGAATTCAGCTACAGGATTAGAGGAACAGGGAGAAAATGCTTTAAATTTTTATTTCAGTGGCACTTCTGGAGAGCAGATTGTGCCAAAAATGCAAAATTCACCAATTAATCCAAATCACAGCCGTTCAAGATTGAATTACTTTAAAAGAAAAAAACCCAACAATCGCTAAATCATGTTGTGATTTAATGGGACTCGGGTACTGACATAGTCACGGAACTGCAGATGTAAGGAAAGGAATACGCTGGGCTTGAAATGTGTGAACAAAACTGAGGAGGGGAGGGCATTGCTGTGTGATGGGTGCCTCAACTAAGTGGCTAGTTTGTTCTGCCTTTCTGTGCAAGAATACTTTAGTGTCTGCAGCTTTGCTTTTGCCTCCCTGTAACTGCAGCGAAGTCACTTGTTATCTGTAGTGTTTTGAAAGCCTTTTAAGGCTTTCTGTGTTTGCTTTCTGTGCGTAACCATGCCACACGCACATACATATGGTTAATAAAGAGAAAATTCTTGTACGTTTTTAGTCACTTAACGAAAAGCAGATGTTCATGGTCATTCTCTTCCCTTTTGAAAATTTATGAGTGAACGCAGTGCTCAAGAAACCAGCAATAATATCAGTTGCTTAAGGTTGGCATAGCAGGAACAGAAGCTTCCTGTAATGCTCAGCGCTCAGGGCCTCATGCAGGCTGGTGTTCAAGCAAGCTTGCCTGATCTTTCCTTCCAGCTGCAGAACCAGAGGACAGCACCCCTGGTCCTGCTGCTCCAGTGCGGAGGCAATGCGTGACCTTGTTTTCTTCATCCCTTCCACCTGCTGACAGCTCGGAGCTGGATGCCTCACGAGGCCGACCGATGCGGGGAGCATCCCCACCGAGCTCTCTTTCTGCAACTCTGCTTTTGGCTCGGGAGGCTCCCAAGTGTTTTTTTAGCAGAGTCCCAGCCACAGACCGTCCTGTCACCTGCTCGGTGCGAAGGAGTACCAGGAGCAGCACATCGCAGCTGCCCTCCAGCCGGCAGCTACCTGCCGAGGCGCACCTGGAGGTGTGAGATGCCCTGTAGAAGCACTTGGAGCTGCATTAGTATGGTGCCTCTTTTCAAGGCTCATTAGCGCAATGCCAGGCCTGTGCTGTTCTGGCTGAGCTGCTTTTAGTCCCCTAGTAGCCACGGCTGACAGCTGCTCAGGAGTGTTTACAGCACACTCCAGTGCACCACGTAGCCCGCTCTAATAGAGGAGGTAGCTACTTTGCCTGCTGCCAGATAGAACAACTCTGTTTGCATATTCGGACATGCAAGGGCACACACTCCAGCCTGGGGAAGCGTTTTGAGATCTGTGGTTCTTCAATGGCTTACCTTTGTTCAAAAGTAAAAAACTGAGAATGTCTTTTAACTGGGATTGTAATGGCTTTGTGTTCATGCTGCTTTTCTTTAGATGCTGTTCAGCGCGACAGCCAGATGCGACCTGTAACTGCTATGTATGGCACTGGGTTGATAGCTGTGGTGAATCACTAGGGAAATGGGTTTTAATAATAAAATCCCAAACAACTCGACTTTGGATTACATGGCTGTTCAGTTTTATAACTAGAGGAAAAAACAACAAAAAAGAAAACCTAGGCAGCCTAAACCATTGAGATAGTAACCTAACAAAACTTATTCCTTCTATGCTTTTTAGTATTCTGTTTTCTCCTCTGCCTTTCTTAATGCAAAAGATATTTGCTTGAGGCAAATCCATAAAAAGACCATATTAGGAGAATTGCATAATATCCCCTAAAAATAGGAAGCAAGAATCTAGGACTGTTGAAATTCATTTTACTCAGATAAATGAATGACTGAACACGAAAACAAAATTGTTAGCAAGTTACCGTACTGCCATGAAAGGTAAGTCAGTTCAGTTGTCTTGGCTGGGTGTCATATTTTGTGCTGTGCTCACTGGGAGACTAATTGCTTGAAATAAATATTTGAAGATCTCTGTGTCTGGTCCTTGTAAGCTGTTTGATCAGTTTGGTGTTTCTGATAGGATCTGTTTTTTATAAAACCTTTAAGATTGCTGTTAGGCAGTTTTTGTGCCATATTGTCCCACCGTGTAAGTGCAGTGAGAGATAGGGCTTAATTAGGTCTCATCCCTGCTAACGTAAGGATCTGGGAATAGTCCAGCAATAATTCATACAGTACAGGTCATGTTTCCTTCTTTCCACACTTGTTTCTGCTCATTTTGGGAGGATTACTCCCAAACCCCCCCCTCCCCCCCAATCAAATTTTCTCATAATTTTAAGACTGTGGAGAGGTTGGAGGGAGAAGGTTTTCCTCTACCTGTATTGGACTTTATCAACTAATAGACCCGTTTTTCTGATTTCTGAAGTCATGTCTGCTGCTAACTATGTTTCTAGCTACAGCTATCAAGAGACCCAGGTCTCTACGCTGGACGCCTGTTGGACCAGAGCTAATTCCATCCATCATTACCCAGTGGTCTGGGGAAGAGACACCATTCCCAGCCCACCTGGCCCTGTCCAGAAGGACTGGGCAGTGCTACCTCGTTGGTGACCGAAGAGCTGGAAAGCTGGCTTTAGCAAAACAGGGTTCTACATGTGTCCCAGCCCCTCTTCCCAGAGGATTCCTCATGCCTGCCCTGGGGTGAAACCTTTTCTTTTCAACCTCCTTTCCTCCTGAAGGAATGCATGGAAATGATCTCAGGAGACCCACCGTCCCTTTTTCCCTTTCCTGACCATAAAACACACCTCCCTGCTCTGAGATTGCCCTCCGAGGCTTAAGTACTCAAAACCAGTGAACGTCTGTTAATGTTGAGGGATAAGGGGACTTTTTAAATGCCATGTGTGTTCCCTTAAGAAAGCCAGAGCTTTGCGAATGTAGATCTGTCACTGCACAGCGCTGCGCACTGAGCAGCTGTCTGCTGGTTTTGGATGGGGCCTGACTCATGATTTCTGAATCCTCGAACTGGCAAGCCAGAGGGTGGCTTGACCCGAAGGCATTTGGGGCATCCTGCAGTGCTCAGGGCTGCCTGGGGTCTGCCACCCTGCCCAGCGGGGGAAAAGCTGAAGGGGGAAAGCCAGACAAGACCCCTGTGGGAGAACAGGGATAAACTATGTGATTTTAGGACGGGTACAAAGCTGTGGGGGCCAGGAGCTTAGTGCTGGGAGGGAATGAGATCTGGAGGGACTGGCTGATACACTGTTCGTTGCACTGTATTGCAGCCTGTAAGAGTCTGTGTGTGTTTCCCCAGCACATATTTGGGCACAAGGGGATAATTAGTGTGCTTTATTTAATGTCTCCCAGCTGAAAAACTTGTGATTTGATTCTTACTGTGCTGGGTGTTATCTACTTAGCTTTGGAGACTAGTGCCAGCAGTGTCTTGGTAATGCTTGTTTTTTAAAAGATACTTTCTTCACTGTACAAAGTGGGATGACAATACTGTAGTGCTTTTATGCAGAATGACGACCAACAATTTCATGCCCCAAGCTCGTATCTTGAGGGCTGATTCAGCAGAGAGAAAAAAACCCCCAAAGCAGCAGAAAAAAAGATCTAACTTCTTTGTTATAGGATTGTGCAAAGCTGATTGTTTTTATAGCTTAAATAGCTTTGCACCCTGGCTGTACGGTATGGGTTTCAAAATTACTCTGTGCTGAATTGGATCCTTATTTTAGTGGCCTGTGTCTCTGACCCCCACTTTGCTTGTCTTCCCTGTTGAAAATAATTTACACTCCAACGTGGCATAGTGCTACTGTGCTAATAAGAAAATACTATTGACAATTGACAATTGTGATAGATTTTCCTACCGCTTAGTAAGCGCAGAAGAGTTAAACTGATTGCATTTTTACAGTCCGTATATTTCTCTACTTATTGTTTGTGTCCCGCTGTTGGAAAAACAGGTTAGTTGCATGGTAAATCTCTCTAATCAACACAAGAGAAGAACAAAAAGAACAAGCACCCTCATTTGTTACAGCTACTTCAGAAGCGTGGTCATTTGAAGGATGTATTCTGGGAGATTTGTCCCTCTTCTTCAGAAAGGCTTGTTAATATGAGCATAACTAACCAGGCATCTCAGGAGAGAACAAAGGCACACTCATTAAAATTAGCTGAAAAAACAACCCACATAACAGATATCTATCGTAATGATACTTCTGTTGTCTCTCACTGTAACATCTAAGCAATACATTCCGTAAAGCACATAAGGCCCAAAGTGTGTAGCTAATGGCAAGAGACTGGTTTCTGAGTTTGGATGCTCACTCTGTGCCTGTTTGCATTCAGGTCCAACGCATTTATTTCCCTTTACGTGTTTCTTCTTCCCTCCCCTCCCTCCAAATTAAAGCTCACCTCCATCCGGAGCCATCCCCAGTCAAACCTTTTCCTTGCTGTGAGTAACAGAGATACGCATGCTGTAGTGGATATATAAAAATACTGCTGGATGACAAGCCATGAATAATGTGTGTACTGACTCCTGGTGAGATACCACTGCAGTGTTTAATGCATTTATTAACCATGTAGTGCTGTGATTTGTAGAAGCTGGACGCGTAGTTGCAAGATAGCATTTCTGGGAATAAACCCAGGGCTATAGTGTCTGCAAAGGATGGGAGTAGAGGGATTTGGAGGATGGGAAGCAGGTTTGGGGGGATCTTACGGTGGTTAGTAGGTAAAGGACAAGAGAAGACTAGGTTAGGGTATGTCTGAGCAAGGACATATGATTGAACTCGTGTGGGAGCCATTGGGATTAGAAGGAAACATGGAGAGTCCTGTGTCTGGAGGAGAAATATCCCTATAAACAATACTCCTTTCTCCTTTCAGAAAACCACTGGCTCCTCTGCTAGTCCTGATTCTCCTTTCTTTCTAGGAAAGAAACAAGTAATATTCTGTTTCTGATCATGAGAATTTTTTCTTTTCTGGACATGCAGTTTTTTCTCTACCAGCTCTTGACTAAGTCCAACACTTTAGTTTCAAATATTAAAAGCTAAAGGCTGCAAAGACCAAAACAAGGCTTATGTGACGAACGTGCCTGAATATGATTATCTCTAAATATCATCTGTTGCTTGTGCTACCACAGGGATAAGATTCTCTGTAAAAGCAGATGTTCGTTTTTACAGACTATAAAAGCTTAAGTGAGCGCAGGGTTGTTGGCAGTATGGGGGCGGCTTCGTCAGAGTAGCCCACGTTACTGAATTATAGTTCCCTGTGAAGCTGGGGTGAGTGTCAACCTGCCTTAGGTAACTTTGTTTTACAGACAGAGGCATGTCACAGTTGAGAGTGTAAGTCATTAGCAAATGCTATTTTACCTCAGTAGAAAAGGTCTCATACCTCTTTCCATGTGTTTAGCCAGTTATTTTAAGCTTCTTTTCTTTCACTGTTTTTTTTTAATTATTATTTTCATGAGCCAAGCTCTGCTTGTGTTTTGTTTAAGGTCGAAATTCCCATAGATCTTTTTGTCACCATGTAAGAGCTTTATATTGAAATTAAAAAAACCAGAAGGTTGAATACAGACTTATTAGCCATTTGCGTGTGCAGTTTTACTCCTGTGGAATTAGGTACTTCTAGTACCTTTGAATGTACCTTCTTACCTGCGTGTTAGGCATGTAGGAGACCTGAGATGGGAGTTGGCAATGAATCTTTGGCATCCTGCATAATGAAAACTCTGATTTCCCAAATTTGTCGATGGTTTCGATATTCCCTGTCAGAATTGTCTGCAGCTGTATGTAATGGGCACACATTTCTACTGTTTAATCTTTTTGGATAATGAAAGATGTTGCAAGGTAAATATCCAATGGCTGAGGATATCCTTCATAATTCAAATGCGTATCTCCAAGCCTGGGTGTAATTCCACCAGGGCTATCAGCATAATCTCCACGTCCTGATTTTTTACCTCTAATAAGGTGTTCACTCACTGTAGCACAAATACAGCAGTTCTGCTACATGTAAAGTCCTTTCTGCCCAAGAGTAGGGCAGGAAGAATTTTCCCCTTAGGTTGCAATTATAGGACATACACTTTCTATAGCACTCTCTTCAACATGTAGGTGTTTTGGTTTTTTGGTTTTTTTTCCCATTACTTGTGATTTAGTGGTGCACTGTTGTATCATAGTAGCGTAGCCTATGCCAACATTTCCATTATAACCCATTTTTACAGGTTTATAACTCAACAGTAAAAACGTACTCTTCCAATTTGAAACTTGGCATACGATGTCTCGTCTCATCCTCAAAATGATCGTTTTTTCTTTCCCTCTGCCTTCCCTTCCCCAAGAAAAGAGGTTGCATTTTTGCTGTATTTTTAAATGGAAGATATTGTCCTTTCTGTTTTGATAAGAGAAAAGCCTGCCTGTTTATTAAAATTACCTTCCAATTCTAAGAAAGGAGGACTTTATAATAGAGGATACATGTGAATAAGTGTTGTTGATGTTAGAATGACTACATTAAGTATATGGATACAGAGAAGTATTACCTTCCGAATGAAAGCTAGGGAACATTGATCAAAATGATTGAAAAGCTTTTTTTTATGTTGATTTTGCTTCTAGCTGTTGATTTTCCCCTTAAAATAGTGTTCTCAAAGGTAAATATTTTTTATCTGCTGCACTCTATTGTTTATCAGGCTGAAGGAAGTAAAGGAAGACTTTACTGCATATAGACAAAATAACGATATTTTTCTCTTTTCTCTTTTGAGAAACACAGTACAGAAGGAGCATAAATTCTAACTTTGGTGTTGAGACCAACTACCAAGAGCAGGCTTGTAGTTAGTACAGTGTTTTGAATCCAAAGCAGGCATCAGCAGCAAAGTACAATGTTTCCAATAGGCAGATGCTTGCGTGAATTAGGAAATTTAGCACTGAATGATGAACTAAGAAATACGAGGCTTGTACAGTCTTTACAGTTTACACTGCCAAGATCTGGAGCTCTGAACCTGAGGCCTCCTATGAAGCTTCACAGTGCAATTCAATGTAGTATGGGTGTTTAGGATATAAGAAAATGAGGACTGAAATCCAGTTTCTCCTTCTTTACCCGTCTCCTTGGAGCCATCCGTTTAGGAGTTGAAATCTACCCAGTTGCCACTGAAAGAAGTTTCCTAACTTCGGTGAATACCACCACCACTGCAAACACGACAGAAGCCTTCACTGTGTTCCTTCTTGTTGTAGCAAATTAACTTCCAGGCATTTCTTTTTCCATTTAGATAGTTAAATTTATGCTTACCATAACCACTTTAATGGTACTAATTAGAAGAAAGAGTATGTAAGAGAGAGATTTCACAGAGGGTGTTTATTAATGAATTGAGCTATTATTTTGTCATATATTTGAAAACTATCAACATATATACAGGATGCATTTTTACTATAGCTAAGCTGTCTTTCTCTTAAATCCCAGCTGGTTTAGTTTTTCAGTTGTCTCTAACACGTCTATTTATAAACACAAAAGTATCATAAAAAGCAGGGAATGTGCTTCCTAATGAGAATTTCAGTTCCTTCATTTGGATTCTAAAATCAGTAATTAGGTCAAAGACTATTTTGTATCCATAGGCAGCACCAATGGCTCTCGGGTATAAAACAAAATAGCCGTATGTGGAACTGAATTTTTTGAGGTTATAAAATCAGAATGCTCAGCACTTCCTTACATCAGCTTTAGTCCAGTCCATCTCTGCCAAAACCAGGGGGGTTCTGTAGTGTAAAATGAATGCGACACAGTGAGATTCAGATCCTCATTTTTTTCAGGAAACAAATTGCAAGTCCAACAAAACTTCCAGGAAGCATCAGATGTGCTCAGTGCAGTCAGTAGTTTTGGTGTGTAAATCTGAATCTTCTGTTACAAGACTTGATTGTACGTTTAACACTGGTAGCGCCTATAAAAGAGTGCTGTTTGTATTTCTGGAATATACAAAGAAGGAAATGATATTGAGAATGACTGAAGTACTTAAGTCAACCACAGCCCCATTTACTGAAAATATCTTCAGCACCGCGGGGATTGCTATTGCTATTATAGAAAAGTGCAAAACTCCCAGCCCAGTCATGTTCACTTGAGCAATGGAAATATTAAACACCTTATGATGCTAGACAGAGTGCATACTATTGCTTTCATTTTGTATGATGCTGCCACCAGAAATGTTTCTTACTTGAGTCGGTGTGGAGAGCACACAATGATAGCAACAGATGGATGCTCATCATAAGACATGGCTGAAGATAGAGCAGATTAATTTCTTAGGCTTTGATCTTCTACAATATTTCTGCATTTAATAATATTCCATGTATAATAATCAGTGAATGCAATGTAAACAAACAGCTCAATTTGACTTACAGGTGTATATGTTAAAAGACATACAATGTTCTTTATGTAACTTTCTAGAAGAGACTGTGTGGCAGCCATGCAATATTTTAAAATTATATTTGTATTTTCATAATAATACTTGGAGAAATTGCAAGAATCATTAAGGGTAAAATACTCCTGTGTTGTATATTTTCCTAAAACTGAGGAATACGATAGGTCTTTTGTTAATATGCAGTGGTATTATGGTAATTATTAACTGTCATATTTCATTTCTTCTCATGAGCATCCAGCACCATTTTTAAGGGGCCACAGAACATAACATGTTCTCTGCAGCTGATGGCACTCATCATTGTAATTACTAAGTAACCTTAGCTGACTATTTGAAGTTTTGCTGTAAATTCAAATCACAATGTGAATGTTATTGGAAAACATGCAGTTACATTTGGCGAGTTTATTTGCTAATCATGTGCAAATCACTGTGAAAATTATAGGAGTATGACAACCCATGTGAATTTATCTAATTGTTTTGTGCTGCTGTATGTATAAATTTTACAGGGAATAAATTTTGCATTTGTTCACAGGCACAGAAGAAGCGGAAATCCAATGAATCTGTAGATACAGAGCTCTGTCTTAATGAGGTAAGAGTGTGGATCCTGTATATTTCACAGCACAGGTGGCTGCCTGTAATATAAAAGGTCTTAACGTCTGTCAAGATTATAATGGGCTTACCTTGCACTAAAGTCTTGCTAGTATTGTTACGTTTGAATACCGTAGTGTATTAAAGAATGACCTTACTCAGAAATCTGGAGCTGAGCTCAAAGTGGCCTCTGCTGACTTTATGTTTTAATAGCTCTGTAGTACCTGTTTAGGCAGATCCCATGGTAGTTGCCATTGCACCCAGCAAGGATAATTAGTTAATATCTTCAGGAATGGAAGATGATATGGCTTTTAACAAATCACAGAAACATACTGGACATCATTCTGTGGCTAACAAAAATGACCAATTTAGGGCATGAAATAATGTTCAGATCAGGAGATGTGATGCTCATACATCAGAAGACAGATTGACAGCCCCAAGAGACATGAACCTCCCAGTGCTGTTTGAGTAGTCTGCTCAGCCTGACCTCCAAGGCCCCCTTTCAGACGTAAACATTACATCAGTTTCCATGTCTGTCAGTCCATATCCTTTGTACTGAGTCTCTCAGGAAGCTTAATAATTAGCGAGGTACATAAATTAATTTTTACAATGTGGAAGCGCGTAGCCTAGGCATCAGAGCAGGACCAGCTGTACTGGCATAAGCTGCCAAATGGATGTGACCATATCTTTCAGGTTCTCCACCAATACAAATTTACACAGTTCTTCTAAAAAATGACAGTTCTGTAGCCCATTCCTAATTCTTTAGGTTCTATTAAGAATTTCCTTTAGATACTAGAATGAAGCCTAATAACATGTGAGGGAACAATGCAGTAATGTTAACAGATCTGTTGACATCTCATGCTGGCTAAAAGACCTTTCACAAGACGGCCATAGTAACTGTAGCTTACCGTAACAACTGCTGGTCTATCTTATCCCATACTCTGTGACAGTTTCCAAAAAGCAAGTGCCCAGGGTTAAGTATAAGAAAGCATATCATGATAATTCCACCAATGCCTCTATTCTGACAGTTTGCACCTCAAGGCCTTCCAGCTAGCTAGTCCTAGCAGGTGATAGCAAAGTGAGGGAATAGCATGGAGATTTCTCCATGAATGCCTCCCTGGCTCTATGGACAGTCGTTCCTGTGGAAACTGATGGTCTCTACTCATTCTTTGCATCTGCTCTTCTGGGTACTTCTTGCTTGTACCTTGGCCCATTGCCTCTCCGGGATGGAGGGAGAAGTTGCATCCTTGGAGATTTTCACATCCTGAGTGGATAGGGTCTGAGCAACTTTGCATGGAGTAGGTTGGACTTAATAACCTTAAAGGTCCCTTCTAGTCTAAATTGTTCTACTTCTGTGATTACACCTGTTTGGTTTTCTTTTTAAACTGAGGATGATAAGCAATGAGAAATATTCCTGCTGGATCTCCTCCTTAAATAGCTCACTATCATCTGCCAATCTATACTTCCATAGGCGTACTCCTTAATTATTGAGAGAAAGAAGACAGGACATGTAAATTATGCATCAATTGAGGGAAAAAGGCTTGAGAAAGAAATTTTTTTGTAAGCTAGACATGTCTATCTTTTCTGATCCAATGGATTAGTTTTTATCTATTGTTATCCAGAAATAACTTGTTATCAAACAAAGTTGTTCTGTTGACTATGCAGAAGTTGCAGTTTCACTGAGTCCCGCATTTGCTTTTTAAAATAAACTGGCATGCTAAACACAGATTGCTAAAAAAATTGCTGTACTTAACAAGGGTAGGTTTTACACATGGAACCACTGCAAAAGTAGGAAATTTTTTAATACTTTTTTTTTTTTTTTAAATTGTGCTGTAATGGTGTTTTTGTCCTTTAAACTAACTTTAAAATACTGTCATTTTAGCATCTGTTGTTTTCTATCTTTTGACCTGTGACAGAGATATATGGCTAACAATGGAGGGTGGGACCTGAAACAAAAGATTAATTTCATGCTGTAGATTTAAATATTTTGCAATGAAAATGTGTAACGGTGACCAAGGAAAGTATCGTGTCTTGCAGAATGCTATTGGGAAAGACAACACAGCAGGAGTCTCCACCAGTCACATATCCTCGGAGAATTCGCTCGCTCTTCCTGCAAGCTTCTATCTAAGCACACGGCTCACTCTGATGACACTTGCACTCTCACTCTGTTTGTTCCTAAGCTCGTCAGTCGTCTTGTAGCTGCATTACAGAAGGACGTTTAAAAAAAAAGTAAAAATTCTGTTTCCTGTCCTCTGTTGTTTATCTGGAATTCCAGGTCTGGGGGCTAAGCTGAGGCACTCCTGCTAGAACAGTTTCAGTCAGCTGGAATTTTTTTTTTTCTTTCTAAAAAAGCTTCTTGTGATATTTAGAGGCTTTGTGAAATACTTGGTGCAGTGCTACATTCCAAACCCAAAAGGCTTTTGGGCATGCAGTGTTTTAAAGAGACAGTGTGTAAATTTGCCTGTAAAGCGACCTGGTTGGATTATTTTAATAATAATTATTTTAATTCTGGCTTTTACCCCAGAAGGAGGATGGCAATTTTCTTAAGATCCTATTTATCTCATTGAATGGTTTTGGTTTTCAAATTGATTGAACTTCAGACTATCAAGGATGCCAGGCTTTTGTCTAACGGTGAATGTTCTCCCAGAGAGTGGACTTTATGAAACTTCTTCATTTGATAAATTGCTACTGATGTTAAACTCTTTCAGTGTATTAGCGTTTTCCTCTTTAAATGTTTACGTACTGTAAGTGATTCTGCGTTCCCTGCTGAGAAGCCATTATAATTCGCATACAGGTATAATGTACGTCTTTCAGTTAAATTCTTATAGAGTGTGGCATAGAACTTTTAACAGCACATTTATGTTTTAGTTATAATCATCTAGCCTTAACAAGGGTAAAGGTTCTTTACATTAACAAGGAGCAGCCATTGTGAAAGCTTGATAAAGATAACTTTCTTTAAATTTGAGGATAAGCAGTAGAAACAAATTTTGCTACAGGGTTTCAGCTGTACAGTCTATGGTCTTCTATGCTTCCATTGTGATAATATACTCCAGTTATTTGTTTGTTTAATAAAAAATGACATACAATTTATTTGCTCTACTAAAACAGCATTATCTGTTTATACATAGCTGATAATGTCAGCTCAAAAAGTTACAGGAGCTTCATGCCTTACTTCTCTTATCACAACATTGTAGAGGGAAAAGAGTTAGTAGGATATTGTTTAAACTGTGTTTTATTTCTTAGATTGCTAAAATCAACACAATCCAATCCAATTAGAAGGCCGCGTCATGCACACTCACCCACGTGACAGGCTTCTCTCACCGTGGTAGTTCCTATTGCAGACCTCGGCACTGCTGACATGATGAACTGTTTGCAAGACCAGTTCCATAAATTGTTTTAATGGTTTGGATGGCAATATTGCCAGTATACATGATTTGATCGCTTTGGTTTTCATTCAGTGACAGAGACAGCCTGTGCTGGCTCATGATGATTTTCTGCGGTATCTAGAAGGAATTCTTAAAGCTTTAAATGTCATCAAACAGGCAGCGTTTCACCTAAGGGCTGTCTTTATACCTTACTGTGATGGCGTGCTGACTGTTACAAGCAGTTATGTCTAAATGATCAACAGTAATCAGTTTTTGTTTCCATTGAAAGTAGAAGATAACTTTGCCAAGCAAGGAGTTCATCATGTTGAATTTACAGATTTACATTGAGACTTACACAATTATGCCCTGGCCTGCTCTGAAATGTCCAGGTCAGTTATTTGCAACACAACTATAAAGTACAAATTACTGTTTTATAAACTGCAAGTTTGGGAGTGTGCTAAATACACATCTTACTAAGAGATTATTAGACCTATTGACAAGTTCATCTTCTGAGCTTTTTCTTAGCTAATAATGAACACTTTCATAAATTCTGAAATTCACTTATGTACTCTTGATTATGGTCACATAATATAGGTTTCAAAGTACTGTGTATGTGATAGAATTCTAGGATACTCTGTGCCACTGAACATAACAAATTAGACAATATTACTCTTTAATTCTGTGCTGATAAGAAACTGCAAATTACTTTCAAAGGCATCAGAGCTGCTTTTGGAGAAGAAATATGTAGCGCATCATTACCAGCAAAGCCCATGTGGTTCCTGTTGCTCTTCTTGGAGAAGCTAATCAAATTACTGAAAACTAGTGACAACAGGAAAAAAGATTACGAGATTCATGATTTAAAAAATAAATCAAATTCTTTTATGTCAAAAGGAGTTGATAGTATAACCTATTGAAATGCTAATGAATGTGGCATTATAATTCAAAACTCTGACATTATCCAATTAAAAATATTTTCAAAACAAATTCATAAACATTACAATTATTAAATCC
Source organism: Burhinus bistriatus (assembly GCA_013397275.1). Taxonomy (NCBI): domain Eukaryota; kingdom Metazoa; phylum Chordata; class Aves; order Charadriiformes; family Burhinidae; genus Burhinus; species Burhinus bistriatus. Next base: position 252,196 of record VYXH01000326.1, read on the forward strand.
ATCTTTGATCCACAAAGCTTCCTTTAAAATATCATTTGTATTCAGCACATTAAACATTTTAAGCAGTATCGGGAATTTTAATAACCTCCCAGTATAGTACATACTTTTTGATGATTTTTTACATTTGATTTGATGACAGTATCTCTATTACATTTAATACCAATTATTAGAGCTTTGACGCTGTGTGATCCAGAATAAAAGCTATTGATCAGTTATACTGTAAACAACCACCTAATTAGGTTCTGATTACAAAAGAAATTGCTAGTTATCTGATTCAATGAGAGTTACCTTTGGAAATACAATTATGTATGTTGTAGAGGAAGAAATGGTGTTTTATAGAGCTAACCATGTTACCACAAACAAAACAGAGCACTTAAGCTTTTTTCCCCATGTAAATTAAAAGCATACTGAATTCTTAAGTAAAAAAAATAAATGTCTTCTTAAACAGATAAGAGGGAAAAAAAACCCGAAGAGTTTGACACTTACTGAGGTTTCTACAGGCATTACCCTGCCACCCTGGAGATTTTTAGAAGTTGGATGTGGTGTGGATAATGTCAGTTTAGCATGGTGACCTCGTCAATGCAGTCATTTGCTACAATACTGAAGTACGCAAATTGTTTAAATTTTTTCCCCTTCCAGTCGCTAAAATGCCATGTGTTGAGTGCTCAATGAACAAGCTTAGGCTAGGCCTTATATATTCTGTTAATACATTGATTTTTATCAATATAACAATAATATAGGAACTGTCCAAATATAGGATGTACATACAGATGATGTACTACTTAAGTTGTAAACTTAAGCAATTCAGTTGTATGTAAATTAAATCATGGGCTACCGTAAACATATACAAATCATCTTTTTCATTTAACATAATGGAACAGACGTCATCATTAGCATTATTAGGAGTGTGTATATTCTGCCATCTTAAATAACCTGATTATTATGTTTATGTTTCTTCTTAAAAGTAGTACACACGAAGATAAAATTCAGACTGAGCTGAAACATATGGCTATGATTTTGCAGTATTTAACGTAGATATTAATTCCACAGGCTAGTCCAATGAAAGAAGGACTGAATATGTACCTTCCAGATATTAGTAAAAATATTAGCAGTTGAGGCTTTCCCTTGCCGCGGGGTGCCATCCTACCGGAGTGCCTGCGCAGTGATTTGGTCGGTAAGGAGGAGTGCAGCCCCCGTTTCACTGGCTCGGCTCCCTGATGTCCCGGCTGCTTCAAGAGAATGGGGCGGGAGGTACCGAGCAGTGAGAAGGCACCATCCATCCGTCTTCACTGGGGCACTGGCCACTTCCCATTGAACAGCTTCATTCCCATGGTGTCATTAGGGAGAATTAGGAGGAACAGGAGTTCTTAGTCATTTCAAAGCATTGTATAAGCAGACTCTGCCTGGAGACCTATTCTGAGCCTTTTTTTAAATGGAATTATGTCCCTCTGAGACCCAACCTTTTTAATACGAGGCTGTTCACAATTTAAGCGGTGTTGCAGTTTGAATCAGTAGACTGAAAACATGAAAGTATACACCTTTGCTGAGCCTGTGCAATTAGGCTGGAGATGAAGAAAACAGAGAAGGAATCACCTTGAAATCTGAATCTAATTTTAATTTGTGATTTTTGGCTTAATCACAGCACTATTTCCATAGAGGAGAGATGGCGAGAAACTGGTGAAGTTGAAGAGCAAAACTCAGAACAGGTCCCTGAAGGGTCACAAATTTTGTGTACGTCAAGTGACAGGAGTATCTCATACTTAGCTTGAAACAGAAGAACTGGATTCTGCCAGGAACAGCAGCTCCTTCAGAGCAAGCAGTAAAAGATGGAAGAAGGAGCAGTTATTTGTACAGAAATTATAACTTTCTTTTATAAAATGCAGTTGTTTGTCTTCAACACTAAGGTGGATCTACCTCACTGAAAAATATATGTTCACTGACAGGACTTCTGCATTAGAACTATTCTGGGCTAAAGAGGCCCCCAAGGTTGTTTTATACCCATCAGGTTAGTCAGAGTCTACCTGATGTCCCTGACATCAAACAGAAATATATTTGCTTCTGATGAACTTGGCAGAGAAATTAATCCAGTGACTTGATAAATATTTCTCATCTTTAAATATTTGCTTTTTCTTACCAGCTCAGTTCTTTCTGTGACATTTCAATTATTGGCTATTTCAGCTTCTCCTTTAACTTCGGAAGGTCATTTTCTCCATACTCTACAGTAATCCACTTCATAGATTTGCCTCAGTGTTGGTGGTTTGGTTTTGTTTTGTTTTTTTAATTACAGCCTTCAGTCTGAGGAAAAAAATGTGATCAGGAATATATCTCTACTGAACGACCGACAACTTGACAGCGGGAGGAAATTGCAAGTTCCTATTTTATCTGTTTAGCACTAGTTTGACTAGAATAAGCTAAAACATGATGTTGCTATTCCCCAGATGGAATTTAAAATTTAGTTTGGTACTGAATAAGGATTAAAAAGTTTTGAACTTTCACAATCTTTTAGAAATATTTAAATAACTTCTAATGTATTCTCCAGTTGGATTTTCAGTCAAATAGATAAAGTCTTACTAAGCAGTATTTTTTTTCAAGAGTAAGGAGTTTCACTGGGAAATTTTGTGGGTCTATTTTTAAGGTAAAATCAGGGAGGATGGTGAATTCCCATTTTTAACTCAATATTATCTTGATTCTCATACACCCTTGCTCCGTGTTCTCTTCATCTGTTTGCCTTCAGGGGACGGTTATGCTTAATAGATACGTATTAGATATGGTCACCTCAATAATCAGAAGCCAAGTCCTGCAACTCCTGATTAGATGGTCCGACTCTTTTATCATTCATAAAAGCCAGAGCAACAAATTCAAGATGTAGCCTAAAGATTATCTGAAGTGTAAAAGAGCACAGAGTCAACCAATCTCTCAGTAGCATTTCTTATCAATATAGATTGCGGTGTCATAAATCGATACCACCTAGACTAGTCACTGAGGTTCTCTGAGTACATCTAACCCGAGCAGGTGCAGTTTCTGCTGGTTTACCTTTGCTGGGTGCCAGTAGCTGATCTTTGCCATGCATACACTTAGAGCTAATTCCTGCCTAGATTACAGCAGCCAAACCTGATCGGCAGGGGTTCCCCGGAGCCCATTTTCTCCTGCCTTTAGTGATTCCAACACACGGCAATTCTTTTGCACTACTTTTTTAATCTGTCAAAAGGAGAATTTTGTAGAATCCAGGAGAAAGAGAGTCATACTTTTAAGGGCAATTTTCTTCAAATTCCTGCTGCCAGAATACCACAATAATTGACCTCTAATGGACTTCTGTCCTCCAAAGCATTGAATACCCGGTGCCCAGCACCTTCAGTCTTTATGAAACTGAGCAGGAGTTTTGAGGATTCACCTTCCAGTAAATGAGGTTGTGTTTGTTTTCAGGCTTCTTCCAGCCACTCATTTTACAAATTGATGTTATGGATAAACATAAGTAATTAGAGATGGTGTCATGGCATTACTCTGCTCCCCATGTTGACCAGCTCAGGTCAAGCAGTTTTCTAGCATTGGTACCAATGATGCAAAGTTCCTCATGACTCCTTCAGCTGGACGTAGCTCTGACAATTGGAGGTAACATTCAAAGTCCTGCTATTGTAAGTGCAAAAATGTTACATCTTTTATTGTTTTATTATTGTCTGAAATACAGCCCCCACTCCACCCTTTTCTGAGTTCATTCGCCCGATCTGCTTGGAAGCACCAAAGAGCTGAAAATGATTGACTGCTGCCACCGAGTCCTTGATATCAGACTCAGAAACCTAAGTCCATCTCAGGTCAGTAACCTCAGCCCATATTTACTGGCCAGTTGCATAAAAGCAGTACCACAGTGGGCACTAACAGGCAGCAGCGTTCTTCTGGCTGACCGCAGATGCACTGGTAACATGAGGTATGATGGCACTAGCTGGTCCGTTTTGTACCTAGTCTTTGTGTCTGCTTCATCACCCAGGCCTGTTCTAAGTACCCTTAGACCGCATTAACAAACTTTTTCAGAGCTACAAGCTGACAAGTAGGTCATGGCAGCCTTGCTAGCTCCAGCTCTTTAGCTGGTCTGCAAAGAATAAGTTGATTTTGACCACTGCACTTGTCCTTGGGTCGAAGCTTAGCAGGTACAAAAGCTAAACCCCATAGATTTACTGAACCACAGGGAGGTGTAAACTCCTTCAAGCACAGAAGCCAGCAAATCTGCTGAAACTCTGGAGTAGTTTTCAATACAAAATTAAAACATCATGGTCCTCTCCTGATAATGTTTATGGAATAGGATATATATGACAGAAGGAAACTTTGGTCAAAAACAGGAGAAAGGCTGAAGATGCAAAAATTACTATTTAGGGAACCACCATTTATTTTAGCAGGAGATACTGCAGAGAGCACACTGCTGAGAAATAGAAATGTGTGTCCCGATAGGTAGAAGACAGAGAAATCATAGTCTTTTTTTATCTGACTTTGTGAATTGGCCCTTGGAAACTGTTTCCCCCTTTTGAGAGGTGAAGCAATTCTCTCAGCAGTGTGCTAACGAACGAGTGTGCAGCTGATGGGAACACAGCATCTCCTTCCCACATCCCCAGACCTGATTATCAGTAATGACATCCTCTGCATGCTTTGGGGCGGGACAAAGACCGTAACCCTTAAGTGAAAGTTAATTTAGGAAGAGTGTTTGTAAGGATTGTTAGAGGTGGAACAAGCGCGGCAGTGGATTGCGTCTGGCAGTCAGGAGTGTGTAACCCAGGCTGAGCTGAGTCACACGCTGCTTATAAGGAAAAGTAAGTGGAGGTAAAAATGGAAAGCAAAAATATGGTCTTGAATTTTATATTGCCTCCTCTCTGGGAGGGTGACAGTAGAAGTGAGGCATAAAATCAACCTTTCTCCTCTTCCCAGTACCCTCCACTGTTTCTGGATAAGAAAAAAAACAATAAATCCAAAAGGCAGGCAGTGGAAGACATTGCTTCAAAGCACTGCAACATGTGGTAAACTTAACTGGTGGTAATTATTAATCTCCGTGTTCTCCCCTCCCCCAAAATTATTGCTATTGAGTTCACTTAACAGGGTTTGTATGATGTTTTGTGTAGCATTACGTAGTGCTGAAGTGATTAGCTGTGATTAGTACCACTCATGCTGGGAAGTCTTTCACCTGAGGGTATGTCTAAGTTTGCACTTTTTGCGTAAAGTGCAAGCTGATGGGGGCTGCAGCAAAGAGGAAATAGCAGGTAAAAGTGATTTTTGTTACATCGCAACGATAAAGGGATTAATTGAGGGTAGACAGAAAGGATGTAGACAAAGGTAAGAGGTAGCATTTAGACACAGGAAGACTGGCATTCACTGTGAACTGAGGATGTCCAATATTGGTATTTTCCTGCCTTTTTTTTTTTTCCTTCTCTTTTTCCAAAGCTATCTGTCTAGAACATGCTTCCATTTTCTGGAGGAAATTCTTACACGAATAGTTACCTTCTTGTGTAAATTCTATGTTGTCTTATGGATTTCTGTACATCTCACTGCAGGTTATTATGTGTCAGGTCTTCAGTCATAATGGCTGGTAATTTGTTGTGAAAAAGTAAAAATACTGTTCACTTGTTCCTGTTGACTTACTCAGATATTGCTCTGAGGACAATGCTCTTTGGACCGTCTACACTTTGGAAGTCAATTCATGATGTTTGGCATTTTCTGTTAGCATAATCCTCCTGCATTAGTATTGTACATATCCAGAAAACAATCCCTCTCAATAAACATTATTATCTTTTTTTATTAAAAAGCATGTTTTTGTGAGAAAAATTTCCTCTTGTTTATTCTGTTTTATACCAAAAAAAGGAAGCTTGACTGGCAAAAAAAAAAAAAAAAAGGTCAAATAAGCTTATTAAAGGTTGATCTCATTGTTCCTGGTTGTTTTACAGTCCACTATGATCTCAGAAAATAAGAAATAAAGCTTCTTCCTTTAAATATCTGTGCATTTGCTTGCTCCCTAGTTTTTTTGTGTTAGTGAAAGTGGCCTGCAAAATTACAATGAGCAGGGAATATCAGATGGAAATGATGGAAAGACGGGCACAAGAGTGGCCAGCTGGCCCTATTCATACTTGTTCACTCTCTGGCATGCAAACACGCCTCCACACCCATCCCACCCCTCCATCCTGCCAGGCCAGAAAGAAAGGCCTCCCTCCTATTTTCACACAATGGGAGCAAAAGAGCTGGAAAGGCTTCGAAGACAAAAGGGGTGGCGGCGGGGGGATATTTTAGGAAATGCATGCTGTGCTGGAAGGGGAAGGGGAAGGTGGACAAACAAGCTTTCATGATGCACTTGCTCGTGGGGATGACTAGAAACCAGGAAAAATATTTCGGCTTTTACTCATAATCAAACTGAGGCTTAACAAATGAATATATTATGGGCAAAGAGCAATCACACCCGCCTGTGAAAAACTGCTGCACAGCAAAGGGCAGGCCAGAGCCTCCTACCATTTTAAGACCAGACGGTTTCAATTGCTGTTGCCTCAGAGAGGGGAAGCGAGGTGTGGGGGCAGGGTGCAAGAAGGAAAGATGGGAGTGGTAGAAATGAACGTAATCCAAGATGAAAGGACTGCTCTTGTAGGGATGAAAATACTTGCCCAACTAACACGGCAGCAGGTCACAGTCCTGAATGTTCACCGTCATGTTTTGGCAGCTCCAGAAGGAGCTAGAGTTGCATGAGGTGACGCAAGCAGGAGGAGACGTTTAGCTGTCCTACCATCGTTTGTTGCTCAGACGTTCTGTGTTTCTGGAAGTGGGAAGGGGAGGCAGCAGAACCTGTATGGGAGCATCCAACAGCTCAGCTTGGGTTCCTGGGCCACCTATTGAGGTTGCTTGGATTTAGGAGTCACTCTGCTGCTGTTATGGTCCTGTGGATAAAGTGCTGCAGTTACTTCAGCTCCTGCAGTGCCAGCTCCAAGTGTTTAACCATTTCAAAGACACGGACTTGGGAAAGGTGATGCACAAAAGCAATCAAAACGTTGGACAGTATGAGTTGGCATTAGGGCTTCCTTCAACCTACTTTCCCTCTTTATGCTGCCACAGCACCAGTGCTGTGAAAGAGGAGACCGGGGAGGGAGGGACAGCAGTGAAGCCTCCGTTCAAGAGGTACAGCTCCATGACAAACTCGCCGAGCAGCAGCCTCTCCGGGGACAGATGAAACCAAGCTGTGTTCGACACCACTAAGCAGCCAGCTATGCATGACCAGATGGGTTCTTTTGTGTGCATCATCTGTGGGTTTGATTTTTAGGTTTTGTTTTGCTGATTTTATTTTTTTTTTTTAGACTTTTAATTGTTACTATTCACACATAGGCTCCCTTTGACAATGTCCCTGTGGGCTGAGAGATAATGGCAACCGGGCTACTTTTACTGGATTAAGGCTAACTGGGTAAGTCAGTACCAGAGACGTGCCTAGAAGGTGCACAAATATAAGCCATTGTGCCACATTGCCCTTCTTCCACATGTATTTATTATACCAGTAATAAAGAAAGATGGCTCATAGCATCGATATCTTGTTGTGATAGAGAGGACCAGTGTCCGCATGAAGAAACTGCATTCTCTCTCCGCTGTCCTGGATGCTAGGTGTAAAACAAACAACGCCCATCACACCAGGCAGTTTGTCTGACTTTCGGTAGGAATGTTAGTAAGGTCTAGTGGTGCTCAGATAAGTAGGGTTATCCACTTTTAATGACATCTACAGAATCATTTTAGTTAAAGGGGCTGAGTTATGCAGAGCCATTTTAAAAGACACCGTGGTAAGCAGATGAAGAAAGTGGTTTGACCTCTTCAAAGCAGGGATATGATGGACATATTAAGAGTGGGCAAATTGGCCAGCTTCCCATTAGGAGTTTTTCTTAGCGATGCAGTTCCAGTGTGTCACTAAACCATTAGAAGGTCTCAGCTGTCTAGGACATGGGTATTGAAAGGTGGGCCGAACCATTTTCCAAGCACGTTCCTCGAGCTCTCCAAACCACTCTGCCCAAGCAATTGGCCAGCTCTGACACTTGCACAGCCCCTGTGTGTTGGCAACAAAAACTGTCTGTGTTATTGTCTGCTTCATGCTGAATTCTGTTCTACATTCAGAGACAGGAGTATGATTTCCTGAAACAATTTTTTGGTAACAATAAACTCAATTGTTTTGGTGATATGCATGTCTTTTTTGGCCCTGAATACAAATTACAGCCCCTAATTCTGCATCGCCCAATTTTCTTATCTATATTAATTTCAGAAAACTGCAGAGCAGCAGCCAGGAACAAGCCAAAATCGGGACTGGGAAATGTTGCTCCAAGGTAATTGTGCAGAAGGTTTTTGGTTTGTTGGTGGTTTTTTGGGGTTTTTTTTTTTTTTGCTTGCTTGCTTTTTCCAAAAAGGATGCTAGAAAATATGTTGAGGTAGAAAGCATAATTCACAGAGTCTTTAATAAAAAATAAATTACATTTTGTAGCATTCTAAAATAAAGACTGGTAGTCAATTGCTTTGGAAGGACCTGGCATTCAAACCTCTGAATTGCTATTGTATATTTTTTTAAAAAAAAAAACACAACATTCTCAGTGAGGTTAGTTAAACAGATGGTATTTATCTCTGGCTTTGCAAGTGTGCCATATCCCTCTTGCTTCCAAAAGAAATGTTAATGCCAAAATCTTAAAGAGAGGCAGTTGTGAAAGTGTTTCACGAAGTACACACACACACACACACACACACACACACACACACACACACACACACAAAAATAAAAAAAAATAAAACTACATTCACCGATCCACTGCTGGCTTCATTGTGGATGGGAGAGGCCTCAAAGGTAGTATTAACCTGGCTGAGCAGTGATATTTGTCTGTTTGTCAGAGCTCAGAAGCTGGTGGCTAGAAATACAGTTTAGCTTTTATTTGTCTCCAAAACAATATTTGTCAATACTGCAGTGCTGAGGTTTGAGCAGATCAATGGCTGTACATAACTCGCTGCCTGAGGGCTTTATTATTAATACAGATGCAGGCAGGCTAAATATTGAGTGACGTTATTAGAAGGGGATTGTCCTTCCCTCTGTGACTTTGATGCCGAATAAACCTAAAGCCCACTAACAAGTAGCCAGGATTCTGCTCATACTTGCAAGAAACTGTCTCTCCCTTTCTGTCCATCATGGGAGTTGTTGAATAATCTAAGGAAGATTATTCAAACTAAGTTTTGGAGTGCTAGCAACCTGAGTTAGCATGTAGAAAGAAGTTTGCCTTCTTGGATGAAAGGCTGAGTTATCTCTGTTCAACATCTTCACCATAATACCGGGATTAGACTAACTTGTGAGAGGCTCCAGAACTTTCATCCTCCTGAAATGCTGCACACAGGACTGTGGCATAATTAAGAACTGGCACATACTGGTGACTCTGGTTTAAATTAATGTCTCATTTCAAAAAAAGAAAGAAGCACATGTTAAAAAAGAAATATTAATTGCTGAAGCAGGAGACTTTTCCACTTACAGCCTGGTACCTGTATTAACCTCAGACAGTGCGACCCTTGCGCATTGGGGTCTACACAGATGTTATACTGCCACATTACTCTGACCTGAGGTTGGTCCCAAGCCCTCTTTGTGCAGTCCAAAGCCTGCTGCGCCTCAAATGCCACCACTTGCTGCAGCCCCCCTGGGCGTCAGAAGCAGCCAGATGCTAAGCTAAGGAAGATGCTTTCCAGGCACACAGCTGGCTGCAGAAACAGTCGTCCTGTCAGGTCCGGTGGTGCCCAACTAGCTGATATGTGAATAGGCAACTGACTGGTGAGCCGTACCGTGTTGTTCCCTTGAATAATATTTAACCTGAGCTCATAAAAGAAATCCTGTTGACCAAAAAGGAGATAATAGCTACATATAATGCCCCTTGGTCGCTATCACATTAAGTATTGCGGTGAGATTTCCTCCTGAAGTAAGCATATAAATGCATGTTTAGATAACTTTTTTTAACCAACTTTTATAATAAATGAAACAATCTTGTGCTTACTTGAAATGTAGCAGTGAGATTTTTAAAAATGCCACTCAGTAAAGGAATATTTTTCTGCTGAAGAAAACAAAATTTGTGTAGTTGGGGGGTTTCTCAGGTGATTACAGACTATCTACACGACAATAACTTAACTTTCAACACCCAGTGACATTAATTTCACTTGACTTCCTGTCTTAAGGTCAAAAACATTAATCAGCACTTCTATCATTAGCTCAGTTTCCTTTTCTATTAAGCGATTATGATCACTTACTATTAATGAGTCGTGAAGTTTTAATAAATTTTTGCTAGTGTGAAATTGCTAAACAGTAATTATGGCATATACTGTATGGATGGTTTGTTCCACAATGTACATTTTGCTTAATGTTGGTTAGAAACATCTACAAAAAACAACAGAAAATAATTAACCAGTTATGGCTGAGGATGTGGAATGGCCTTTTTCACCATATTTATAGTCAATAAAAAGACAAAGCAGGTAATTTTTTTTGTCATTGCTTGAATTATTGTATTTCTGGACCTTGTGACTTTTGCAGTTCTTTATATGAAATGGCACTACCAAGGCTGCTTACTAAACAGGAGATGAAAGAAAATATCACATCTTTTAAGAGCTATTGTTTTAACTTGTGCTATATTTCTACTGTCCTGGCATTGAAACAACAAGGTTAAAAAACAAAAGCCAGACCCTTTCCGTTAATACAGAAGAGAAATAATGCAGCAAATCCCATTGCCAAAAAGTAATGTCTGAATACTGGCTCGGCTTTCCTGTAGCTTGCTATTACTCACAGACACAGCTAAACAACAAATGCCAGATGCTCATTTGGAGCTTGGCTGAGTTTTTTATTGGTTAACTGACTTTTTTAAACACTCGTCAACCAGGAGCTGGACTAACAGTGGCTAACGAACTGGAAGGTAAGTCTGAACACTGAACATATCAAGAGTTATACTAAAGAAAACAAAGGAGGCTGCAGTGATAACATTCTCAACTAACTGCCCCCTGTTCCCAATTTTCTGGTTTACTGACATCAGTGAAATTTGCTGAGAAGACTATACCTGCTAGAGCCACTGCAGATGAACTCCCTTTTGTACTAAAGCCAAATTTTCTGGACCACCTAAAGGGAGGAACAGAGTCAACGGAGGCACACTGGCTTTGCTGAGCACTGTTTCTGTGAGACTGCACCCATCTCACAGCAGTTGGGACCTTAGGAAAATGTAAGATTAAATCCTTTTCAGTGTTTGTTGCTATGCAGATATCTGTAACGTGCGTGGAATGGAAGTTGTGTTGTCTTATCAAACTGGTGCTGAAAAATTGAAGGTGGTTCCAAGAAGAGCCAAAAGGATGATTCTAAGAGTCTGTGAAAAGCATGGCTAATAATAAATCTCTAACAGTGCAATCTCCTCACAAAACCACTACACACTGTCTTGAACACTGACTGTAGGTACCTAACAAGGAACATAAATTAGAAAATAGAAAGTTTTCCATCCGACAGACGAAGTTTTAACAAGGCTGGCTGGCTGTTAAATCTAGACCAGTTCAGAACAGAAAAGTGTCACATTTTCACCAGAGAATGTAAGCAAACATAGGAACAAGTAAACAAGATTTGTACTGTGTTCTCCACCATTGAACAAAATCTTTAAAACCAGACAACGTGTTTTTCCCAGAGAAAAGCTGTGTGCAAAGAATAATCCAGGAAAGTCCTACACCTTGCACAGTGCCAGAGGATAGCCTCTTAGTCTATAATGGATAAACCCATTTCTCTAATATGTAGTTCTGTAGTGTTTGGAGTTGCCACTTTGGGATGTCGGAATGGAGTCTTTGCACTGACTTTGAAGATTCTTTGTATTCTGAAGTGCAAGAACAAGACACTATTCTGCTTATTTCAGCCATGGAACAATCACAGCAGATCTTGACTGAGAGCATACGTGTATGCGTGGGAAGGCTGGCATTGTGCAGGTCTGCAAAATGTCTCACATTAGTTGACTCCTGTACCGAAGAAGGACAACACCAGCAGGGTGCAGTCAGAGATACTGGTCCACCAAGTATCCTGTCATAGCACTGTAGAACCCAGTGGCATGATTCACAGCTGTATTTCAATGCAAATCTAGTGTTAGTCTACCAGAAATTGAACAGGTCATCGCTTTCCATTATAAAACTGGTAAATGCCCTGGATCTTGCATAGCCTGGGATTAAATAGAAGTAAAAACAAACTAATGGGCTTCCTGCGTCTTCAGCAAAATCTGTGGCATTGTAAATAGCAGTTCTGTCCAAAGTACGCAGTTGCACCATACTGCTGGGACAAGGTCATAACTTTATTGGTAGCTGAGTGACCATCTGTCCTTGCAGATGTTAGAGTATCATCTCCTTGGAGAGTTATAAAGCAATCTCAGTCCATACTGGAGGAACCGCATTGCTCACCAGCAGTTACTGGCATCCCTGCCTGTATGACTTGTACTAATCTGAGGAAGATTATTAAAACATTAATTCATATCTCTTGTCTTCATCTTCCTGGCCTGATTCTCACAATGTTCATTACTAGGTAATGTGCAGTTATATCATCTAAGTTTTATAACTCTCTGAGGATACTTTGGGTCAAAAATGAGCTTGAGATTCCAGGGCACAAGAGAAATACAATTTTTATCTGAAGAAACAACGAAGTGTAGCGAGAATTATGACCAGCAAAAATCATCGTAGCCAAGTATCTACTGAAAGCAATTTTACTTTAATTGCACCTGAAACTGACAAATCCTGAATATGTAGAAAGGACGGTAATTGCTTTGTGGGGATTTGCAAGGAGCCACTGAACGGTGCCTTGGATCCATGCGCTGTATAGGATTACTGGGAAAGCCCAGCCAGGCATATGAGGACATCCAGTTAACTTAAAGCACATGGTAATTCCTATAATCAAATTTGTTGTATAAAGATTAAGCAATCTCAACAATGAGCAGGTGATTGGATCATCAGCACCTTTCCCTCATTCATTAAGGGTGCTAGGACTCCTTAATACGTGTGACTGGTGCTGTTATAACACAGTGTGTTCCTTGCTCGATAGCTGGGGTGCGTGACACAACATTTGTATTTGTGTAGCCATGCTCTGAAAATGCCCCTTGGATAAGTGGGCAGCCAAAGCAGGTGCAGCAACATGTGGGGCCTGAGTCAACTCCACAATGCCATTTTCAGCATTGTCAAGAGTTGAGCTCTAAGCTTCTCCGAAACCCACCCTCAGTACCCAGGGACTGCTGAAAATGCAGGCTCGATCCAGTTTTCAGGGTTGGCAATGGATGAATGAGGGTTCAAACCACTAAAACTGGGCTTGGAAACAAAGAATTAAGGATGGGGGCGAGGCGAGGCACACACATCTTTTAAAGAAGGAGCACCAACACCTCTCAGAGGCAGTGGACAGACCACAGGACTGCTTTTTATCCGTATGTAAAAGGAAATGATAAACATGACAGGCCTTTAATGGAAAGTAGTCACCAGCCATATGGTGATGTCTGGCTAGGGGTTGAGATTGTTCGACCAAGCAAGTGACGCTAAGGCAAAGTCAGAGCTTGTTTCAAAGCTCATTCCTCACATTTGACAAGGGTTTGTGTTGCCAGCTGCATTGTTTCCTCTCTGCACGCTACTTTCTGTCTGCTCTTTTCATGGCTTTGTACTCAATTACTGGATGGCAAAGTATCGCTAGGTTTAAAATAACGGTATATATGCTGTAAATTCACATTTTAAAACAGATTTCAAGTTGATGATGTTCCCTACACTTAGTCAGAGAAAAAGCTCTATATTTTAACCCCCTTCAGTTTTGAAACACTTTCAGTCCATTAGAGCCACATAAATACAAGGCACAAAACAATAACAGGCTACAAATCAATACATTTGCACAGCCAGACCTAAATAAATATGATCCAGTTGCTGACTCAAAAAATCTCAGAATAGTCCAAAGTTTCAAGAGTAAAATGCTGGTGATGAAATAACATTCAACTGCGTGCAAGAAACCCTGACCCTCTTGCCAGGTGGCACACACAGTACAAGGTATTAGGAAGTTATTTGTCAACGTGGAAGGCCAGTCTTCTGAAAAAGTAATGGAACAGTTAAAATTTAGCCTGCTGTGAAGTGGGGCATGGTTCAGCATTATTGTGGACAGTGGGCTGTTTAGTGGAATGAGACACGTTCAGTTCAAATAGTCAACAGTGATTTCTTGTGAAGCAAGCATTAGGCCTAGCAGGAACTTTATAAATAATACACAACAAAATCATAGTTTTCAGCTTGGAAATTGGTACTAAGCATACAGACATACACATACTATAATCACACGTGATTGGTATCGCTGCAAGGGAACCTCAGAAAGCCTATAGGAAGAGCCGAATCAGGAAGAATGACAGCCTCTATTCATGTTGCCTTGTACATCTTACGTGTTTCTGCTCTGCAGCTGGTTTTGTAAGAAACAGCAGAGGACGTTTCAAAAGATCATACGTCAAACACCTGGGACAGAAAAAAACAAGAAAAGAAGAGAGTGTTTTGTTCAATTTCAAACTATAAGCAATAAAGTCCTTTGGATTCAAGCCCCATGTAGAAATTTAAAGTTCAAGTCATTTTATGCCATGATATTCCTCTCTTGCTTAGAGTTATCGCTTCCTGATCCTGACACAAATTAACATTTTGTTGCATCAGCCATCCGTGATGGGCACAAGCATAGCAGGGATACGCACATGAGTAAAGGGCAAAAGGCAAAGCAGGTACAAGAGGAATAGCCCCTCTGTACCTTTGGGCAAGCAGGTAGTCTGCTCTTACGTATGCAGTTCAAACGTACGTTTGTCCCTTCTTCTGCATGATAAAAATACTCTGATAAAGAGTAGGCGTGGCCATATTTCACACTAGTCAAAGTCTATAAGCACATATCAAAATAATTGGTGGATTTGGATTAAATAATTTATGTATGAAATAATGGGGGTTTTTTCTTTTCTTGTTTCACCCTCTGTTTCTATGAGAAAGGGAGGACTGAAAGGCCTGAGAATTTTTCCATCGCTTTTGGGGTTCAGAGCCCAAGGACAGTGATCTGAGGCATCAGCTCTCTCCCTAGTGCAGTTGTCCCTAGTCAAGTCTTCTTGCTGTGGAAAAAAAATAAGATAAGATAAAATAAGATAGGATAAGATAAGATAAAACAAGATAATAAAATAAAATAAAATAAATGGGTTCCCCAGGGTGAAAATGTTGGACTGCTCTATGCATATTTATGCATATACCTCTACATTTGATGGGTTCTGGCCCTACTGTTTTCTCCACAAAAAATAAAGGTTTCCTCTGGCATACCCCCTCAAACGTGATCTTAGTGATTCAGTTATTTTCAGCAAAATAAATAAAAGTCCCCTAACTTTTTAATCTGCAGGATACTCATTTAGAGTATTCATAAGATCGCATCTGCGCTAAAGCACACCACCACCTTTATGTGCTTATTCAGCTGTCTTGAGAGGCAGGCAAATGCTGTTAAATCCATTTTATGGATGAGGACATAAAGATTCAAACAGTCTAAATAGGGATTAAATTGAAGTTAGGAGCCAGACTCTCAGAAAGTGATGTACAGTGTTTGCTCTCCACACCCTCTAATCCCAAAGATGACTTAATTGAGTCAGTACCTTCATGCTGGACTCCAGAGCTCATTAAGCACTTTTGCATGCTGGCAGGCTCCCTTGGTGGAGCAGAAAGGCACCTGTCTCCCACCTAAGTGCTATCACACCTCAGGGATACATGGAAAAACACCTCAACTCTGCCCAGGCTCTCAATGGAAAACACTGCTGGAGCAGGGTGCTGTGCTGGTGCTGGGGCTGTGGCCAAAGCCAGATGTGGTCATGTTGCGTTCCTGTGCTGAAGTTGGTTCAGAAAGCAATGCTGGTCGAGCTAGTTGTTGTTTCCTTGTAGCTGCTAACCCTGAATGAATTCCTCCTCTGAGGGTTTGAAAGTGCACAAAGCCCACAGAGGATTTCCATTGAAATCAGGGAGAACATGTGTACAAGTGTTAATCAGTGCTGTAAGTGTTGTACAAGCTACAGCAAGATTATGACCACTGTCTTTCTGCCTTCTGGGAGAAAGAATTCGGATAAATTCAAAGACGACTGACGCCTTCATTCTTAATTTGTTTTATTTCCTTTCGCATGACTACACAGAAGAGATGGATTGTCTGCAGTGAATTGTGTCTCTTAAAGATTCCCTGAGTGGGAATCTTCCTACAGAAGATGCAGTTAAAGCATAGCCTAAAATGATAGTCCAGACGAAGAGCATAACTATCATTGGTGCATACTGTAACCACTTTAGGAAAATTATCTGGTAGCATATAATTCATGTTACATGACAGCATTTTGAACAGGATAAGATAAAAGGTTAACTCACAAAAATCCGCGGCTAGCAGCCCTTTTTTGACTTCTCAGAGAAGTTTGCAGGCATTCTGGAGTCTGACCCGGTGACTGTTAGTGAGTAGGTACTACCCTTTCTTCTAAGCTTTATACACCACAGACTCTCCTAGGCTAGTCTTACCCTCTGAGTACTGTAGACCCTAAATCTGACCCTAACTATCTTAATAATAATCTGTCTTTTGTTAAGAGCATGGCTGATGCCATCACAGCTTTAGGAAGTCCCACTGTGTTTATCATCGATGCAGTTCAGAACACTGTATAGTGGCAATACTCCAATTATCTTGGAAGGAACTGTACTGGACGCTCTATAACTAACATATACCTTACCCCAAAATAGTCATAATGCATGCAAATACTGCATTTTCTTGTACAAATATTCTCTTAATGAACTCAGAGGCTTGAGATGCACTAAGATTTTGGCTCTATGTCTATGATCTTTCTCCATGGAGAAATTGTCCTGGTTCTAGTCAACCATTGCGACCACACTGGGACAATCCCCACTGTGAACAATGAAGGGCACTGTCTTTAGTAGTGGAGCTCATCTCAATTTCAACAAAGCAGAGGTGCAGCAGCATGCCCAAACCATCCACATCATTGTGCAGGAAACAACATATTACAGTTCTGGGAAGTTCTCAATATTGAGGGAGGCTACCTCTTTATTCATAGGCTCTCAAATTCACTATCCCTCTCCCCTGCAACACAGAAGGTTATTAGAACAATTTCCCTTCTGTTCATATAATGAAACCACTCAGCAGGAATAGTTAATTAAAAATCCATCCTTTGAACTCTCAATTTGGAAAAAGAAAAGAATTCCAAGTAGTTTAGCTCTCTCAGGAAATGAGGCAAGATGAAAGGAGTACAGGCATGATATGGAAATGCATTGATAAAGGACCTGTGGGACAAATGAAGTCATCAGCCCAAAGAGAGGAGAAGAATCAGTGAGCAAACTCCAGAGTGAAGATGATTTTGGCTCAGGTTTGAGACATCTTAAATGCTTCTAATCTTCAGAGGTTAGGCATTCAAAGCTAGCTGAAAGCCAGATCTTCTTCTAGGCCCCTCTTATCATTAGTCACTTCTGAGAACCCAGCCCTGTTCTGCTCTCTTCAGCCTGTACTTTCTTCTGGGCTTTGATTCTGTCATGTTAAGGCTGCATGTTCCACCTGTGAGAATGCAAGTGGGTGCTATGCACACCTGTTGTCAGAACGCTGACGGATTTTTCCGCACAAGAAAAACAAGGACGTAATAATTTTCAAATAGATTCTGGAAGTGACTCTATTCACAAGAGTCAAATCAAGCCTAGAAGCCCAGGATTAATGATAACTGATAAAAGATTCTTTCTACCCTTGCTAATAGAACTAACTGGACAAATAGGCATAAAACTCTATATAATCTATAAGATATTAAATGCTTTCTTAAACTTTGCAACTAAGAAAGAGAAAAATAATACAAAGAGAAGCAGAAACAGAAGGTTGTTAATGGGCTTATTTCTACAAGTTCTGTTAGGAAGATTAAATTTAGCAATATTCTCCTTGTGAAATCACTTCCTCTGCCAGTAATTTTCATAGCATGTATCCTCAGGTATGGCTTTTTTTCTGATTAAAAAAGTGCTTGCTGACGTTGGCCAATCTGTTGATCAATAGGTCTATCCTTAGTAGCTGTCAGTCATTACCCTCTTGTCCTACATGGAAGCTGAGGTTCCATCATTTAGCATTCATTCTGATTCAAAGCAGCCCCAAATCTCAACCAATTTGCCTATGGATACAGAACAAACGGATCTAAAAAAGATGTGACCTTCATGTATCAAAACAGCTGCCATCTGGAGGCCATAAATGTTGTGATCCTACATGCTTCTGCACAAGCATGCAAATTGAAGTCAATTTTGGTAACTCGGGCGTAATGAGGTTCAACAATTACTGTTAAAATTACAGGTTACAAGCTGGAAACTGAGCCATCATCCTTATACACCCTCTAAAAAGAATAAAAGGAAAAATAAATATTCAAAAAAAGTTTGTTTATATAATAATTTGTTCCCTTTCTATTTCACTCCCCCGTTTATAATTTCTCAGGGTCTGTGTTCAATGTCCCCTGCTCTTTGTCACAATGTGCCACGTGTGTCCAGATGTCTTATGCTGCCTAGCAGTGCCTCCAACTCCTAGATACCGTGAGACGAACATTTGAATTAGCACAGATACGCTCCCAAGGAACGCTATGCCATGAATAGCCTTAGGAATTCGTTAGGCACCCAACTTAGGAAAGCACATACGCTCATTCACATGCAGCTAACAGGATGACATCAGGCTGCACGCAGCGAGACCTGGGTCATTTCACTCTGTCCTGGTTCAGCAGCAAGCCCAGCCTCAGAACTCCCTGCTCCCCGGCTGCTCGTTCTGCACGTCCCCTCCTGACCCCCATGTCTGATACGCCTCACTTGTGCCATCATGACTGTTTGTGGAGCTGAGCCGTAACCTGGATTCCTGAAATGAACAGCCTGAAAATAACTGTTAATAATAAACTGTTGTATCAACACAGCTGAGGGGTGATGAACTGCAAGAAGGTAGGTGGGAATTGGCTGGGGGGAAATGCGTCTTCGGCCAGCTCTGCTGCTGAAACCCGTTATCTCCCTGATTGCTTCTCTCAGTTACAGCAGGGGTGTTAGTGAAGTAGCATTGATGGGATATTAAGATATTAATATCCACATAGATATTAAGAAACGGGTTCATGGGGACATTTAAACCTTTTATTGCTGTTACTGCTGTGAATTTAAATAGCATACCTCTTTCTGCTACACTTTCTTATAGTACCTTTGAGGACAACAGGGAATTCAATGCCGGATCAGCCTGCGATCTCTGTGGTCCAGTGCCCTGTTGTAACCACTGGCCAGTAAGACACTTCAAAAGAAAGTCCGTACAGCTCAAAGCTGCAGTTGCAAATGAACCCGTCGCCTGGGAAGTTTCTTACTGGCTTCAGTGGTCTGAAGGTGTCTTAAGATTATCATGAACACCCTGCTCTTTATAGAAGGGCTCATACCTAGTTTACTGTTTTAAAAGCATGGATTGTAACTCATACAAAGGATATATCAAAAAAATCAGTAACACTGAGGCCAGATAAACTGTGATGTTTCAGCTAATTTCAGATTTTGAAGCTTAGGCACAGTTTTATATATTTACATTGCCATCATTTTGCTGTGAGAACCATGGCTGTGGATGTGTTTGCATCCACACCTAACACCAAGGCTTAAAGAGCTGACAGTCCAAATAGACTAGAGAAAGGAGAAGAAATACGCTTATCCTTATTTTACAGATAAAGACAGTCCAAATAGACTAGAGAAAGGAGAAGAAATACGCTTTCCTTATTTTACAGATAAAGATCTAAGACAGAGAGAAATGAGGGACCTACCTCAGGTCATACAAAGAGTCAATAGCAGGAATTGAACAAAGATTGTCTGAATCATGCCCGGTGCGCTAATATCTTGACCTTTATACCAAGGCATTTACACTTCCATAGGAAAGCGTTATATAGATGGCTGAGGGAAAGCAGCGTACAATTAATTATGTTTTACCTGCCCTTTCTTTCCTTGTCCTCAGTTACCCGCTGGCCCCACAGCCTGAATCATGAATTCTTGAAGAATTTTCTTCATTCAGGGAATCTGTATATAGAAGATAAATAGAAGCTGGAGGAAAAATGCCGAGATGATAGAGTAGGTGGAGGAGGTTTTCTATGCTACTAGTGTATTTCAATATACTCCTTGTCTGAGCTCTGGGTAGCTACTCTGAAGAAAGAGTGAAAAAGGCTGAATACTTGACTTTTTCCTCTAGGTAACAGCCACGGTAGGTGCTAAAGAAAGAGTGTCCCAGCTCTTTAAAGAATGACATAAAGAAAGAATTTTGTTAAAAATATGAGAAGAAAAATCCTGTGCTTTATTTCTTGCCCTGAGAACTTCCAGACATTACCCAGTAGGTGCAGAAGACCTCAGGAGACATTGGCAGTGGTAACTGTAATGGCTGAGGGAGCCAGTGAGGAGTTTTTAAAGGGCTTATGGGATTTAGGAGCATAAGTCCCACTGACAGGTATTACATTCCTTAGACTTGCCTGAAATGCCACACCACAATTAACACCTGGAACAGCAGATTTTGTGCATTATCCTTCATAACTGCAGGTGATGTTGGATTAGATTTAATTTTTTATTACACTAAGAGATTTTTTTACTTGTGCTGGGAATGAAGTTCTGCTCTCTGAGCTGTTCAGAGTCACGGCCTCACGTTTCTAAGGGCTCTTGGGCATGGGGTAGCTGTGACTCGGACTATACGCTCACCAGAAACTCCCACTTCCAGCCTTCCTTCATAGTCTCCCTTCCTGGTGATACCATCTCTCCAGTGTCTGCTCAAAAGACCCTAAACTGAACAACTTATTTAGACCTCAGTGCCAGGTACACTGAATTATGTTGGAGGCTGCTCTTCAATTTATAACTTTGTGTGAAGAAATTCAGAAAGAAATTTCAGCCTGCACAATCTCTTTGTGCTCTCACCTGTGTGGATGGAAACCAGGAGACATACAAAGCAGTCACACGTGTCGCTGGTTTGAATAGCTTCTTAAAAAGTTTACATCTGGCACAAAGGCACACGTGCACGTGCAAACTCTACTATCTGCTTCTTGTATAAAGCACATTTGGGAAAAGAGAATCTGATCGTAACAGAAGAGTGGCTGCTTAGTCAATGTCTTGCTCTTCACATGGGGAGCCACGGCTCTTTCCTGCCAGCAGTCATCTGTGAACTGAAGAAAGCTTTGAACAGCCACAATTCAGACACTGATCCCGCTAATCCCACTAATCCCATGCCCCGATGTGCTCCATTAGCCTGTGAAAGGCAGATTTGGACTTTCACAACTGGTGGCACTCTACGCTTCAGAGAGGTGCCTCATACATTTCCCTAGACCCAAGCAAAAGGGGAACAGCGAGGTTGCAGCCAAAGGCGCTACGCGGTGATTGTGCCAACCCGTGAAACGAGCTCCCTGGAGGCCCGTGGATGCTGGTCTCATCTGTATCCGCACACCAAAAGTCACCATCAGTCTCTGTGACAGCTCCTGGTTGTCGTTGAAGAAACTTACTATCTCATGACACTGTTAAGAGCAGAGCGAGCCAGCACTGCCGCTGGAGTAAGTGTCTGCTGATGTACAGAAACTATCTCCAGGCTTCACTTTAGTGCCACCAATTTCAGCAACTGTTTTCACATGGAGATACGTAGCCAATGTGGAGCAGGTGCAGTAGCTACAGAAGTGGAGTGAGAAAAAGCATTTTTGTTTCTTTTTTAGGCCCTCAACTGGCACTGCTAAGCACAAGTATATATTACCTAGCCAACAAATGCTGCGAACTTTCAATCAAAGATGACAACATCTGGGTGGGAAAGATTCATTCAATCCTAAGGAAACTTCTTTGTAGCTAAAAGAAGGGGAAAGATGCTGTGTGTGGATGCATGTGTGTGTGTCTGAGAAATGGCACACTCTTCGTACCGATAAACTTTAAAATATGATTTACTCTGTGCAGGCAGCAGTCTCAGACATCAAAGCTTCAGACTCAGTGCAGTGTCAAAAAACCATGAAGCTTTAAAACTCGACCAACCATCAACACCAAGCTGAGGCTGAAGCTTTTACTCTTGAGACCGCTGACTGAACGGATTAGATTAAAAAACCCCACAACTCTCTAAAACTGTGGGTAGAAAAATAAATGACTAAATGTATGTTTGCTCAAGTAGATCTTTATTTATCCTGCTGCACTCTATGCATCAGTATTTAAACTCACTGCACGTTAAATGGAGGCTAAAACCAGCTGTATATGCACTAGTCCATGAACTAATGATAACAAATGTATCCAGCAGAGGAGACAAAGTTTTGCTTTTAATCAGAGAAATGAAACAAAGACCAAGGTAACAGCGCGTTAGGTATTTTCTCTCATGCTGCAGTGTGAGTTGGCCTAGAGCCATGCAGCAAAGTACAGCTCTTTCCTTTGTGCATGCATTTTTACAGAACCATTGGTGATCCACCCAGGGTTATTGTGCCAGATGTGTGACCTGGACTGGTTCCACCGGCTGGGCAGAGAGGGAAGGTGTTCTGCCGCAAGTGCTGTGTTAGATCCTGGTAACTTGAGGGCCATGGACTGCTTAGACCCTTCTGTCCATATAGTAGAGCCATGTCTAAAACTGCTATGGAGCCAAAGTGTGGGACTTCCTTGTGTCAAGCTCTGTCTGCGGTTGGAAAAAGCTCATTCAGCGAGGACCATAAACAGGCAATATACATAAACAGAGAAAAAAAATGCCTGAAGTGTTACCATTTCACTTTTATGTATCAATAATAAAACATGGCACAGCTCTTCAGAACGTTATTTAAGGCCTTTCCCTTAATTTCAGTGGGAGTTACATACTGCAGTGACTCACAGAAACTATTCCAGATACTCACCCAAGTCTTTCATACGGTCTGTGAAAGAGATGGGAAATGACTACAAAGCCCTCTTGTAGGTATTACAGTCATGTGTATTCTTTTTAGAGCTGCATGTTTACATCCTTAGATTTTGCCACCAAGTGAACACTTGAGGAAGACACAACCTGGGAACCTCAGTTACAGAATCACAGAATCACTGTGGTTGGAAAGGACCTCTGGAGATCATCAAGTCCAACCCCCCTGCCAGAGCAGGGTCACCTAGAGCAGGTTGCACAGGACAGCATCCAGGCGGCTTTTGAATGTCTCCAGAGACAGAGACTCCATCACCTCTCTGGGCAGCCTGAGGGTGTTGAACTTGTGACACCCTCTACTCCTAATGCTCCTGTTGAAAGGGAGTGAAGTCAGTTTTATTTGGATTCGGTACTCTTGTATGAGAAGGTGACTGAACTGCTGATGGGGGACACTGCCTCACTTTCAACAGCATACACAGATTTACAAATAGCCTGCACCAGCTGGTGGGCTGCAGCTGAAATGATAGTTGGCATTAATATTGCTTGCACAGCTTATCTACGGGACTACTTTGAATGGGTTTCATTCTTGGGACTAGAATTAGCCTTCTAGTATTGTGCACAGAAAAGGATTGCCTCCTTTCCACTAAGATTTTACAGCCTGATTTCATGTTAAGGGGCACTGGTTACTCTTTCCCACAGTTCCTTTCCCCTCTCCATGTGGTCACAGATAGCAACCTCTCTGTGTTCCTTCATGGCAAATTTGCACACTTCAGAGAGTCTCACCTCCAACCTGCTTAGGGCAAATTGGAAGGAAAAAAAAAAAAAGCAAACCCCAACAATACAAACAACAACAAAAATTGATTTTCTACAATATAAAAGAAAACTGAATCTCTTCCTGTTGGTATGTAAGCCCTACTGCTGACAAAGAACAAGGTGGAAGGGAAAACAAAGAGAAAGATAAGCGATTGAATGAAGATTCCAGGTGGGAGGCTGGCAGACTGCAAAACTCCACCTCTTCTGCCACTTATTAACACTAGGACCACTTAAGAGGCAATGTATTGTTATTTCTGTATCAGAGCAGCCAACCAAGCTTAGTGACATGGAACAAGTTGTCAATAGGCCCACAGAGCTGCAGGAGGACTTTAATTGAGTAAGAACATATGTCAGGAGAGGGTGGAGGCTGGGTTCTTTTTATTAGCAAGAGATGT
This sequence comes from Burhinus bistriatus, assembly GCA_013397275.1. Lineage (NCBI taxonomy): Eukaryota > Metazoa > Chordata > Aves > Charadriiformes > Burhinidae > Burhinus > Burhinus bistriatus. Next base: position 276,247 of record VYXH01000326.1, read on the forward strand.
TACTAGGCACGGTAGCTTTTGAGAAGGAAAAACTTCTATTCCTTTGTCTCTTTTATCACAAAAATCTACTAAACCACAAACCGTTCAGCTTTGCAATGAAAGAGCGCCTTTTGTGTCATTTATATTACCCTACTGTGCTCTTATTATTAACAGTTTTATGCTTAAGAACAGCACTTGGAAAAAACATGCTCTTAAGAGCTTGAAAACACTCCCTGCAAAGCTTTCTTCCTTTGCTCCCACCCCAGAATCTCAATCAACAAGTGGATTTTGTATTTAGGCTCCCCCCTCCACCCACCCAGTCGCTTTTGTGAAATATTAATTCCTCCTCAAGTTCCAAAAAAAGCTATTGAAAAACAGCTTGAGACACTTTTCTCCCTCTGGTAAGTGCCATCCAAGACCCTTAGGGTGTCTGGAGAGCAGGAAGGTTAGGGGGTGAGAGGTAGGAAAAGCTATTGCCCTTTATGAAGGAATGACAAATCTGAGAGACAGTTAAGAAAAACCTGTCAGGACATGCAAATTTGCCTCACTGCACTGAAGTCTCTTGTCTTTAAGAACGATGGGAGAAATAGGGCAATCCTCACTCTCTCTCAGGAGAAGAGGACCTTGCCTGAGCATGTGTGCTGTTTGGGTTCACAGATCCTGTGCAGTTCAGGAATGATAAGTTATCACAAGCTCTAGACTAGAGACTTGAGCAGACATATTTTGACTTTCAGCCCTCTATCCTGCTACATGCTACAATAAGCATCTCTTCTCTGCATTTCTTCCGTTTTTCACTCTAAGTTAAATTATTTTCATCAGTGAAAAGTGCTGGCCTATCTGAGCATCATGGGATAGACCAAATTTGGGAGATCTACTTTATCCCAAGACATAGGGGGAGAAGGGCCAGGGCTGACAAGTGATGATCTCTACCTATTTAAGACACAAGTAACAACAGTGGAAAGTTTTCCACTGCCATCCTACAAAGTACTCACGAACACAATCATTTTATTCAGTAGAGTAGTGCAGTTTGTGCTGGTTCAGTCTGCAGAGCAGTTTTGGTGCACACCAGCTAGGTAGCTTGTAAAGGCAGCTAAGCCTGAAGCTCCAGTCCAGGCATGTGTCAAACGTGTCCAACCATTAATGGGGATGTGATGGTCTGCACCAACAACTGGGTGTTTGGAGAGCATTTAACAAGTTGCCTGGGGGGAATTCCAATCTTGGGGACCAGACTACATCCAAAGTAAAGCCTTCAAGCTGCCCACCTGCCTCTGTCTGAGTCTGCCTATAGACCCTCTGACTGATCTGCCCTAAGGATGCCAAATTATTATTATACCTAAAGCCACAGCACGTCTCCTGTGGCAGAAAGGAACCCTCAAAAAGGACTAGAGGACTATGTAGTTTCCATGGCTTTTTTTCAGACTACAGGCAGGGAAGTCTGATGCTTCCAGTGCTGCCTGCAATGCCGAGGAACAGTGGGTCTTGCTATGGTCTCCTCAGAGACTTGACTGAGTCTCTAGTCTGCCAGAAATTAATGCAAGAATCTTAAAGTAAGATGAGCTAAGACAACTGCAATGAAAACATGGAATAGGGAGACGATTGATGTTTCGGGGATCTTTCTTTTGATACTTTCCATCTCTCACAGAGAGTTTCACAGTAAATGATTCTTAATTTCCCAGATGTACAGTCATTTCCCCTGAGTGTGTCTTTTCAGAGACTCCGATAACACAAGCTCCCATGTATCTCTGGGTAACGTTTTGCCCTTTTTAGAAAGGACTTTGGACACACAGCTCTGAAGTTAAAATTGCATGCAACTGATCAATGTTCATGGTTAAATATAATCAAATAAGACATTTCTCCTCTGATTAATTTCAAGTGCGTTGTCAAAGGTGGTACAGATAATATCAAATCCACATAGCAAGGCAAAAGAGGCAGCACAATGTCTCTGTACTTTTCAGCTGTCTGGTTTGATGAGACTGTAAGGATTGTTCCACTCTCGGCAGGGAGGAGCACATCTCACATGCACACAAAAAAAAAGAAGGTGGTATTCTTCATGGTTCACCAATAGGGGACAGCCTTTCGCATATTTGTCAGATTAACATATTCTCGGATGGCATTTCCCAGGGGGAATAAAGTGTCTCAAGTTGTTTTTCAAGCTCCTGTGCACTGTCTGAACAGATAGTTATGAAATTGCATTGCTAATGCTTACAGTGGAGAGGCTTTCTATTATATGCTACAGTGAAAACATTTAAGACATAGCTACACGTACATCTTCAAAGGTACAGAACAGCTTGCTCTGTCCTAAGCAGAATGCCACGCTGTTAAATGATGGGGCAGCAACCAGAGAATATTTTGTGTGATGAAGGAGCCAAATTTCATTGTGAAAGCACATGCCAGTTCACCTCAGCGGAACTGGTTATAGTGTACTTTACTTAAAACACATCAGCAATACATCTGCTCTGCCTCTTCTGGAAAATGTCAAATCCTCATCTCTGTCCCTCTCTCAGCCCTTTTTCACTGTCTCCTTCCTTCTTCCCTCAGATGCCACTCCCCAGCCTCTTGCCAAGTATTCCAGTTCTGCTCCCAGAGAAACAGAAACATTTCAGTCCCTCCAAAACACTCCCCCCTCCCCCCCCACCCCCCCGCTGTTTCCTCTCTTTCCTCCCAAGAGGAGGAAAACACTCTAGAGAAAAAGACTCTAAGGTGATGATCTTAAAACACGTGTACATGCGTACGTGGGTTTAACAGCTTTAATCTATCCCAAACTCGGAAACTAGTAGGGTTACATTTGCCAGACCAAGCTACTGAAAGGCCAGTTTCTCCTTCCCCCTTCCTTCAGCCATGTAGATATGTCCAAAGTTACTGTTTGTCATTCCTGGGTAACGTGGCTCTTTCATTACAGCCATCAGCTTCTAGTTCTAAGGTCACAGTTTGTTCTGTCTGCGAGCCATTTACAGGCTTGAGGTGAGCTTAAAGGGACAAGGCTTATTGCTTCAGTTTAGTATACATTTTTATGAAACCTATATGTCAGTAACAGTTGTTGCTTTGACTGATTAGACCGTCTCTAAATACAATGATTAAATATGAATACCGTGGGATATTTATTCAGACTTAATCTCCCTCTCTCAATCCTCAAGACATTATCTGTAGAGAGTTGCTAATGCAGAAAATGTTGCTGCTATCATCCAGATGATAGCAATCTGAGCTATCCCATGTAAAATTTGATGGATATACTTTCTAACAATGGGGTGGGAGGGGGGCAGAAGGCAAGGTTTCCAAAGAGCAGGTTTGAAACTCAATGCATCAGAGTTGTCAGCTAACTGCGTATCAGATTTACTAACAAGCCTTACTGGGGCAGGGATTTCTAATTTATCACTGTCTTACACTGGAAGGAATGCTTAAAATACATGGACTGGGCTATTTTAGGTAAGACCTGCAAATTAATCTCCATCTTGTTGCATTCCCCGGATCTTCACAGTGAAAACACCTGCAATGACTGTAGTTGACGAAAAGCTGCCTGCTTCAGATCTGCAAATAGTATAACACCTATTGCAAGGGAAGAGAAGCATGTAAAGTAATATCCCGCTCCTGTAGCTCAAACCTACCTTAATTTCATAATGAAAAATACCCTGTATTTTGAATAATAAGTACCCCTATCTATGATAGGTGATCCACTACATTTTTCAACGTAGTTCAGTTCAGCACCTACCAGTCCATTCCTCAGACAGGCTAAAATCTTTTCAGGTCTCTTTGCCTAGAGACTTCTTACAACAGGGCCAAAATTGTTAGCCAGAAAACCCCCTCTGGCCAGAAGTTTTGTCTGGTGTGTGAAGAGCTGTTTTCATGGCTCTTCACTGACTCTCCATCAGAAACCTGGGGCTGGCTGATGTGCATTTAGGGTTTTGCAGACACTTGCTTCCTTCTAGCCCCCAGACCCTTTCATCAGGAATACGTACCTATTCTGCATTGATAGAAGAGCAGAAAAATTGGCCCCCAGACACCCAAAATGCCTTAAAGTTACCCTCAACCTGTTTCCCCAAGTGTATTAGATGAGACTCAGGCTCTAAGTACAGCACAAGTGCCAGGTCTTCTGTTCCTTCTCACTGCATTTCATCAGCAGAGCTTAGTGTTTGATCTGTTGTTGAGTGATTGAAGGCGGAAACAGTGTGGTCACCCTCGTGTTATTTAATGCTGTTTTTCCTCAGTTTAGCAATTAGCACAGTCACTGAGCTGTTTTACAGGAGGTGTTGCTACACTGAATTGTTCTACAGCTGCACAGGATCAAAGAGTCACAAAGGGAGCCCAGTGCGTAGATCTGCCACATGTTCCTTTAACTTGGCTTTGGTTGATGTTAATAGTTCTGACTGTGGTCATTAACGCTCTTTCTCGCTAAGATTTTTTATTTCTTGCAACATGTCTGAGAGCTTTGTTCCGGACTAGCAAGCCATGACAGTGAGCCAAGGAAGATGAGACTGATGGAATATAGCCAGGGCTGTGGCACTGTCCTGCAGAAGTATTTTACCCAAGAAAGGAAAGATCTCTCACTGTTTCAGTTATCATTATTGCTAGTGTACTTAAGAGCCCTTAAGGATGTGTTACTTGTTTTCAAAAATATAAATATGACTCCATAGCTAATGAGCCTTAAGAACTCTAGTTTTATAGGTATATCCTAGGGAAGCATCAACGGAATGGACCCAATAAGGAGAAAACAAGTTAAAACTGAAATCCAGCTGAGAAAAGCAACACAAACCTCCCCTCTCCTCCCAAAAATATTATAGCCATACTTGTTCCCATATTTTCTTAAGTTTAAAGTGTCCTCCTGTAGTAAAGGTTTTGGAACAATAGCTGTCTCAAATTGCTGTAAACTTTCAAAGACAACAGTAAGTATGACATCCCTATAGCTTTGGCGAGAGGGCTTTCCAGCACCTTTCCAGTGGTGCTGCTGCTTGTCTCTACTCTCTTGCGACTAGGGCTGCAAAACATAGCGCCCTGTATAGTCTATGGCAAAAGACAACGGGGAGCAGAATGCAACACTGAGGGTAGAGAAAGGGATAGGAGAGGAAAACAGTGTCTACAGTTACAAAAAGGACAAGGAAAGTGGGAGAAGGATGTTTTGACAGCACCAGCATGTGGGGAGGATAAAGAAAACTTACTAAAGTTGGATAAGATAATATATAGCAGTTAGTATGTGAGTACAGCCACTGCTTTAATTGTTTTATTCTGTCAGCATAACAATGAATATTTATTTTACCCATTTAAATGGCACTATTGAGATTTTACAGAATTCTGGGCCTTCCTCAATTAACCCCATAAGGCAATATCCATTCCAATAGCAGCTTCAAAGGTAAGGCTTTTCCACTCTATTAAACTCTATTAAGCTTGTACAGGACATAAAACTGTAAACATGACAACCTGATTATCATTCATTTTATCTTTCTTCTTCCTGTGTCTTCACCAAAGTCTATAGCCACTATTCCTTTACTCCTGTGTTCTACCACTTGACATGAAAAGCTTTGTTCTCTTACTTCAAGGTCTGATGTACTTTTTAAAGACATTCTACTGTCCTAAATCCCTTGATAAGTTTGGGAAGCCCAAAGTCTATGGCTGGGACTGTCTCCTTGCAGTCTGTAGTCTCATGCAGCTCATGAGACCTCTCTCTGACAAGATGTACTCCATTTCTTTAGATCTGAACAGGAATGCAGACAAAAAAGGGTTGAAGGTTTTCTGGGTATGGTGTAAAATTATCCCAGCAATGAGGCACGGTATAAACCCGAAATTTTAGGGATAAGTGTTCTTTGGTTTAGGAAAGTGATTCTTGCTACTGCTGCATACTACTATTTCTCCTGCAGATCATGTTAACAGTGAGACTCATCCCTTCCTTGGGGATTACTTGTCACAGAGGATATGGATCCTATCATTTTTCCTCAATGTAAGGACAGATGCTTGCTCTGACTGGCAGATCTAAAAAATGAATTATTTTTCTCTCTGCTGAGATAGATATACTCCCTAGATAAATTTGAGCATGATCAACAGATATCTTCTTTAGAAGATTGACACAGAACTTGAAAAACGACACACATCCCCTGACAGGAACGTCCTCTCTGCAAAGCAGTGACATAGAACAGGAAACAAATGCTCTGTCTTCCTTGCCCGTTCCATCATTTTATCCTGTGCTCTACACCTTTATCAAGGCAATCATAAGATGAAGGCTTGAGACAAAGTAAAAACATGGTATATTGCCAAATAGTTTCTAATAGTATTTTTGGCTTCTCCATTGTTCGTTATTCCTGAGGAGGAACTTTGTTCCTTGGCAACTAGATGTTGAGTGTTGCTTCCATGCTGTGCAGGGAATTAAGACTCCTGTTCATAACCTCATCTTACCTCCACAGTACTAGAGCAGCTCAGGGAAAGGTGCTTCTTATTGGCCCACAAAAAGCAGGCCAAATCCTGCTGTGCTACCTGTGAGCCAGGAGAGGTTGCCAGAGCCCCTCAGCCTGCCCAGGTTCTGCTCCTGAAGAGAAGTAATCAGCTGTGGTAGGAATTAGCCTGGGGGCTCCTCCACAGTCACCATCCTCCACCAAAGAGGAGGTGGCCAAGACATTACATGGGAAATATCACTGCAGCCATTCAAGCTCCAACACCTCCTCCTGGCCTGGAATAGGACAGAATTTCCCCCTCCCACTGCTAAATGAAGGAAGGAGAGTTAGTGAATGAAATCTAAAAAACCAAGGCATGCCAGAGGCTCCACAAAATCCTCTCAAGACTATGACAGTGGACAAAATCATAAACCCTAAAAACAAGGGGAAAGCTCAGTTAGATAATGGACCAATGGTTCACCGTGTCTAAAAAATGTATACTATCTTGTTATTCAGTGCCCATTTTCCTTTTACTCCAGCCTTCTAATGACTTTCCAGATGGATCATAGTGCAAACAACTATGTGTGCAGCTAGAGTTCCTTCAATCCTAAATAGCTGTGGAAAAGGCTGCCTAGCATTTAGACACAGAATTCTATTTAAATTGAGTTTAATACTGGATGCTGAACACTTCTTGTGTTCCTCTGCTGCTTGAAGCAAGAGCTAACATGAGTCTTTTTGGGTTTTACACAGTTTTAAACTTAGCCCGTTAATGAGAGGCATAACAGATGAGGCACAGAATGTGGTACTTACTTACACTCTCTGGATATAGCTGTAATTAAGCACTGCTCTTCTTAGCACCAAGACTTCCCCAAAATCCCATCTAGGTAGCAAAATCCTCCATTCCAAATGTGAAACACCATGAATGATACACTGGGGGAGCCCTCAGTTCTTGGGAAGAAATATCCTCCTCCTCTTCAGCCAGTAGGTAGCTCTGCAGAGGGGCACAGCCACTACTGTGGCTCCCGAGAGGAGCTGGAGCACTCTCACGGCCAGCCCTGGTGCTGTCTGCCAGGCATTCCCACTGGGAAGACTCCAGGTGGAACACCCTCAAGAACCTGCTTATCTGCAGCCCTCTTACCTTGGTGGCCGATGAGAGGGAAATCGGGCACTCGAGACACGTGAGAGGATGAAGAGAGTGTGTTGGACTCACCGAGCTGCCAGGAGAGGTCCTGGTGTGAATGAACCCCACAACAACTTTTGAAGCAACTCGTTCTCTGACAGGCTGTGTATACCCTAAAATGACTGTGGCCTAAGTGACTAAATTAGATTAGCTAATTCAAAGATTTGAGGGCATGATGTTATTATGGTTTATGTGACTTTTCCTGAATTTCATACCCTCGAAATTTTGGCAGGAGAAACCTTGGGTACTACCTCTGGCCAAGCTGCGCTGTGGAGCAGGGATGGAGAACAGTGATGCAGCAATGCCACAGCAACCTGCGCACCTCAAATAGTCTCACTGAAGTTTTGGAGCACTACCAAAACTCTGACTTAACAACCTCTCTCTTGTATTTTGTTTGCTCATCATTTCTGCTCACTGTGCCCTGTTTCAATTCAGATTGTAAATACTTCTGAACATAAACTATGTCTTTATTTGTTTCTAAGACTCACTGGGCGCCCAGCAGTAATGATCACTGCAGCCATTAATGGCTCAGAGGATTCTGAGTTCTGGCTGTGTTCTGGCAAATATCTCAAAGTATGGAAATTCATAGTCGGGGCTTTCAAAATATTAATTAATATGTACCCCACTGCTAACCCCCAACTCCCCATCTTTGTTCCATTCACACTTACTTTGTAAGGTGTGTTTATTTTTTCTAATCAGTTACTTTCCTTGGGTTGTGTAGGAAGGCTGCAGCAATACACTAAGGATATATTCCACACAGAAGAGCCACTGTAGTTGTACCAATTATTTGCGCACCACAGAGCTTTCCTTTTATAATTGACTTCATACATTCATGTCTTCAATGCTAAGTGCACAGTTTCATCACCACGCTAATCTTTGTTCTGTTCTGAAAGCAAGTGCAATAATTTCCTGATCTGGGCTTGGGAGGTTTATTTATGCAGACATACTGCGTTCTATATCTAATGACATTTGTATAATCGGTGGTCCATGCAGAGGGAGCATTAGGGTCATCAGAGCCCCGCGTGGTGGCTTAGGCATGAGCTCCTCCATATCTCACTCACTATTTGCAGGACTCTCTAACTTAACCAGTTCTCCCTCCTCCATGACTCAGGAATTGCCCCAATACCTCCCTCTCATTCTGTCCTGCACGGACAAAGTCTGAACTGCGAAGGAAAGCTTGCTGAGCCCACTATTTTCCTGACTGTGAATATGGAGAATATGGTACCTACTTTTTTTTGGTCTGTGTCTGGCCATAAAGAAAATTAGGGTTGGCAGAACTCTACTACAAGATTTAAAGTAAGTCACCAGTAAAACAAACCTCTTTGTAACGGAAATATGAGATTTAAAGTACATCACTGATAGGTAAAATAAGCTTGTTTGTAATGGAGATAAAAGCTATTTATATTGCTGTGGTGCTGGGTAAACATATTTTTTTTCAGTCAATAATAAAGTCACCAAAAAATGTATCCTCTGTTGTCCAGAAACTATTTCTGAATTCAGGTCAAATTTCCTAATAGTTCCATCTGAGAAAAAAAAATATTGAGCCAGGACTCTCAGAAGAAATGGTAGATGGTTTTGTTACCTTTTAGCCAACAGTTTAATGCAGACCCACTCAATTAATTTATACTGAGGTCCAGCAGAAAGCAGTATGCCATCTCCCACCCTTCCAGGATTCGCACGTTGTCTTTTCAGCCAAGATGGACCATTGCAGCTGTTCCCTCGTTTCCCTGCCTTCCCACCTCAGAAGACGTTAGAGAATGGTGAGCAACAAGAAATTTGGGGTCCTTTGCTTGAATTGCACATCTGGAACTGCGGTGATGCACCAGAGAAATGCATACAGGATCTGATCCAGCCCACCCTGGAGTGGCCGCACTTTAAGTGTTCATACATCCTGGGATACAAGGTAGTTTGTCCTCTGACACTGTCCATGCATATCTTAATTGGAGCAAGACCTGCGAGGCAGTTCCGCACCCCAACTGAAAATCCTAACCTGAGTTTCGCACCTTCTCCCTTCTGTCCTCACACTTCCTAGGAGCGCTGAAGTGTTCTACACAAGTGGGACAGGCTCAGCACATGGCATCCAGCAGCTGCTTCTCCTGAGAGGTGGGGAGGTGGCTTCTATCTCGATCAGGCAGGAAAAAAGGTAAATCTGGATCTACATCTTGTGGTGACTCTTTCTAAACAATGACCTACTGAATGAGAGGAGGATGATATCTAAACCCCTCCTACCTTTGTTAGTTAGCCATCACCTGCTTTCTGTAATCAGTGTTTAAAGAATGACAGATTTTGGTTTATATGCTGAAGAACTAAATAATTTACTGCATTTTACAAATTTTGATCATTTCTCACACCATTCAGTTCAATATTTCAATTTTGATTCCTCCTGCCTGAAAAAAGCCCTAAATTGCACTCAACTTGACTTTTCACTGCACTTCTATTTACACAGGGCTAGATGCATTACGAGATGCTTTTAATAGCAATTTGCACACTTCTAGGATCTACATTTTGGAAGTATTCCTGATAAATTAGCTTTGCCTTTGAATTTTCTGGCTTTACTATTAGCTGGAAGCTTTAAAAAAAAAAAATATTTCTAAGAATGGTTTTTAAAACAACCTTGGCAGAAGGAACAACGTATCCTAGATGGAACGCTAGGACAAGTTGCAGGGATACTCAGGAATTGAGTTAGTCTATATTACTTCGGCTGCTCGGTCTTCATGTGTTACCTGGGATTCCGCTCACCTGCCCTCCAGTTCCATAACCAGCGTGTCTGCTTGTAAATATTACAAGCTGCTGCAGAGGTAATATCTCAAGAAGAGCTTGAAATAATAGTAGTAAAAAAGTCTCCTAAGCAAATCCACTCATCTATGTTGACCAAAATCATAAGCAGTTTTGCTCTTCCATTTTAGGTGCATTTTTCCAGAATCTGTTTACTTGAAACATTTCTCCCAGCTTTGATCAAATCACCGAAAAAGGGAGAGGCTGAGAACTGAGACAGGCAGTGAGATCTCAGAGATGCTTAACTTTGCCTTTGCAGGTTTGAACATTATTATTATTATTATCAGAATATTAATTAAGGACATTTCTGGAGAGCCCAAGTGGCCGTCTGAGGCTGGGCTGAACATCAGCCGCACGACTAAATCCTTTGGGTCCATTAGCCTGAGGCTGGGAATGAAGAATGCACTGGGCAAAGCACTGACCTCAGTGAAGTGGGAGGGAAAAGTCCATTTTTCCTCTGAAGGGGAAAGGGCAGGTTGCAGGAGTTCACCTAGGATATTGTATTGCCTATGGTTGTGAGATGGGAGGCCCCCTTTTTAAAGACAAATGTGCAATAGTGGAAATTGAGCTGGCAGAACCTGCCTGGGGAACAAACTCACCTTTTATTAAAACAAAAGAAAACTTGCCAGAGCTGCTAGGCTCAACACAGCTTGATTAAAGCCATTGGGGAATTTACCAATCAAGGAAAGGGCAGAGCATGGAAAAAATAAGAATTGCTAGATCAGTTAAAAGTAGCTAGAGAAAACCCTGAGGCTCTGCAGCTGGTCATTACTGATGCAAGAGATAGACTGCCTCATAGAGAAGGGATATAACAGGAGAAGAGCAACACATTAATCTGCAGAGTTCAGCATTAGGGCTGACTAATCACACACAGCACTGGCAGCTGTGGACCGTAGACCACCTTCTCAGGGTGGGGGCATTGATATAGATCCCTGTTCATCATCAAACCTACATATATGACCATGTCTGCGTTCCTCAAGCAATGCAGCTCACTACTGCCTTTCCATGCCGAAGACGACTGGCGTGAAAAGTTACTCAAGACTGTGTCTACACCAAGTGCAAATTGAACATCCTGCACTGAGCCGCGCTAATCAAAGCATTGCTTAGTACTTTGGCGGCAGGTTATCACTAGCCCTTCTGGGCAGTCAGCCCTGCTGGAAATCATTATCACTGGAGAGGCTTCAGCTAAAAAAATCTCTTCTAAAGGCACTTTAGCAAAACAATTCTAATTCCTTGCCTCCCACAAGACGGTGGGATAGTGATGGGAAAAGGAGGATGCATAAGGGAGCTCCCCGAGGCAGGTAATCGACAGGTGTGTGAATTTACCTAGGCACAGATAAAGGGATAAAAACATACCTCTCCAAGTCCTTTTCACACTCTCATCAGTAGCACTGGGATAAGGAATGCAAAGTTTTACCATGCAGAATCCATTTCTGCCTTATTGAAGAACTACCTGACTCATATTTAGGCTATAAACTAACACTGATTAATAACAGGACTTTAAGGCACATGGCCATACACCTGGTCAGACCACAGACTTTCACCAGGATCCTGTACTTGCTATATAAGAGAGAAGGAACTGAGGCCACCAGGGCCTCTTATAGCTCAGATTGCTTTGTCCATGCCTTTCATGAAGGTAGAGTTATGCAATCTCCATAGATGCATTTTCAGGCCTGATCTCCTTTGCTAGAAAGGACATGCACGGAACTGCATGTAACCTGCCTCCAAGTCACATCCAAGAGACTCTATACCTGTGCTAGAAAGCAATTATTTGGTATTTTCCAGTGTAACAATACAAAAGAATGGCAAAAAATCTTTCTTGCCCTGCTGCATTGTACAGCGTTTTCTCCCCCCATCCACCTCTCCTCCCGTCTGCCATGAGAAGTGTCAGAAGACGTCAGATTCCAATGTCTGAATTAAATGTAGTAATCTGATCAGGATGAAATGCCAAATGAGTCACCTCCTTCCTCATCAGCCTCTACGCCACCTGCCCTTTGCTCTGCTTCTTGGCTTTCATAGGTTGCTGCTCGGCACAGTGGCCAAGATAATATAAAATGGACCTGATAAAGAAGGGGCTAATGGATAAAAACTTCATGAGAGCTTTCAGGTAGAAGACTTTGCAGTATAAGCAGATATAAGTGGTGACATTTGTGGGGAACCTTCCCTACACTCTTTCTTTTTAATAGGAAGAGTAAAGTGAAGTTGATAGAATAATTCTGAATTTTTCACCTTCTCTCTTCTAAATGGCACATCAGCGAGACACTCACAATGTTTTCACCATTAAACCTGACAGAGAAATATATGTTCCCTGATTCCAGAAGGCTGCAATAATGTAAAAAGCAGTATGAATCTGAACCAGATGACCAGGTGGGGACCTGAACACAGAAAAATGTGGGATCAATAGCTTTTAATAAACTTGCTGAATTTGGAACCAGTTGTTGTTCCCGAACATCAAAACAGAAATTAATTTAAAGAAGGGATCTGGCTTTAAAAGAAAAAAAAAAAAAAAAGAGAACAACATGACCTTTTTTTTTTTCTGCATTTTCTTTGACTTTACACAAGTATATGAAATACCGTCATGTGAATCAAGATATTTTAGCTATTCTTTGTTTTTCCCCCCTCTCTGAGGCCAGAGCTAAGTTTCCATATGGGCAAGATAGCTTTTCATAACCACTCATCTGTGGTATAAGTTAAGTGAAGGTCAGTTCAGTTAAGAGTGCTGTGCCTTAAGTTGAAGATATTCAAGATAGTGAGCTTTGGTGCTAACTGGAAAACAGAATGAAAACTTCAGAAAACTGCCTGCCGCCCATAATTCCTTCTCATCAGCAAGCCAAAATAAGTAATTCTGCACTAAAATTTAAGAAAACTCAAAAAAAGACCACACCCCACTTCCCTACACACCTACTTTTTCTCTTTGGTTATACACTGTATTAAGTTCAGTGTAACTCACTGCTTAGGCTCTCTGAAGTAGGACACCTTAGTAAGACACCACTGCACCTCCCAGGCTATCCTAGAAAGCAGATGAGGCCTTTTCTCTTTTTAAATGTTCCTCTTCTAAACCAAGATGTCCCCAAAATAAAAACAACTAAAAAAAAACCCCAAGTCCTCCCCCCTTAAACACTGGGTTTTCTTGCTTCACATACCTGTTCCTCATGCAGCCACAAGTTTTCAAGTCCCCATGGCCAACACCTCCCACAGCAGTAAGATTTTATCAGTAATAACTGTTTGCTGCTATCAAGGCTAAGGAAAAAGGCAAAACGAGAAGGACTAGATGGTGGCAAAGCCTGGTGAAAGAAAAGACCAATCCAGTGGAAAAATGGGCCATGCTAGGGGAAGATGAGCCTTTCACGCTGCATACAGGAGTTTGCCTTCCCTGTATTCTTTGTCCTTTCCCTATATCTGGCTGGCTTCCTAAGGGTTAAGCCATATTTGATAGCAGGAAGGTAAAACTGTCTTAAATGTCTTCAGAAATCTGCTTGCCTATTAGTAATTCCCTAGTGACAATGTAAAGAAAATCAAACACCAGACTTCACATCCTGAGCAAGCATCGTTATGCATATTTAATAAAAGGAAACATACTATAAGATAAAAATGGGTGTCCATGGAAACTGCATATCTAGCTTTAAATAAATAAAAAAAAAAAACCAACCCACATCAAATTTTACATATGACTTTCTTTCACATACACTCTCCCTCTACCAGTTTTGGTGTTACCTATTGACTGTCAGAGATCTTCCCTGCCCGACTGTTATTCTCACATCCCCAGGATGATCTCAGCATCACACAGCTCTGAGATCTGTGGTGTACTGTACACAGCTCAGGCTGCACATAGGCTTTTCTGCACTAGGCAAACATGGGCTGCAAAAAAGCACGGAGCAGGATGGCTTGCCCCTAGGATTTAGAGCTCTTCAGTAATTTTTTGGAAGGGGTTAGATGAGGGGAAAACAAAACAAAACAGCTTGGGCAAGCCAGAAGCGGTCTGTGCTCTGCAAGGAGGGGAGGGGGAGCTGTGCTCTCAGCTCTCACTCCTCCCTGTCCTCAAGCTCTGCATGCACAGGAGAGAGAGGAGAAATACGGGTAGATATCTCCCCATGGGGACGTGGGGATCACCCATGGGTGATGTGCTGTAACAGTTCCAAGCTACAACCAGCAGCTGTCCTGGTGCTTTATATGGGGTAGCTGAACCGCAGCTCTGAAAGCTGGGGTTCAAGCTCAGGACAGAGCATAGAGTGCAATAGGGGGGATCAACAAACACTGAATCATCTTGCGGTTCTCTCAGCTCCAGCCACCAGAACAGTGCCCAGCATCAAGAAGCGCTCAATAAGCCTCTTTGTTTGCAGCACCAGCTGCTAGGCACTGTGGAGAGAGTTTAAGCAGTGGTTTGCAGGAGATGCATGTGCAGAGAGAGACACCAAAAGATCTCTGTTACAACTGGCACAGGATGTACCATCAAATTTTTATCAAAATGAAAGCAATAGTTGGCTTCATCAGCCTTTTACCTTTTGCAAACAGGCAAATATGCCAACTCTACCAGCTGGCTGTAGTACAGCTCTGGGAAAACGGTGAGATGTACACAGTGGGCCATACTGCGTGATACACCGAGGCACCACCGAATTGGTGGGGATAGCAAAGGTCACCATGGAAAACTTGACCTCCTCCAATCTGTATGGAGTCCCACTGTATAAATTGCCTTAGCACTCAGCAACTTTGAGGATCAGGACCCTAGCAAAGAAAAGCCTGTGGCAGGATCATGAGCTATCACCTTATTACCGTTGTTTCCAATAGATTCACCATTTTCTCCTCTTCAGTAACTAGGCAATTAAATTCTGTCCCCACTGCATTTTTTTAATAGCACTGAAGAATTTCCACAGTGGGATCAGACATTTAAACACAGAGCAGCAGTTTCCCACCTTTCTGCAGAACGCTGACAAACCCAACCTCTACCCTCCTCCTCCTCTCCACATCTCTGCATACATTCATTCTCTAACTACTGCCTTTCATTTAACGTGCTCTTGGGAAAGACTTCCCAAAGGTTTTAGTTGCCCAATTACTAGACAAACATAACCACATACAGCTAAGTTAATGCAAATAGATTCTTTGCTCCTTCATCCAGTACACTTGCTTCAGGCTTTACTATGCATTCATAAGCAAATTCTGTTTCCTCCCTCCTTCCCTCCTGTGTTCATCTTGAACTAGAGAGAAGCTTTTATCCTGTTCCTTTGTTATCATACCGAGCATCCATAAATTCATTCCACTGCTTGAATCTCCTCACATTCCTGAAACTAGGCACCTGCAAAGTCTGTACGTTGAAGGTCCACTCCTGCAGATAGTCATTCAGGAACAGGCCTACAAGCCCATGCAGCAATGTAGAGGCTACCCGGCATTGTCCACATCACACTGTTGTAGTGCTCCCATTTTTGCAGTTCAGATCTCTGACTTCCCACACTCTTGTTTAACAGTGCAAGGTTTTTGGAAAGCACTTTGGCCTTTATGCAGCTGGTAGGGAAGGAGAAGACCTGGCCAAGGTACCTGTATGTGAAATATGCATGTTCCGTGCTCTAAGGCTTTCACACCTGATATCCACCACCATATATCTGACAAGGCTGATTAATAAGGCCTGCACAATCAAAGTACACACCATTAGTAGCATACATCTTCATATACTCCATGGCACAAGCAGGACACGTACTTTTTCCATTTTTAATAAGATGATTCCACCACACTAAACCAACCACACTGGCAGCTTACAGCCGGGGGTCCAGGAGCGCTCCTCTGAAAGATTGATTGCACAAGTGGAGGGGTGTCCAAGAATGGGAAGTACCCACAGAATCAGTCTCAGGTGCAAGCTTCACTTGGTCACAGGCACTATCCGCAGCATTTTCAGCTGAAAGATAAGGTGTGCTCCTAGACCACTGTTTCACAAGTGGTACATCCTGACCATGCACGGGGATTAGAGTGCATGAGTAGATTATATGTTGCTGTACTCCTCCTGCCAAGCAGAGCATGCCATTGGACTCACCAGAGAATGACAGCCTTGCTCCATGACTTTGCCTCAGATTTTCCACAGCCTGAGGGTTATCAACAGTGTACTAACTTACGAGGAGGACCACCGAGTGCAGAAATGCAGGTGGAGTGGGCCGACACGACGATAGCTGGGTCCTGGAGGCCATTGTGCAGGGAGCACAAGCCTGCCAGATCTGTGTGCCAGTAAACACACAGCACCTCTAGAGGAATGCCAACACCGGCCCTCAGTGAGGACAGCACTTCCAGCCACAGAAGTAAATATGTGTCAGCAGAGGAAAGAGCACAACAGCATTTCTGATGAGAGCTAGCAGTCTTCCTCTCCTGGCTCTTCTGTTCCACTTGTAGGTGGTCCTGTGCATTAGCAGCCGTACGCACTGACCTATTGCAGGACCATGGACTTGATGAGTCCTGGCAGCCTATGGGAAAGAGGTGATCAAATGCTCCTATGAAACTTGCAATACCAGTTATGGTCAAGTAAACATGATAGGTAAGGAGGATGGATGGCAGGAGGAAGGGATGAACTGTACTACGTGGTCAGCAGCAAAACTACAATGACACGTGTGAAGCTGCTGGGAACCCGGCATTTTGGACTATGGGTTGGGCAGGACACCTCATTCCACTTATTATTCCACTTGCTCTTTTTTGCCCTCTGTTTTGTTCTTTCTGTGCGACTTTCCAAGGTTACATACTAAATGTATTTCTTCCTGTCAGGGTAAGAAATGGGTTAAGTAAGCTTAGAAGTGGGTTTGTTCTCCAACTAGCATCTCTATGCCCTAATAAAGTCAGATAACTGTATTACTGGGGTAGCTTGAAAACAGACAAAATCTGCTTTCTGTTTTTGCTAAATCCACAGCTAAATGATATTTGAGGGGGATGTTTTCATGGGAGATAAAAGACTAAAATCAATGATAGGACTGTCTGAAGACTGAAGTTTCATTTTATCTCCACAGAAAATCAGGACTCAGCTATTCCAGTCGCTCTCTATTAAGTTTTGGTTCAAAAATGTCACTTGTACTCACAGCAGTGCTGAAAAGAATATTTTTCTGAATCCAACTGTAGCATAAAGATTCTCTTGGAATCTTCTGTTTATCGAATTAAGATAAGCTATGTAAGCAACGCTCTTCATTACAAGAAAGGAGTTGTAGGTGATATGAAACCCAAACTATGATATGTGACAAAAATTAATAACAGTAATCATAAATGGTTATGAGAATGGTGTGAGGTCTAAAGATAACACACACATAGACTCAGATATCAATTTGTCGTTTAGGGAATTTAGAATAAAAGTGCCTGACAGTTCAAAAAAGAAAATCACCATCTCTTCCAAACACTTTTCAAGAACTGCAACAACAGGGGTTTTTTAATCACAGAATCACAGGGGTTGGAAGGGACCTCTGGAGATCATCTAGTCCAAACCCCCTGCCAGAGCAGGGTCACCTAGAGCAGGTTGCACAGGACAGCGTCCAGGTAGGTTCTGAATGTCTCCAGAGTCAGAGACTCCCCCACCTCTCTGGGCAGCCTCTTCCAGTGCTCTGCCACCCTCAAAGTCAAGAAGTTCCTCCTCATGTTTAGATGGAACTTCCTACGGTCAAGTTTGTGCCCATTACCTCTTGTCCTCTCACTGGGCACCACTGCAAAAAGACTGGTCCCATCCTCCCGGCACCCTCCCTTTAAGTATAGACATTGATAAGATCCCCCCTCAGCCTTCTCTTCTCCAGATTAAAAAGACCCAAGTCCCTCAGCCTTTCCTCATAAGAAAGTTGTTCCAGCCCCCTAATTATCTTTGTAGCCCTCTGCTGTACCCTCTCCAGCAGTTCCCTGTCCTTCTTGAACTGGGGAGCCCAGAACTGGACACAGTACTCCAGATGCAGTCTCAGCAGGGCAGAGTAGAGGAGGAGGATAACCTCCTGTGACTTTTAATCCTCTAAGATTATGAACTTTCCTGTCTAATCATGGTGATGGGTCTGTATCACATATTAGTCTACACAAGAACTCTGAGAAGCGAGAGAGCAGTATAAGATGGAAGTTAGTTAAAGATTTCACAATCTAAAAGGACACATATTACATTGTTTTACCTTCCTGATTGTACACTAATGTGACATCTTTTCCAGAAATACCAGCTTCTATAAAATGCCACCAAAGACTTGTTTTTGGTGCAGGTAACCAGGCAGGCAGCTGGCAATGGTTCCTCAGTTCTGGATCTATCTGGCCACCAGACCCAAAGAATTAACAAGGGTTAGACAACATGGTTGTCTAAAGTATATTGGGTGACTGGAATTGATAGTCCTTGATGTGCCAGTCCTAAAATCCTAATTTTCCAATCAGTCTTCCTTTGCATTTGGGTCTGTCTAGAGACTCCTGCAAGAGGAATTAGGATTAACTATTTCTTTCTAGACACTATACTCTTTAAACACAGATCTAGCTATAAAGCGCAACTAAGTAGAAATGAACCCCTGCTCATTTTCTCTTTGCAACTAACTTCTTTTATAAAAAGATTAGTCTCCAGTTCAGCTAAGCCTTTAATTGTGTGCTTAACTTTAAGTATGTGCTTAATGTCAACGGGACATATGGGTAAGTACGAAACTGTGTGTTTCATTGAGTAGAATAAGTTACCTAGAATATTTAAATGTTTTGCTGAACTGAGGCCCTGGAAAATAGGAAAAGAAAAAGCATTTATGGGAAATTGAAAAGAAATAGGTTCCTAGTATCAGTTGGTAAAACCAGTATTTTAAGTTTTTTCTCCTTATTGGTAGAATTATATCAATAACTCATTTCTGTTCACCCTAGAAGGAAAGATTTCTTTGAACGTTAATTGAAATGTGGGAGCTTAAACTAAATAACTGAACCCTTTGCTTTTGAGTGTGTTTGATTTGAATGTCAAAGGTATTTGGGTAATTATTTCTATTACATCAGTGCTCAAGACCTTGCCATTAAAATATATATACATATCCTCTCATCTTCACTGCATTTCTAGGATTACTACATTCCTGTAGGTATTCAGCCAGAAAAATGATTAGGTGAGTATCATGCTTATCAATGCTATAAAACCAACACATGCACTCACTGGGAATTCAGGGCTGTTGTGACGGTATCCTGCTGAGATCCTTGCCCCAAGTTTATATACATTCTTGTTACCTAGCGGTGTTAGTAATGGCTCTAAAGCAAGGGGAGAGGTATGAAATGATAAACTCCCTCTTGCTGCTGCTCTTGTTCTTGAGTCTGGGAAATTTATCTTCCATGAGTTTCTGTACTTAAGCACTTTCTTTCACAAGTAGTTCAGTCATTGCATTTACCATCATTTGCTCTGAAACAGACGCTACCCTGAATCAACTGGGCTGCGCAGTTTTTGAAAAGCTATACCTGGTAGACAAAAGCAGTCTGCCTTTTGGCAGCTCTCTTTCCTTTTCTGTCCCTGAGCTCATCCTGTAGCAGAATGAGGTGTTACCCTGTAAAAAAGAATAAATGCTACATGCAGGGAGAGTGTTTCTCTTTGCTCTTGCCATATCCCAATGTGTCCTCCTCTTGTCTCTCCTATAGCTATTGCATCATATTCAGCCTCTACTTGTCCTCTAAATCTTGCCAGAATCTACATTTTCGCCTCTTCAACTGAAATTAACGACCACACCTATTCATCCTTCTGACACGTCTGTTCTCATTACTTCTTCATCCTTTGACCCTTCCTGGTGTCATTATCATACTAATACCTTTTACCTTGTGTGTCTCCAGCAATGGGAGCAGTTCTTTCGCATGACTTAGTACGGAGCATTACTAGAGAGGCAAACATCTTCTAATGCCTCACTAATATTTTTCTTCATTTCTCTCACATGACAAGCCACAGAAATGTAGAACAGCGACACTAATATTTCAAAAAATGTCTCATCAAAACTCTTTCATTTAATGGCTATAGTTTTATGTCACAATCTTGGCTACATTTCAGTGGTAAAAAGAGGAAGCCAGTGGCAAGTTAAAAGGGGCAATAAACAAGATGTATCATAAGCAATATGACAATAATTTTGCTATTACTGCATTCAATTCTTAGTGCCGTACCTTCCCAGTTTGTTATTTTCCTTCAGCATTTTGGGACAGCTTAGACAGTTAACAGGAAGTCATGTCACTGCTTTTCTGCTTTCCTTTTTAAATTCTGATGCATAATATTTGGGTTGCAGCTATCACGGGAGGTCTCCTATTTCTTTTAAACGCTTCTCTTGGAGTGTTAAAATGAATCAAGCACATATCCCTGTAAGTCTTTCGTTTTGTAAACATCATGTTCTTCAAACAAAAATCTGCATTCTGGGTCATATTTGGAGATTTGTAATGTCTCTTTAATGGATTGTAAAACCAAAGGGATTGTTACGATAATCTATCTTAAATTAACTTCTGCTTAAACAATAGTATACTTTTCAAAAAGATAATCAGAGGGGGAAAATACATTCTGATGCTAGATAAATTGTTCTGGTAATCAATTACCCTCCGTTTCAAAACACTGTGTGTTTTCTTTTAAGTCCATATTTGTTTAGCTCCAGCTTCCATCCACCAGACACTGTTACCCTTTTTAGTGATGTATTTATGTTGATGTGCCTGAGGGATGGGACGCCATCCAGAGGGACCTGGACAAGCTTGAGAAGTGGGCCCATGTGAACCTCATGAGGTTCAACAAGGTCAAGTGCAAGGTCCTGCACCTGGGTCGGGGCAACCCCAGGTATCAATACAGGCTGGGGGATGAAGGGATTGAGAGCAGCCCTGCCAAGAGGGACTTGGGGGTACTGGTGGATGAAAAGGTGGATGTGAGCTGACAATGTGCGGTCACAGTTCAGAAGGCCAACTGTATCCTGGGCTACATCAAAAGAGGTCAAGGAGGTGATTTTGCCCTTCTACTCTGCTCTCGTGAAACCCCACCTGGAGTACTGCGGCCAGCTCTGGAGCCCTCAGCACAGGAAAGACCTGTTGGAGCAGGTCCAGAGGAGGCCACAAAAATGATCAGAGGGATGGAACACCTTTCCTATGAAGACAAGCTGAGACAGCTGGGGTTGTTCAGCCTGGAGAAGAGAAAGCTCTGGGCAGACCTTATTGCAGCCTTCCAGTACTTAAAGGGGGCTTATAAGAAAGAGGAGGACAGACTTTTTAATAGGGCCCGTAGTGATAGGACAAGGGGTAATGCTTTTAAACTAAAGCAGGGTAGAATCAGGCTAGATATAAGGAAGAAATTTTTTATGCTGAGGGTGGTGAAACACTGGCCCAGGTTGCCCAGAGAGGTGGTAGACGCTCCATGCCTGGAAACATTCAAGGTCAGGTTGGATGGGGCTCTGAGCAACCTAATCTAATTGAAGATGTCCTTGCTCATTGCAGGGAGGTTGGACTAGATGACCTTCCAAGGTCCCTTCCAACTCTAACCATTGTATGATTCACACTTCTTTACAATCATAAAAGAGCTATTTTATGTAGATATTGAAGGCTGGTATCAATTCACCCACTCTTACATAAATTAGGTAGATTAACTTTCTTAAATCACATGTTATTGGATTTTTTTCCCCACAAGCTCAGCATCATTCTTTTGTTGCTCTGTGAATCTTTTCTGGTTTTCAGATTCCTTCTTAATGGGTGAAAACAAGATCTGGACAGAGAATGCTAGCAATTATCTCAGTCATACCATGAACTCATCTTCCTCCTGCTTGACATTCACTGCTTACCCATTTCAAAGCTGATGTTTTTCCCTTAGCCATTATATTGAACAGGGAGCTCATATTCAGACACTACCTATCACAAACTAAATCTTCATCAGTACCATGGTATTTCAAGGGTACTTTTCTGCTATTCTGTACATGTGATTGGAATTCTTTGTTCCCAGGCATATGACTTTGTATTTGACTGTATTAAAATGCATATTGTTCCGATGAGCTCACCTTACGGAATGATGCAAATCCAGAATATAGAAATGATCTGGCCTGTCATTATTTACCACTCCACTAATTTTTATGTCACCTGCAATATTTACCAGCAGAGATTTTCTATTTTCTTCCAGATCATTGCTGAAGAATAACTAGCATCAGGCCAAGAACAGATTACTGCAAATGTCTCCATAGGATGCAGATTTTCAATCACAGCACTTTTGAAATCTGTCTACTAAATACGTCTCTCAGTCAAAGCATAAAGGGGTTTGAAATAAGCTCTATATACACTATAAAATGGTAGGGAAAGGTTAAGCTGTTTTAAACAATAAAAATCTAGCTGACCAGGCAATAGATTGGAAGCTATTGTTGCCATCTAATAACATTTTAGACTACCCAGTAATAAAGTTTGAACATCAGCATGGGAATAAATACAAAACCACATTGTGCAACTAGAAGAAATCCAGTTCCTTAGAAATAATGCAAGACAGCTTTCTCCTTCAAATGTATTAATCCAAGTAGCTTTGTGATAAATACTACATAATAGTAGTCATGAAAAGAACTTTTAATATCCTATGTATTGGATAGAGAGAGGCATCTGCCTACTTTGTCTCCAAAATACAACGAAAATTTGGAGAGCGCTTTGGCTCCAGAAGGGATGCACAGAGGCAGCACTATATATGTATCTGTCATCACAGCAATGGCCTAATATATATGGTAGCATCACAATAACCTAATTCTGTCCTTTCTTTTTCTTAGTCAGCACAGCACACAGTAATCTCACATGAGCCTGCATCTTGCAAGTTACATAGGGTTTTGGCAGAACTGTCACTTCCCTTACAATACAATGCATTTTGGGCTTGGATTCATTACTAAAGAAATAGTATTTGTCTAGGATTAGTCAGTCCAAATGTAACACTTTAGGTTTAATTTTTAGTGATTTATCTGGGTCATATATCAGTATGTGATATACAACAAAACTGTTTATTTATCTAGTCTTGTAGTAGGAGTGATACAATTATTATTGCAATATGGGAATAACTCTAATAAATCGTGTTCCCTCTGGCTTGAACATGACTATTTAGGAATAATATTCAGCTGAAATAAATAATTATCAAAGATTTTGTGTGGATTTCAAAGCTACTTGCCAAGAAAGTCCTCTATTTCCACTCCTCCAGCCTTCCATGACCAAGACTCCAGTCTCACCTTATTATTCAAGAATGTCAAATACTCTAGATCTTTATTGCCTTCTATTTTTGGTACTTTGAATTGACAAATAAATTTTTTTTCACTTTTTGGGCTTTGCAGTAGTTTAGTCAAATAGCTGTGGTTTGCCTTTGTTGTTACTATTCTCTGTATGCCACAATCCAGACAAATAAACACGATATCATTTCAGTGTTAAAAGAGAGGTCAAAACTTGTTGTCTTGGTCACCCACGTTGATGCAGGGCTCTGTCATAATGCATATTAAATGGAGGGTAAGCTCTAAGTCTTTGTACCTTACCACCACAGTTTTGTTCAGAAACTCTTGAAGTCTTAACAGGTTACCTATATGCAATATTTGTTCCCTCTTCTATTTCTACTTGGTGTTACAGGATTCAGTAATCTATATGGTAAAAAGAGAAATAGAGCATTTGCAACAGATTCCTGTATGCTGTACATCTGAGGAAAATTAGTGTCATGAATAGAAACATTTGGAATATGACTTCAGAGTCTCCTGGTTTTAAATATTATAGACTTTCTTACTACCAATAACACAACATAGGTATTTAGGCGTTCTTCAACTTTACAAGCTTTTACTATGTTAAATATTTTTACTTAAGGCATAATATATATTTTAAAAACTCTAGCATGTGCAAACCATTTCATAGCCCTGAGCTTCATGGAATGAATACACGTTTAAAGGTAATAAGGCTTATCTGTTTTTACGAAGGGGATGAGCTACCTCAACATGCTCGTATTTTGCAGGTACTAGAGTTTCCAGGTGCAAACAGAATTACACAGTTGGGGGGGAACTTGTAGAAAAACTGACTGAGTTTAGTCACATGAATTGGATTTTCTAAAAGTGGAAACATGAAATCACCCTTTCGTTATCCTTGCATCTGACAAAATATATTATCATATGTTTTTGCTTGAACAGTGTAAAGATCGTTCAAAACAGATACAATTGCAAATCAGGAAAGATCACACTTACGTGGAGCCCTGACAATGTGATCTCATCAAGCTAGAACTTGACATTGCAAGTGTCACTTCAGATAAGATCAGAGAATGCCTCCTGTCCCAATGATGTGACATTATCAGGTTTGAGACTGTAGCAAAGGCACATGCACAATTTTGTGAACTAACAAGGCAGATTGAGAACACACTGGTTGGCAGGGTATTTTAGACCCTGAGATTGCCTTGAGCTGGGCATAATTACAGCTCATTTTTTGCACATGGGAGAGCCATCTCAAAGACGAAAAGAGCAGGGTACTCACTGAAGAAAGAAAAATGTTGATCTTTCAATTAACGTAAGTTCAAGCATCTGAACTGTGTTTCACAGCGTACAGACAGCTTTTGAGTGAAAAAAAGCCATCTTCCATAGAAAACTCTTAAACAGCTGTGCTTCCATTTGTACAGGAATCATTTAACATATAGAATTCTGCTTTTAGCTGTGGTGTATTTAAGCTTGCTTAAAAAAATCCTATAGAAAATTGAGAGTTTGCTGCTGTTATATTACATAAAGTTCATCCTTAAGATAGAACATTAGGAATTTATTAGCAGGATTTTTCTGTTGATTTGGACTCTTGAACTACAAAATAAACACAGTGGTTCACAGTCATAAAGAAAGAAGGGTAAGGTGGCAGAAAGCCATCTGGGCTTACTGCGTATTTTTGGCATTGCTTAGAGCTCAGTACACAGCACTTTGCCAGGAACCTATTCAGAACTAGAAGTTAGGTACCAGTCCAAACCAGAAGTTATGCATTAAAAGCAGTAATTGGGAAGATGCTGGAGGTCACATGAGAATTTGCAATCTGAGAACGTTTCCTAACACTAAAAACCTCAAAGCTATTAAAAGCCTCTCCTTCTGATCTGGAAATTCCATAGCACCTATGATTTGCCTTTAATTGAACAGGTACCAAATTACTGCTTATACAGGAAGATCTACTTTTTGGATTTAGGTGTCCTTCATGGCTTTAACACTGTCAGGTGGCTGAAGACCCCTGGAAGCCAAGGCTTGGGAGCACCCCCGTCTCTTGAAACCACAGGAGTAGAGGATGCACATGGGTACTGTTTGCAGGGTGGAAGACACAAAGTCTATCGTGGTAAAGCAGCTGGAGGAGGCAGAACTGTGAAGTGCTTCTGCTTCAGTGCTATAAATAAGTGTACTTAGGGATAAAACATTGTTTTATCAAGCATATACATGGTCTATTTGGAAACCATGCGATTTCATGTAGCATGGGCTGCAGCATTTGCAATAGTAATTCCATGTGCAGAAGAATACAGCAGGTCACTTTGCCCAATGTATGCATGTAGTGTGATACCAAAATAATTAAAAAATTACCATTTAAATGGAGCGCATCCTATTCACTACAAAACCAGCATTCTTTTCCACTGACTCCCTAGCATATTAACACCACAACTATTGACAACTTTCTATACGATGTTTGACAAAACATGAAACTAACTTTGGTGTGTAACTAAAAACCAGTGGTGAATGCATTTTAATATCATGGCTCTTGTTCCAGCTCCTCATTTTTGCACAAACGTTGACATCAGCTGGAGGAAAAAATACCTCACGTTCATCTTAACCAACTTTCTTTCATTGATTAACGCAGCATTTTATGAGACCTGAAAGAACAAAGTTAAATGAACAAGAAGTGAAAACTTATGATGGATGTGTCCCTCATAGCATTTAGATCTTTTCCACTTGATTAAAAATTCCTAGTTCCTCTTCACTGAATTGTTTAGTTTTTTAGCAGTCTCTGTCCTGATTAAAACAAATTAGCATCAAAGATCCCCAGCTGAATGAGGAATCATTAATTGAGAAACATGCAATGCTCCTTAATTACCTTAGAACAGTCAGAGAACAAATAATCTTAGGTTTCAAAGGGGTTTGCACGCACTGTGCACTGTGGGCTGATTCTCTGTGTCTGCTGGAATAAAAGTAGACTCGCCTATACCATTGAGGGATATCAGTACAAGCCTCAGTAAACACATTGTAGATTGTTTATCTAAAGTGAATAAAAAAATCGCGAGGTAATGGCTGACTGGAAGAGATAGATGTTTCAGTTTATTATGTTGATCATAGCTTTCAATTTGCTTTGCATATGCCAACATTGACTGAGAAAGAATGAAAGCTCTTCGTTATTGATACAAATTTAAATACTTCTGGAGCTGGAGCGTTTTACTCAGCAGCACCTAACAAAATGTCAGACACGTAGGTACAGAGAGTAACCGTGCAGCTTGAAATAGCAGACAAAAAGGCAACAAACTTTCATAAAAGCTGGCTCAAAAGGAATCCAAGGAATATTTGCTCGTCCTTGGTTGCTTGTTCTTTGGTACACAGTTCTTCTGACTGTTGTTTTTTTAAGCTATGACTCAGATTCCACAGATCAGCACAGTTAGTGCCAGCCTTCATAGGCGAAGGAGTAACTGACTTTTTTAAGGGCACAATATACTTACTAATATGAATATCTTAACATTTGTTTTGCTTCACCAGCTCCTAGAAGAAATCCTGCAGAAAAATGTCACTCAATAGCACTGAGTGCATTCCTGGAGCGGGGCTGTTATTTACACTGCTTTGGCACCAAGGCTAATCCAGCAAGTGTTGCTAACGTAGAAAGACAGCAAAATTAAACGCTGTGCAGAACTACCTGAGCTAGCTGGGAACAAGCTGGTTTGTACCAGTGCCAGTATCCTGTGCTCCCGTACGGAGCTAATTAGCTCTGCAGAGCAGTAAGCTATTAGCAGGGGTGCAGTACAGTGCTGATCCAGCCATGCCCTTCTGGTACCCAGACTAACTCACCTCGAGTTAGCTGGGGAGATCGGCATCGTAATATCTTACGCTATACCGGCACACTCTTGCAATCTTTGGCATACAAAACTCTGATGCAATGTAATGCAACGTATGCAGCTGACATAACGAGATGATCCCAATAAATATAAAGGAGAAACACCATCGCAATAAATTGAAAAAAAAGAGTCTGTACACCACAGGAAAGCTTTAGACTTGCTCCCAGTTCTTGCAAACCTGTGCCATTCCTCTGTCATTGATGAATTTTTGCTGACATACCTCAGAAGGGTGAATCTAAGATCCATTAAAGAACCTGATCTAAATGTTACGTTCTGGCCTTAGTACTCTGGAACCTGAAGGAGAAGAATGGCACATCCAGCCTCTTACGCCAAATCCACTTTGCTTGATCCTTTTTCAGTCCATAGCTGTGAATTTCTATCTAACTGGAAGCCTGAAGATTTCAAAGATTTCATTGGGGCTTATTCTTCTCCTAGATAACTACGGACGGTATTCACTCACACAGCAAACCCCCCTTTTAGGTACAGTCTATTAAAAACTAGAAAGGAAAGGCAGAAAAATCCTCAAGCCCCTGGAGGACGCTGCTCTCTTTATGCAGAAAGATATCATACATATATGCAAGCAAAAATACAGACCTTGAGCCAAACTAAACACTTCTATAGATGAGGCACATATATAAATATGTGTGTGTGTGCGAGCACAAATGTACCATTTTGGGTAAATATAAGTTAGATTAGCACTTTATTTTGTCTCTCCTCCCGTGAAACAGAACTTCACCTGTGTATCAGCCTCCAAACGAGCGAGAAATCAGAAAGCAAAATGTCATGTTGTTTACTGGTTTAAGTTTTACTTATTTAGAGTTTAGTGACGCTGGTTTTGTTGTTGTTGAAATAATAATCTGTATGGGTACTGCTACCGATGCCCTTCCTGTTGGCCTTCCTTTTTAGAGTCTATAAACCAAACAAGTTGATATTCCCAGACAGCAAAACTACTGCTTGCACACTGCACTGTCACAGAACACAAATAAAGAAACCTTTGCAATTCTACCTTGTTTGCCATCGAAGCAAGGTTTTGCAAAGCAGGGAAAAGCCAACTGAGCTTCAAAGCACTCCTTTTGGGTTGGTAATCTTTATAACAAAGGCAGTTTGTTATAACAGAAGATTGAGCAAAGACAGGGTAAATCACCACTTCTGAATGCTTCAATTTTGAGCTACCATTGAGCTATACAATTTTAAAGGCCCCTTTTGAAAAATGGATTAGTTTATAAAATAAACTAAACCATAACATAAAGTCTACCATGAGTAGTATCAGCAGCCCGATGGTGAAGAGACCATAAAGCTGTTAAGTTTTCCTTTAGATGGGACTGGCAGAGGCACAGTGGGAGGCAAATCGTATAAAATGGCAGTCAGGTTAAGTAAGATGGGAACACCTATACAGCAATACGATTAATTAACTTAAAATATTTAAATTTCTCAAACATACTCCCCCTCGTCCTGCAAGTATTGCACAAAACAACCCCCAGATCTACAGTACTACAGAAATTAGGCAATGGTTTAGCACACCGGCTCTGGCTAGAGTTGCCTGCATCTTGACGTAACAGAATACCTTGGATACATGTGTGACTCCAAAAGTTCTGCCGACTGTAAAAACCTGGGCAGGCTGAAGGAGTGGGGTCATATTAAAGTAATATTGCTTAGACTTGAAAGCCTTTTCTTCACAAAGAAGCAGAAAATCTTAGAAAACCCTTGAATAAGTCTTGAGCAAGCAGATAAAATGGCAGACGTCTAAGGAAAGGATGGAAACTGAGGACACAATGTTTTGAGTGCATATGGTGCAAGAGAAGCAAAAATGCAGGGTGGGAGAATGGGAACAACTGGCTGGACATCAAAACTTTAAGGGCCTATACAGGAGACAGCCTTGTCCCATCAGAGTGAAATTAAATATTCAAATTAAAAATTCTGAGGGGTTCAGGAATCCCCAAGTAGCAGCTAAGGACAAGTTTGAAGCTTTGGAGCATTTCTACATGAAGTGCACAGATGATGCTGATACTAAGTGTAAGATGATCATAGATACAGTAGGAGAAATGCTGAAGAAACCAACAGCACACTTCCAAGAGCAAAGATAAAAGAATTTGGAAAGGAATCAGGATCAGCATGCAGCTGGATCGGTTTCATGACAAGACTGAATCAAAAGAAAATGCCAAGAGAGAGAGCCAATGCAAAAGACAATATTTGAAGGGCATGGTGGAGAAAAGGGAGCAGAGGAGGAACGTTAATGCCTGAGAAGGCAGAATCTATGCCTGGAGGAAAGGGTATAATTTTCTTGCAAATCTGCTGAAAAATGAAAATTTTTTCAAAGATTTCAAAGATGGAAGTTACAGAAGGATGGATTGGAGCTGTTAGTGGAGCTCAGTTCTGAGGAGATCCAAAAAGCAATTACAACCCTTTGGGAAAAGCTTGGCACCATGTGTTGACAGAGTTGCCATTAAATTATTAAAATCAGGAGGAGGTAAATGAAGCCAAAGGCTGTACAGAGTAATTCTGTTGTTTTAAAATATCTGAAAAAGTTTCAGAGCAATGAAAAGGTGGTTTTCATAAATGCAATGTAAAACTAGTGTGCAGCCTGTCTTGTTCTTAAATCTATAAAGCTCTCTCAGAAGTCCTTACTTTTTTGGTTTTTTTTGTAAATAAAGCAGGAACAGTTCAATAACACGAGTGGGGATTCTGGAAAAGAGTGCAACCAAATATTAAATATTTTCATGAGATATTTGATAATATATAACACTATGATCAGAATGAATATGCAGACTTAGAGATTTTAAGAAATCTTATGATGGTATATCATGGCCTTTGAGTTACATTTGAAGAATCTGTAACTTCTAAAACATTTTTAAAAAGGCGTAGTCACCATTTGCAATGGAGAAGACGGAGCATAAAGAGGATGTAAAATCTCTGGCCCATTTAATATAAATGAGGGATTAAGGCATGGAAACTCATTATCCCTGATATTCTTCAACATGGTTAAAATGGTACAATCACTGACATTTTCAGACTACAACGAACATCAAAATAGTGGATCACCTTTGGGATCCTACAGTCTGAATAACTGTGAACGAAGCAGAAGGTACTGTACAAAGAATAGTTACTTGAAGAAGAAAAAACAAAGAACAAATAACAAAATCAGACATCAGTAAATTGAATAGATTAGTAAAATGATTTACCAACAATGGGAAAATCACCTCAACACGAGAAATTGAGAGCAAATTCTGTGACCGCTATTGTGTGAAAAGCCACAGAGTATGAATTATCTAATATCTGCCAGCAAATGTGTTTGGTTTTTTTTTTTTTCTTTAATTATGCCACAAGTTGTGGTAGAGAAAACTGCAACATCTAGTGCTATTAAATAAATCTGATACTAAATAACTAAAATATACTTAGCACTCATACAGTGACTGTTATTTTTAGATCACTAAAGAGCTCGGAGCACTCTCTAAACATTAATTAATTAATCTTCAATATTCCCATGTCATTAGTAAGGTTAATTTTATCATTCCTAAGTATTCAGTTAGGAAACTTAAAGCAGAAAAATGATTTGCCATATTCCAACCATCTATTTAGAAGCAGAAACAAAATTACTTGTATTTAAAAAGATTTTTATACCTCACCATTTGGGTCTTTGTGCTTGGGGTGGGGGGGAAGGCGCGGGAAGAGTAGACTTGCAGGAACATTAACAGATTTCATTTCTGAGAGAAAACTTTAGGAAACAGACAATTTGGGTACAGTTCTGTCATAAGAACATCCATATTGGTTATCCTAAACTTTATGTTCCAAAACTGCATTTATTTTTTCTTCAGTGTATTTTAAAACTTAATATTGTAAAAGAGCTTTAGGACTTCACATGAAAAAAATAATTTTTCCTTCATGTCAACCCCTAAAAATCATGTCATAACAATGACTTTTGATAAATACTGACCTGGAAAGGAATGTTAAAAAGACTCAGACCTTCAGTAGAATAAGATGTTTAAGATATCTTCTAGGACTGGAAGTGTATTTGAAGAGCTCCATTTTATTATTTTCTTGCTTCCTGTCTAATAAAAGGTCTTTTACTAAAAGGTATTTGCTAAAATTGGGAAAGAACATAGCTAAGCATTGTTTTGATGATTACGTAGAAAGGTAAACAGTTATTGTTAAATGAGTAGCAATTCTCTCTAACTCCAAATTCATATAAGATTTATGTATTATTAACTATGACCTTAACATGTAGTAACAGCAAAATATAGTAAAAAAAAAAATATGAAGGATATAAAAGGATGGAAGACACCTCACTTCATGCACTCAGTCTCAGACATGCTGAAAATACTGATAGGCAACTGATAACAATTGATAATTGATAACATTTCTATACAGTATTTCAAACAGATTTCTATATCCTCACTCAGAAGGAGAAATACATTTAAGGTTTTATTTCTGTAGAAATGTTCATTAGTATACACATAAATAATCACTGATTCAGTTAAACTCTTCATACTATTCAATATAATATGTGAAAATATGTAAGGAAACTGAGGAAATGTTCTGATTTTGATCACCTGTGAAACCAATTACACAATTCCATATATATACACACACACATTTTGCTTCCTGACATGGTTTGTGTCATCATTCCCACTCTTGCTTTCTTATTTTAGAAAAAGGAAATTTTTAACATATCAAGAGGTGCAAAGAGATGGTTGTTACCAAAACATGATTGAGCTTCAACTTACATGACCAAGGAAGTATCAATGAAAGAAAGCCTGGGGTAACAATCCTTTCAGTCACACAATAAATTTCAAAGGGTGACTAGAATTTCAACTACATGTACAAGATGATGATTTTTTTACATCAGAAATATGCGTAGCCATAGGAATGGCCACATGCAGCCATGTATGCAGTTACATAGAAATATAAGCATTCATTTTGAAAGTTAAATACTATTAAATAAGGAAAAGCTGAAATAACTATGGCCCTGAATTATACAAGCCCAGGTTCTGCAAGGCCTACCTTTGCCAGCTTTGTTCTTCTTCATTAGTATTTAACAAATAAGTACAGCTGAAGACAATATGGGAAGTTCTGGCCACCTGTAGACAACAGTAGTTTTGCTATTATTTGCTATAAGCACCTAAAATAGCCTCAGGTATTCCATACTTTAGAGATGATCTGAAATAAGTATCAGTAAACTACAGCTTTTCAGGTAATGCTGCACCTTAGAGACTGAAAAAATAGAGTTAATTTATTTAATTTTCCCCAGTAATGTCAAGCATTCTGGATAGGACAACTTTGCTTGAAAAAAGAGAGAGATTGTTAATTACCTTTAACAGAGTTTTTTCCTTTATTGTCAAGAAACCTTTCAGATGCTTTTTAAAAAACTGGTAATGAAATTAGATACATAATGATTTTATAATTTAGATGAATACTATGAAAGTTATTATGCATAAAGACTGAACATCTGTTAAAGTGATCCCAAACTAAAATTCTTACCATCAGGATTCCAGCTCTCTGCATTAATTTAAAAAATCTTTATTGCTGTGGATTTTACACATAACAAATTCCATGTCCCAATCTGAACTTGTCCAAATGTTTTTGGTTTGGGAAGATGGGAAGGGGCTCTAACTATAAAGAGAGCAGTCAACTATGAAAATTTTCAAATCAGATGAATCTGAATGTTCCTACTTAATATCTTCATGCCTCAACCTATTCAGAATTTGGCCTTTTTTTTAGATATAATTTTAATAGTGGCAACATAGAGATAACAGGTTTTTTGTATAGGTAAACTAGCATTTCATTACATTTCATAGGAATGTAATGCATAGAAGCAAGTATTCTAAAGTGTTATTTATATGTGCACAAATTTGATTCAAGTAGTTTCAGGACTTTATATAAATATTCAAGTACAGAGAGGAACTGAAGGACTGGTGAACCCATGCTACTATGGACCCCCTATCTCATATTTTGAACAGTAATTCAGAGCTGCTGAATTTCCCTCGGCAGAATCCACAGGCTGAGTGAGTGGAGGTGGAATCCTGACAATCAGAACTTCACTGGGGCTTACTTTCCAGAACAGCACTTAGTCGTTTATTTTTCATCCAACATAAATCACATTAGGGGTAATACAGGCCATTCAACATTTTCTGACTCTAAGAATGAGTTCAAAAGTTAAACTGGAGAACTGAGTTTTAAAAAAACTGGCTTTGTCACGAAGCAATCATAATGTGACAGTTGATAAAACATCTCATGTGGTGTACAGTGTCATTATTAAAAAGTTTCCACTTGCCAACAACTAAAAAAATGTAGTTATCAGACATATTATGCTATTTTTATACCTTTAAAATAGAAAGCTGTAACAGTTACTCTGCAACTTGGGTTTGAGATGTGTTGGCAAACTGCTCTTTTTTAAGTGTGGCCATTATATAAGTATTTGTATTTTTTTATTATCATTATATGTCTTTTCTAATTTGCATGCAATCAGGGACCCTGGGAGAAGAAAGATACTTTAGGAAAAAAAATTCTCAGAGTGAATGAAAATGCTGAATGATCCCATGACTGACATGCTTTTCTCATACAATTAAAATAACATTTTAAACTGTTAACACAATAAAATGGCTGATAGCTATTTGCCCATCTTCAGTGTTGCAATAAAATATTTTAATCCCTTTAAAACTCATACCTGCTTTTCAAGCAATGGTCAAACTCCGGTTGAGGTATGGAGGAGGGTAATCCTTTATGAGTGACACAGTCAAAACTGTTCTACAGGACTACATGATCTTTCTGTGTACAGGGTTTCCAGTACATTCACAAAACACACACTGTGTATTTCTTATGTGAAATGTTTAGGTTGAAGATAATACAGAGTTTGGAATATATTCCAGACAAGTGGTTCTTTCCTTTTCATAAGTGTATGCAACATATAAACCAGTTCCATTGGTTTACGTTCATTTGAACAGATCAGCTCTAAAACTGACAGAAAGGGTAGTTTTCAAAAGACCATTTTTTTCACTATGCTAAGTAGCACTGATTGAAAGTTCCCAAAAGAAGCTTTAAAAAGGAATTTTTAAAGTTTTAAGATATGAGAGACTGAGGTCAGAATATGCAATAAAAGTCACAAGATTGTGATGGCATTATTTTAGGATAATAATCTTATTTTAAGATATGAAAATACTGAAACAATCATGCCAGCATAAGAAATAATTATACCATAATCCATAAGTGCATAATTTATCAAAACAATAGAGCAGTCATGGTTAGACGCAACCTAATATTCCTGTATAAGATATAACTACATACTGTACAATCGTTCCTTTTTATAGTTATTTTTACATTTAGTCCTCATCCAAATTAAGTGGAGTACTTCTATGTATGAATGGCGTTACGAAATAAACACAACTCACAACAGGGCTTTATTACTGCTACTGCACCACCATGGCATGCAAGTAACTATGTAGTCAACTATAAACAGTAAAATGTCATCAGCTTCCTGAAATAAAATGAACATGAAAAATACAGATATAGTAGTAAACATCAATTATCTTTTTATATCTTTCATATTTACCAAAAGTCTATTGTTACATGAGGCATTTATACCTCTGTATCACTCTCCTGTACTAGTACGGTGGCAAATTTGGAGTTGAGAAACTATACTTTCAACAAGCTCATACAAAACTTCTGGTTTCATATTATACTGCTGTCAATATGTAATGCATAAATGAGAACGTGACACATCTGCTACCCACCCCTTAGCATTCTCTTACTCTTTTGTATACTCATGAATTTTGAGTAAATAAAAAGACTGAGGGCCATTAAAGCTGTTTGCTAGGTTATCTGTTGTGGTGACCAAGCCCCAAAAGACTAATGTCCTATAGAAAGGAAATTCTTTCATCTGCTATTTGTTTCCGAGTACTGATTGTGTGAGGTTCCATACTGAATGTTGGATTTGAGAACCACTGTTGGAAGCAACTTTGATTTATAAATATTTGTTTATTTAATTTTTGTTATGCAGGGTAATCCCTTCACCGGTGTGAACGTGATGATGAGATGAAATTCTGCAGCTGGGGCAACAAAACCCATTCATACATTATTATAAAAACAAGGATCAAAGAGCTGACTGGGATTCATTTCTTCTGCTTGGAGATCAGAACAATATATAGATACTAGCAAATTTCAATATTGAAATGGGAGCAGATAGAATAACAGTAAGTTAAACTCTCCTTAGACTTGCAAACTTGGAGATTTTTTTTGAAAAAACAGCAAACATTGTTGCAGAAGAAGCTTTTCCATGCTCAATTGATTTTGCTAATCAGTTAGCTGGCATGGAGGACCCACATGTGCTCTTTGTAAAATACTTCATTCAGAATTCAGAATAGACTCTTAGGTATGGAAACATGAAAGCCCACCCATCACTCTGCTGCAGCCCAGATTATGTTTCTGAGGCTTTTGCAAGGTAAAGAAAAATAATCATGAAATGCTCAAATCAAGTTTTTTGATGGAATTATCTTTCAAATATTACATGTGGTGTTCTCGGGTGATACCCATGCTAAATTCACAAGCTGCCTACCTGTTCCAGGCAGTGATAAAAGAACACCTAAATCCAAATGATCCTCTTTAGTTCTTGCTTGCTGGAAAGAAATCTTAATGCTGATTACAAGGGAAGAAGTGTACAATTCTCATTGTTACATTAAGCTATACAAAAATGTCCTTTAGTTTCCTGGAATTTGCTTAGTTTTCAATTATACAATTTCCTTCTACATTACAAAACAATGTACAGTTTTGCCTAGTTCTGTTCAAGGATTTTCCCTGTTCTGATATGTTCAGGATTAAGAATACTAGGTATTTTATTTCATATTTTGTTGATATTAGAATCCACTCTTTTTATTAAAGCTCATCAAACATACTCGTACCTACCAGAAGTTTGTTCTGCTTTGGGGTATGGCAGGCTGTGTGACTACAACAGAGCGCAGTACCTCATATGTTCATTCATAGATTTGCCTCCATAAAACCTGAGGCTGTAGTATAGCTTTCAATGGAAGCCATTTAAAAAGAAAACATTACAGAATATACAATAGTAGTTTTTGAATCTCAGACACAAGTTCCTTGACGTGTTGAAAGATGATGTTTTCGATTTCTGACTCCTGAACTCTTATCTTTACAGTCCGCAGGCTTCTGTTGTGAAATGTCTATCAGTGCACTTGCAATTGCAAGACCTGTAAGATAAATAAAGGAAAAACAAAATTTAATGCCCAGCTTTCCTGAGAAGAGTTCCAGAGCAGTGTGATGGTTCCTTTCAAGCCAAGTTTTTGTACTATTCCAGAAGTGATCAGCTTCATTTCAGAGTTAGATAACAAGTTCTCACTTTCTAAAATGGTACCTGGTAACAGTGAAGAAGTGGAGAAAGAAAAAAAAGTGCAGTTAAGACATTAGACTGGAAATCAGGAGAACTGAGTTCCATTGAAGTCTTTTATTGATTTGTTGTGTGATCTTAGCATTGCCTCTCTTTATTTGCTTGGTTATGTGGACCAGCAGCTCTCATACACGGATTTTCTCTTATTAAATGTTTGTGCATTGCATTTAGAAATGGATGAAACTTATCAAATCAGAAAATAAAAGAGAAATGGAGATCAATTGTACCCTTGAATATTTCCCTTTGCAATATATATGCCTTCCTAATTTGGAAATACTCAGAGGTTAGTACCTACCATGAACAAAAAGATATGAAAATATCTTTCCAGAATGCATGGATTTGTGAACAGACAGTAAACCATGATGGTGTTGGCCTGGATAAATTCTAAATGTTGTCTACTTACCAAAACTCTTCTTTTTAAAATTCTGGTTAACCTGTTGTTATTTGATGACCTGTTATAACCTTCACAGGGTATTACAGAGGGCATGGACAAGCATGCTTAGGAAATTAGTAGTTCAAGAATTTACTCTTCCATTTGCTTGTCACTGCATACTTGCTAGAAGTTGCTGAGTTTTGCTGAAATGCTGTCATTAACAGCACACTTAATACATGGTAGTTCCGAATTTTTAAATCCACACAGGCAACATTGCAATGAAATGGATTAGGAGTATTCACATCATTCATATGTTCTACTCCACTATGGCTGCAATAAACCCATGACACATCTGCAAAAACACACCTATGTATACCCATAATATAGACAAAGCTGGTGCTGGTTCTCCGTACTGCCCAATACATCTCAGTCCCTAACCAATAACTGTACTACTGCGCAAGGAAATCTTTGAAAATACTTTTCACCATATTATTTTTTAACTCAGGCCAATATCAAACTCAGTTTATCTATTACACAATCCAATTTTGGAAATATTTTTCATGCATTCCCTCATTATAACACTTATCTGCTAAGAAACCATGCAAAAAATATTTTTCACTTACAAGTGTTTCTACAGGGTTCTTTTTTAGTTATGATATACTGTCAGATTCAGTTCAGGTTTCCAGTATCCTGAAAAAATCTATGCTATTGCACACTGTAACACTACCTTTCTTAATTCACAAAACTGTTGCAAGAATCAATTAATGTGCATACAGCTTTTTGAAAATACACGGCACTATACTGTAAAACGCTAAGTACAATTATCATTGCTGCATTTCAGGATATGTAAGAGCCAAGATTAATTAAGTCATTTTTCTCACATACACATATATTTCCTGGCATGAGCTAGTGGTGCCTTAAATTGGACTTTGATAAATTGAATTTTTAAAATCTTTGAGGCACCTTTAAAGTATCAACAGTATCCGGTATTAGCAAATTCAAGGATAAAACCTAAATAACATTTTGATAGTCGCTTACATCTGATCCTGTCTTTAGCAGGTAGGCTTAGGGAGTACGCTAAATGGAATGAATATTATATAGCAAAAAGGTTTTCAATTTTTTATAAG
The DNA here is from genome assembly GCA_013397275.1 of Burhinus bistriatus. Classification (NCBI taxonomy): domain Eukaryota; kingdom Metazoa; phylum Chordata; class Aves; order Charadriiformes; family Burhinidae; genus Burhinus; species Burhinus bistriatus. The sequence continues at coordinate 314,385 of VYXH01000326.1, forward strand.
ATATTTCAAAATATACTTGGATGTTTGATGCTAACCTCACTTTACATAACAATTAACAAAGAGGAAGAACTATTTCCTTCAAATTTAATGCTGCATACTGGGATATACTGGCATGCTGTTAGAGTTCCATTAAACTGGGTCACTCTAGAAGATCATTTTTCAAAATGTCACACAAATCATCTGATGAAATTCATTTATTATGTTCTCTACGCCCAGCATAGTTCCTTGTTATCAAAGCAATACAATTAACTGGGGGAACAATTCATTATTTCAGACTGGCAGTCTAAAGGAATTTCATTTACCAAGTCAAGCTGATGCACAGACACTGCAAGCGAGCAGAATTTACATCAAAATACAACAGAAGATTTGATAAAAATGCTGTGGCTTAAATATTCATTAACCCCCTTCCAGCAAAACATTCCCTTTATTTTACAGGTTTTGTATCTAAACAACAAATGTGAATACACTTATAGTCATTAAAGTTGGAACTGTAAATTGTATAGTGTTCTATATCTCTTACTTCTGTTTATGAGTTATTTCATTTACCCATCTTCCTTGAACGCTGCCATTCAAATATCCCACCTACAATCCAAACTGGTATTTCCCAAACCAGAACATGGTGTCTGGTTGCTTCTGACTCTTGAGTAAGGTGGCAGAAAGGAACAGTAGAATCAGTAAGCGTCCCACATGGAGAATCAATGGGTCACCTTTAATAGTCTAATTTCTGGAAATTCAAGCCTAGCTGCACAACCGGACCTATTTTTAAGTTTACTTTGTTTTTCTACTAAATGTTATAGAAATAACCTGACCTAGTTCTGTGCAGGTAAAACAATCTCTAGCTTGTTCTAAGGATATGTATGGAAAGATCATTAAGAAGTGAACCCAGTCAAACATATAAGTGGAAAGTGTATTTTTGTAAGAGATAATTGCATCCACAATGAGAAAAATACCACAGAAAGTAATATGAACTTGGTTATCTTTAGCAGAACTATTGTCTTTCCTAATGGAAGTTAAATGGTAATAGTTTATTCTCAGGAAGTAAGTGTCTAATCATAAAATTACTGGTGTGTGAATTTTTTGTCATTTTTTTTTAACAATTATGCAAAACAATTAATAAGTACAAGAATAAAATACAGCACATCAAATGAGATTGCCTTGAAAAGCACATTCCCGATTTATACACAAACAGCACTTTAATTCTGCATTTGAACAAAAGCATCTGAAAAAGTCATTCATTTCGAGATGCTCTCCTCCCAGTCTCTGTAAAAACAGGCAGTACTATATATTTTAATTTTGCAGCAAAACAGCTTCATTAGGCGTGAAAGGTTAATTGCAGGTTTAAGTGCAGTTCAGGGAACAGTGCGCGGGTCTGTAGTGAATAGCACAGTCTGCTACAGGAAGGCTGAGTGCTATAAACTGTTTGCCCTGCTGAAATGTTTTACTACCTCATTTACTAACTGTCTTCTTTTACTGCTTGTATTTGTAGTTCTTCTAAACCTTTAATAGCTACAGTTTTATTTCACTGTAATCAGATTTAAATGGAAATACCCATGCTGGGATGTTTAAACGTTTTCCTGTGATTGTATACAGCTACATTTGAACTGATGCAAGGCTACACTATCTCTCAAAGTAGAAAAAAAAACACCCTAACATTGAAAAAGTTAGTCTTACATGCTGGCGTGCATATTTAAAACCTTTTTTTCCTCCTCTATTGTTCATTTTAATGAGAAATACGTTCGGTTCTTAGTCTCCCCTTTGTTAAAAGTAAGGGAACAAAGAATGACCTCAGATTCATGGTTAGGCAGGTAACTGGAAATGCTTTTTTCAATTTAAATATGTATTACTCAGAGATAATATTTGGATAGATGTTTTCATTTGATTACATTCTACACATTTTCATTGTTACGCAGAATCAGATTATTCAGAAAGCTGAAGACAATAAAATAACTGCAACTCAGGTAGATCAATTGGATTTGTTTGATATTTTAACCAAAATTATAGTCATTGCTTAAGGTGACCTTAAGCAACGACAATAAAATGACAGCTACCATACAGAGAGACTTAAACAGAAAAAACTGGGTAAGTGCTGTACTATTAAAGTAACAGCTTCAGCCTTCAGCACCCACCAGTCTTTGTGTTATTTCCATTTGTTGATTCTTTAAAGACGCGTTACTGTACATGCACCCCTAATAGTGGCCAGAGTCCTTTTATCATAAAGGATCTGTTATTCAAAGTCTTTCCGTTGTAGAAGATGCAATGCCCGTGAATGGCCGTACAAATGGATCTAAGCAGGTTGAAGACACACTAAGTGATGAGAATTACAGCCTCTAGTGCCTCATGAAGATGACCATACCACAGTGAAGCCAGTGAAGACGATTTATCAACAAAACTACCAGTAATTGTGTAGGGAATTTTAATGAGTTCTGTCATTTATCATTATTAGTCTGTAAAGAACTGTTTTGTAAATACACAGTGTATATTACGTGTGTATAAATGATATTTATATACAAAACCACCCTGTTAATAATGCAGTTTTGTATTATCCATTTCTTGATTTGATGAAGCAGATCACATTCACCGTAACTTTTGTGGGTGCGTACTAGGACTGCATACATTTATTCTTCACAGGAAATATATATGTTAGCTATAGTATCTATAATGGTGGAGGAACATAACTTTTAAGAAGGTTGTTACTAGGCAAGTGTTTCTGAGTACCCACTGAAAAAATTCTCTCACTTTCTATGAGACTTTGTGCTAGGAATATTCTTTTTCAGTTTAGCTGTTTGGTAAAATTTTCATTAATGTCTGGTACTTCCTATACTTTCCCTGTTTTCTCAACCAAACTTACCTTTCTCCAAGTGGACTAACTCATGATTCATTTTCATGACTGAAAAGGCCAGAATGTGGTTTGTGGTACAGACTCCCATCCTATAGATCAAGTCGTGTTGGAAGGTATCCAAAAGGCACGTAAAATGGAACCAGAACAAAATTTGGGATTCAAAAGTATGATCCACAAAACCTTCTCCTAACCACGTACAAATTTGATACTCAAGTGCCTACTTCCCAGGAGAGAAGTTAAGAGTCATCTGAAGTTCAAGACTGTACATGCCCAGAGGAACCACTGTATCTCACAGCAGAGCTAAGTTAATTTCAAAGTCAGAAAATAGTCAAATCCTTCACATGTATCTGAGGGTCCTGATCTGGCAGGTTTGCCTAGACAATATCCAGAGATCACAGACTTAGTCACAGAGAAAAACAATCATAAGCAACTGCCAAGAAGAAGAAGTATCTTCATAACCTGTCATATTGAATGTTGTTTTATTTGAATTAGATTTTTTTAAAAAGGACAAGCTGACAACACCTCAAAATCACAAAGTTTTTTTTATGGGCTTCTCTTCCTGTTTGGTGCATGGATGTATATTTTAAGTTGACACCATTCTTACTATGAGAAAGATATATTAAACAAACTAAACTAACTAGGAAATTACTTTGGGCAAGTAACCCCATCATTTTTTTTCAGTGATAATTTTTGCTAGATGGGAAGACAGCCAAGACTCCAGGAGGTATGTTTTCCTTTTCTTATGCATATAACTTAATTAAATAAGTAAAATATGAGACAGACCTTAAACCAGAACAATAATAAACTAAATAATGATAGTGTGGAATTAAATAGCCACACACTAGTGGAGAGGAGATGTCATGCTCCGTTGTATTATACCCTTGGTATTTAGTAATAACAGCTATCTATAGGGGACTAAGAAACTCTTATTCCTGGAATAGACTTATAAATTACTTGCTGTCAGTTTGTGGAAAATGCAGACTATACAATAAAGGATCTTTTACAAAATGTTCAGCCTTTCCCAATTTTTCTCATTTTGAAAAGGAAATGGCCATACATATTTGTGTGAAATATTTGTGCTCCAAGGGGCCGGTAGTGATTCTTTTTGTATATGGTCAGACAGCTTCCCCTTCCTTTTCAGCGTGAGATATCTGTAGTTTAGTCTGTAATCCAGGTCTGTACAACATCTGGTGCCTTTAAACTATCCAGCCTGCCAGTGGCTAAGACAGAGCACGAGCAGTTTGGTCTCTGGCTACAGGCAGGCAGCGACTGACTACACACTTTGGGATAGCTCTTGCCCATTCAGCAGGGCAAACAAATGCCATACTGATGAAGAGGACTTAGTGAGCAGTTGGAGACACTACAGTAGTGGGATTGGTGCAATCTAATGGTGATTAACTGAAGCTTCTTTCTCCCACCCTCTTTTCTCAACTCAAGCCCTCCTAGAACACAAGAATCATAGAATCGTTTAGGTTGGAAAAGACCATTAAGATCATTGAGTCCAACCATTAACATAACACTGCCAAGTCCACCACTAAACCATGCCCCTAAGCACAACATCTACGCGTCCTTTAAATACATCCAGGGATGGTGACTCAACCAGTTCCCTGGGCAGCCTGTTCCAATGTTTGATAACCTTTTCAGTGAAGAAATTTTTCCTAATATCCAATCAAAACCTCCCCTGGCGCAACTTGAAGCCAGTTCTTCTTGTCCTATCACTTGTTACTTGGGAGAAGACACCGACCTCCACCTCTCTACAGCCTCCTTTCAGGTAGTTGTGAGAGCGATAAGGTCTCCCCTCAGCCTCCTTTTCTCCAGCCTAAACAACCCCAGTTCGCTCAGCTGCTCCATCGCGGATTACTTTTAAAAGGAGCTAATATGAGATTATTGCATTTAGCTGGACTGTATCGGCAGACCTGTACACCAATGCGACCCGTGTGCCTTGCCCAAGGAAGGCAGCACGGATGGAAGTAGAAATGTGTTTACTTAACAAGTGGGAGAGGAAGACTGAGATAACGGCTGTCCTGAGCCGGGAGAGGAACTCCCATCTGAAACTACGTATGAGATGATAGGCGGGGAACAGTAAGTCATGGCGGGTCTTGAAGATGAATAATTATATTTGAGGCAACAGAAAAAGGGAGTGCATAGAGCTACTAAAATGATATTTGTGATAAAAAAAAAAAAGTCAAGAAAAAGATCTGAAATAAACATGGTTAAAACAGCAGTTGTTCAATGCAGCAGTAGTTCAGAAGTAGGCTGCAGAGATCCTGGGCAAGGGCTTTTGTTTTGGCAATGCAGAGGGAAGATGGTGTTTTGGAGAGGCTACAGCAGCAGAATTCAGCAAAACTATGCACTCTGGTGGCGAGGAAGCAAAGAATACTTGGGCAAGACCAGAGGGACAGCAAGGGTAATAGTGCGGTTAACACAGACTCAAGGGAAAACAGTGGAATACAAACTAATATGAAGAAATGTAAAACATTGTGGGAATGAAAAATAAACTACATAAAACTGGTCTGCAACCTAAACTGTTGGTGAAGGGTAACCTAAATCCAGGTGTATGGAATACAGATGCCCATTAAAGTCAAACACATGCATTTTCTACAAATAAAGGAAGAAATTGAACTACAGATACCTTCCCAAGAACTCTGACACATTACTTCATCAAAAAATTGTTTAAATTTGAAAAGTAAAGCACACCTTAAGCTATGATGGTTAAACAACATTACTAGGTATATTATCTATTTCTTGGACCCTATTCCTTGGGGCTTCATGATAAAGCTTGTCACAGATCTGTCCAGGGATATTAAGAATATGACTGACTCCACAGACAAAAAAAAATTAATAAAAAAAGAATTGTAGTTCACTGCTGAGTCTGAAGATAAATCATTCCTCTCAAAACCTCTTACTGACTCACTTGAGATATTACAATAGGCTTGGGGAATGGTTACATTTAGACTAGTCTAGTAATAGCTCCTGAAGCTGCAATACTTATCAGTACTAAATTTCAATTAATAAAGCAGGCATCACATTTAGTCAGGAAATATATTCTTCTCACAGAATAGCAGAGCTAAGAGAATTAAAGCATTTTGATGTTTTTATCTTAGAAGTTTTACCTTGGCAGTAGTTACAGACAAGTGATGTGTTGTTAGACCATGATTTTATTCCATTATTGTAATTTTTGGACCTTGGACCACAAAACGTAATTACAGAAATCTGAAAATGCCTCTAACTATTCCATTGTCTTTCTCAGCATGGTTTATTTTATACAAAAATGATGGCATATTTTTGTGGGCAATTTTTTTCCCCTTTACTTTAAAAAACATGCATCAAGTAATAACTGCATGAATAATTATGCATCTGAACAGACTTTCTCTGTCTTGCATTTCTTCAATATAAGTTGTGGAGTCTCAAACAGGTGTATCAGTAGCAAAATGTGTTGACATTTTTAGGGGAAAAAAAGCAAATTTCTAGGATATGTAACATTTTCAGAAAGCTATCAATCAAATACATGAATGGCAAATCCCATGTAACTCACAAAATAATTGTTATTTGAAGTTATTAGCAAAACAAGGGGTTTGGTTTGATGGCTATTAAAAACACCTAAAAGAAACAATCTGCTTAGAATATGTGCAAACCTTATGGAGATTAATTCCTTGATACTCTCCCACTGCATATTACACATCATGTGTTAAAATGCAAGTAATTACACAGGTTTCTATAATGGACAGTAATATTTGAAACATTTGGATTTTTTTTCACACACACTATTAAATTTTCAGTTTGATTACATTTCCTTTTCATTGAATCATTTCTCCATATGTTATGAAAAACATCTCTATTCTTGTGATGTTGTGCAGCCATTTAATTTGTTTTCTAGAAAATCACTATAAACTAATTTGCTACTCTGCAAGAATTTGGTGAGATGCATTAATCATGCCAGAATCTAATTTGGTCTTGTAAACCCATTTCTGTAGAACAGAAAAAAATCTACTTGGAGTATTGAAGAAGCACTATTTTCACTTACTTTTAGCAATACCAAAATTATAATTGGTTTTGTTTAGAAGTCAGTATCACAGCTGTGACCCAGTTGGGGTTAGTTTATGAACCTCTCTGTAGTAATTAGAGACATTTAGATTGCAAAAGCCTCTCCAGACCAGTACACTTGAGGTTACTTGAACAGCATTATTTTACTCTTTGTCTCTGTCTTCAGCAATCTCTTTTTATTGGGATTCTGCATGCCAATCAGAGAAAAATGAAGATACGAAAACTTTAAACAATTTTGAGCTTGATTTACAGCATTTTTAAAGCTTTTTACCCAAATCCATTCATGCAGTTGGACTCTTTAACCACTGTGAAGCCTTACTAAACATGGTGAGTAGGACGAACACCTGTGAGACCGAGATTTATCATTCATATAAACAGAGTGTGATCGACACTCCATTAATACAGTGCTGAACTACCATGTCATGCAATTAATTAATCAGAATATCTGCATATGTGCGTGCGTGTGCATATATGTATACGAGTATCTGGGGAACAGAGAGAAGGTTCAAACACAACCAAGCAATCAGGAGAACAGTTAGAAGGAGAAAAGGCAGAGCTATTCACTGGGGGTTACTTCCCTCCAGAGGGGTCTTGCTTTCAGGGGTGATTTAAAGCAGATCTCTTTCTCTCTGTAGAGGACCCCTGGCGTGATTAACCTCACCAGGTGAAGTTCAGTTTTTGTGAATACCTCCCTAATGTTCCATCTGGGTGATAATGTATATTGTCAGGTTTGCAGCTTTACTACTCTCCTCCTCAAGACAAAACACACAACCTTCAAGACAAGAGGTTTAAGGGCCCAAGAGGGGCCAATTCTGCCCCCCCCAGAGATAAAATAATACTACTTACATTATCATTTACTTTCGGAGCAATAATCCTCAAAGATGCTGTTTCTCACTCTTGCACCTTTATTTTGCAGGTGCTGGCTTTTTTTCCACTGTCAAAAATTTTATTTAAACCAGAAAGTGATGAACACGTTGATCCAAAAAAAATGATTACAGTTCACCAGAAATTCAGTGGGACTGTGGCTTAATCAGAAGCAGGCATGCTCTCTGCAGTGCTTTCCCATAATGCATTCTCACTTATAAGTTTTGCTTTCCAAGGTTGACAAAGTACTGAGCTTGTTTTCTGTTTCCAACATGCTGCTGCAATATATCATTGCTCTAATCACTGTTTGGTTTGTAATTTGGTTCTGGTCAAATAACAATGCCAGTTTTTCAGTATTCTGCCGATTTCCACAATTAGACATTCAGTACATCCCCAGCTACACAGCCAGCAGTCACTCTGACAAAACAAACGATCTTGGGAGTGTAACACAGAATTAAGCCAACAGGACAGAAAGCATGCCCAGAATTTTGAACCTTATTTGGAAATATTACTGAAGTGACTACTTCAGGGTCTTCATGATCTCTAACATAAGGGTCTTTGTAGTTTCAGTACCTATTAATGCCCAAGAATAAGGAAAAATAAAAAAAAAAAAGACAACACACATGCCCTGCTATCAGTATTAGGGTGGTTCCATCAGAAATGCTAGCATCGGCTTATACAGAACATTGATTTTTATTAATTCCAGCAGAAAAGCTTGGTAAAAGGTTGAAAAGCTCAAGCCATTAAAAAAATCTAAAAACACAAAGACTTTAAACAAATAGCTGTACTAGAATCCTGGTCAGCACTGAAAGAGTGTAATTCTGAATGGGATTCCAGTATGTACAGGCAATCATTTATTCTTTCCTGAATCTTCGATAGGACACTGAATACACTATATTGTGACTTTAACAGGCAAAATGACACACTTAGACCTGGTTACTGTCAAAATGTATGGAAGTAGGGTTCCATTTCAAACACTGCATGTTCATAATTGATTACATACACTTAGTCCTGAACAATCAATATAGATAAATATCAGTAAAATTATAGTAACAGAAGACCATTTCTGTTTGTGTGACATACATAGGTAGAGCAAATGCCTGAAATTGTGAGATAGTAACACTAGGACTGAGTATCACTGAAAATATATTTTATGCCCCAGGCATGCCTCCTAGTTTGGAGAGGAAAAACTAGAAAACTGACAGTAGATAGTCACAGCTTGTTACCTAGCTCTATGCGTACTCACACTCCAACAAGTCGCACTCATTGTCTCATTTGCCAATCCCATTATAAGATTTGAAAGAACTATTCTGGTACAAAGATTACCAAACTATAACATTTGCCATTTAAAACATCTAGAGCATATAACTGGAAAAACCTGAGAAAGATCCGCCTAACACCCACATTCAGGTTCAATGTTTCTCCGTTTAAGAACCACACCCACAAGAGACACAGGAGCTGTGAAATGTTCCTCTCTTGGGATCAGATTTGGCATAAATCTCAGCCTGATGTGAGCATCACCTTTTTATACAACAAAGTAAAATCTCTCATTTCCTGTTGAACAGGACTCATGCTACTAATTGGCTGGGAAAGCAAAAGGTAGAAATCAAGTGAAAGATACAGTCCAGAAATTCTCACAAAGTCCATTTCCCATCAATATTGGCTCCCAGAAGATGCACTCAATGAAAATAAACCTTCAGATACTGAAGAGTTGCTACAGCAGCCCTTCCTCATCACTAGTCATGGGAGTAAAAAGTGGCAGAAATGAAATCAGGGAGAAGACAATGCGGCAAGAGATACACTCTGCTTGGTGTTTTCCATTGTCAGAATGGTTCTTTGAGACAAGAGGCAAAATTAAGAGCAATTCTGTGCATTGTCCTTCCCAATATTTTCATTAAAAACTGACGTGCTGTATAAAGCACCATGCTGGCTTTGTATTTCAAGGATGTGATCAGGACTTAGTTTTCATTTACGCATTGCAGAAAGTTTTTACTATGTGATGAAGGAGAAACAAAGCTTCAGGAGGACATTAGAATTCCCTCACTGCAGTTTTGCTAGATCTCCCATCTGGTTTTTAAAAGCAGAAACTATGTTGAGTATTCAACATACCTGTAGCTTCTACAGGTATGTCAGTGATAAAAGGAAGACTATGGAAAATTTGGGCCCTCTCCAAAAGGAAACGGGAGACCTGGTTACCCAGGATATGGACAAGGCTGAGGGACTCAACAGCATTTTTGCCTCAATCTTCACTGGCAAGTGCTCTAGCCACACTGCCCAAGTCACAAAAGACAAATGCACTGTAGAAAACCAGGTTCAAGACCAGCTGAGGAACCTGAAGGCGCACAAATCTATGGGACCTAATGAGATGCATCCATGGGTCCTGAGGGAACTGGTGGATGAAGTTGCTAAGCCACTAGCCATCATATTTGAGAAGTCATGGCAGTCTGGTGAAGTTTCCACTGACTGGAAAAGGGGAAACATAACCCCCAGTTTTAAAAAGGGAAAAAAGGAAGACCCGGGGGACCACAGACTGGTCAGCCTCACCTCTGTGCCCTCCAGATCCTCCTGGAAACTATACTAAGGCACATGGAAAATAAGGAGCTGATCAGTGACAGCTAACGTGGCTTCACTAAAGGTAAATCACGTCTGACAAATCTGGTGGCCTTCTACAATGGGGTTACAGCCTTGGTGGATAAGGGAAGAGCAAATGACATCATCACTTGGACTTGTGCAAAGCATTTGACACTGTCCTGCACAACATCCTTGTCTCTAAATTGGAGAGACACAGATTTGATGGATGGACCACTCGGTAGGTAAGGAATTGGCTGGATGGCTGCACTCAAAGAGTTGCAGTCAAGGGCTCGATGTCCAACTGGCGAGCAGTGACAAGTGGTGTTCCTCAGGGGTCAGTACTGGGACTGGTGCTGTTTAACATCTTTGTCGGCAACATGGACAGTGGCATTGGGTGCAACCTCAGCAAGTTTGCTGACGACACCAAGCTGTTTGGAGCAGTTGACACACTGGAGGGAAGAGATGCCATCCAGAGGGGCCTGGACAGGCTTGAGAGGTGGGTCTGCACAAACCTCATGAGGTTCAACAAGGCCAATGCAAGGTCCTGCACGTGAGTTGGGGCAATCCCAAGCACAAATACAGGCTGGGCAGAGAATGGATCGGGAGCAGCCCTGAGGAGAGTGACTTGGGGATGTTGGTTGATGAAAAGCTCAACACGAGCCAGGAACTTGCGCTCTCAGCCCAGAAAGCCAACCGCATCCTGGGCTGTATCAAGAGAAGCATGGCCAGCAGGGCAAGGGAGAGGATTCCGCCTCTCTGCTCTGCTCTCATGAGATCCCACCCGGGGTACTGCATCCAGCTCTGGAGTCCCCATCATAAGAACAACATGAACCTGTTGGAGTGAGTCCAGAGGAGGGCCACGAAGATGAGATCAGACAGATGGAGCACCTCTCCTATGAGGACAGGCTGAGAGAGTTGGGGTTGTTCAGCCTGGGGAAAAGAAGGCTCTGGGGAGACCTTATAGCAGCCTTCCGGTACCTAAAGGGGGCCTACAGCAAAGATGGGGAGGGACCCTTTATCAGGGAGAGTGTACTGATAGGGAAAGGCGTAACAGTTTTAAACTGAAAGAGGGGAGATTTAGATTAGATATGAGGAAGAACTTCTGTACTGTGAGGGTGGTGAGACACTGGCACAGGTTGCCCAGGGAAGTTGTGGAAGCCCCATTCCTGGAGGTGTTCAAGGCCAGGTTGGAGGGGGCTTTGAGCAACCTGGTCTAGTGGAAGGTGTCCGTGCTCATGGCAGGAGGGTTGGAACTAGATGATCTTTAAGGTCCCTTCCAATCCAAACCATTCTATGATTCTCTGATTCTATTTACCAGCTGACCTTTTCCCTTCTACTTTTTCCCATATTCTTTTTGATCACATGTGAAAAACTTGGCTTCAGTTGTCTCATTTCCTGATTTTCTATATTTCAATTATACTCTAATGGCTATATATACAGCGATGATGATACAAGAGCGTGTTGTGAATGAAATCTGTTCTGTACAGCTTCTGAGAACTGCTACAATTCGAGTTGCTTTTTTCCGTAGCCTCTGAAGTGCCTTCTATACTATAATAAACCTGAATTTGCTCTTCCCTTTGCAATGCAATCCAGCATTCTGTTTCCCATAATGCTGCTACATTATGATTTGCAACCATAAATAATTATCCTAAGTTATAAAGATAAAATATAAAACTTTAAAGCAATACCATTAGACACCATACACTTGAGACACTGAAGCAGCCATAAGCAAACATGGATTTTCATAAAAATCAGAAATGAATGTGATAACGAAAAGCATGGTTCCTGCTTGGGATTATTTCACCAAAAGTTTGCTGCAATCTTGGGCGCAAAGAATGGAAATAGTAGGTAATCAGTGACAAACTGCACCTTGTTTCTAACAGGTGGGGCACCAGATTTTATGACCTCTATCTCAAAAGGTGAGGAGGGTAAAAAATACAGTTGTGGGAATGGGATTTGACAAGGTGTGAGGTTCAGTAATAGAAGGTATTATCTCCCAAAAGAGGAAGCATAAGAGACGAGAGGGACTTATCTAAACCTCTGTAAGGCTTGTGTTCAGATGTGTGAACCTGTGAGTTGATTTTTGTGTTTTCTGTCTTGTCTGGACAAGCATTCAATATAACAACCATGGAACATGCAGGATTCTTGACTTCTCCCTACATTATTTTTCATCACCTTCCTTCCAATAGCCCTCCATTTTCCATTCTTACTTTTGCTTCTTATTGTCTATTAAGCTTGAGCTGCCACATTATTTAACTGACTTTACATAGTACTTGTTTTTCTCTACCTAGACTTCCAATAATCAGGAATTCTCTTTGTGACTCTGATGTTAGTTACCAAGACTAGTCTAACTGCCTTCCACATTCTTTCATCTGTTTGGATTGTACTAGTGTGAGGAGGTGGTGGTATGGCAGGTTTTAAAAGCTGCAAACATCTTTTATTTATTTATTTATATTTTATACATTTTTATATATAAATATATATTTTTATATATTATTTATATTGTTTGTCCTTCTCCTGACTTCTCATTTTAGTGCGCAATTCTTTTCCAAGAAAAATACACACGTCCACTATTTACAAAGAGAGATCAAAAATAACTGCTCACATTTGAACTATCATCTAATTGTTTCTTTAAGAGTAGTTTGTGAATAATCTAAACACAGCCAGCCTTATTTCAGTCCCATATGTGCTTTAAGAACAATATTTCCTTTCAAGATTTTAAAAGTTGTGTGTTAAATACTGCACATTTTTAGGCAACTTTTCATCTTTGATGTCTTTAACCGTACTTTGACTAATCATTCTGCAAGTGACAGAAATGTGTTTTTCTCACTGGGATTGCCTCGAGTATACAGCGATCCTTTGTGCCAGTGTGAGATGTGCATGGAGCTGCTGAAGGTCTGCAGAGGCTGAGGCAGCGTGGTTTAAGTTCTCTCTAGATCCACCGAGATGGATTTCAAGGGGAGGGAAGCAGGACCAAGAGGTTCTTGCAGGAACAAACAGCCTTTAGGATGAGGTACCTCATTGCTGTGGTCTGCTGAAGCCACGTATGCTCAGTAATTTAGACAACTGAGTGCTTCATCCAGGATGAAGTCACAATGCTGTCTTTACATTTTCATCTGGCTTCCTACTCTCTGCCTTTCTACTTACCCAGGTAAAATCAACAAGTCAACCTATTGCCCTGAAACTTGCCTCTTCTGGTCCATACAGCAGCTGCATTAGGTCCAGACAATGAGAATTTTTTAGTGAAACAAGTGATTAACCAACTATTAGATCTAAAGCTTGGTAGGAGAAACCTGGCTCCCAAAATTGAAGGCCTGACTTAAAACAAGTTGAATTTTCACACTTTTTTTTTTTTTTTCCCCAAAACACTAGCTCTTTCAAGTCATATTTTAGAGCTTTCATTTACAAAATCAATGTTTACTGACCTTTCCATAGTGGTTTAAATAGGAAGACAAGAGATGTATCCGGGGAGGAAAAATAGTATTAAAATACTGAGCTTGTTATCGCCAAAGTGCTACACACAAATTAACTAATGCATGCTAATACAGTGATTAGCTTGTTTGCCTAGGTTTAGTGCAATGACTATATTTCCTAGTGCCATCATTCAATGAGAGATGGTTTGGTATCACCCTGAAGCCAGGACAGCTTTTCTCAAAACATACTGTGCTTAACATTTGTGTGTTCCCCACTGAAAATAATATAAGTATATTTAGACTACTGATTATTTGCAAAAGAAAACTACTTTTGGAGAACCATTTTGAAATCAAGATATGCTTTGAGTTACTGAAAGATTGCAATACTAGGCAAAACCGTAAGTGATTGTTGTTGGCTAGGTGGGACAAGGATGGAGCTACAGACATTTCACCTGGGGTGACTACTGTGTTCTGCATAAATTTCATAGGCATTGACCACTCACAGCATTTTCTCAGGAGCAAACAGCTTAAAAAGTCCTCAGAGGGAAGTGCTGTCCCCCTGTGGGGCTGTCCCTTCCCTCCTCCCTTTGGGGAAAAAGCCAACAGAACAAACAGTCTTTGTCTGTGGCCTTCCCAGAGGACCACACTCCATGGACAGTTGCATGACGTGTACAATTCCAGTGTCCGTAGGCTAGATTAGGTACTTTTGTACAGCTCTCAATGTAATGAGGTCCCAAGCCACAGCGAGGCCTCTGAAAGCCTCAAGAATATAAATAATGATAACAAAAAATAGTAATAAATAGAAATGAAACTGGTAGCATCACAGGTATTCATGGAGATTCAGATTGACCACAAGAAAGCTGGCACAATATCACTGGTAGGATGTGTACTGAAAGAGCTTGGAAAAAGTAATCTGGAAAAAAACCCAATATGGATATAATGAATGAGCCTTTATTCCACATATGAAAGTGTTTCTGATACTGACAAAAGAAGGTACAATATTTATCATTCAGGGATCGCAGGGGACAAAACAACAATATTAAATCATGAGAGGTTTTATTTGTGAATTGGCATTGTTTTCTGTCCCCTATGTTACCAGAATGATAAATGCTTTCCTTTGTGTAGGAAAGAAAAGGCTTGATACTGGCTGTACATTCTACAGATTCATGCTACAATTTTTTGAGACGTTTGGTTAAATCCTCATAAATACCAATGTTTACATTAAAGGTGCTAATAAGCATTTTGAGGTCGCTGTTTGCTTTTTTTTTTCCTCACACACAGTTTTATTTAAGAGTCCCCTTCATGATATTTTATTTTCTAGGGCAGATGAAACAAGATTCAGTTATCAGGGTTCTTAGGATAACTGGCGGGAATATTGCAGAAGCACAATGTGATCAAAGCGGATGGAAAGGCAATCCCCAAATGACTAAGGGCAAAACTGTGCCAGTCCCAGAATTACAGAAAGAGCTGATGTGTATGAGACATATTAAACACTTGCATTTGAACTTTTAATATCGAAAATAAATGTCACAGCATTTTCATGAAGAATCTATTTGTCCTGAATGCAGCTCATCGGCTGCTCCTTGTCATGGATTACACCTTTTACTTTTTATCTATCTTTAACTCCTGCTGAACGCTCTAGCAGTTCCAACGTCTGACAGGAGGTTTTGGTTTTTTCGTATTTTTCGTACATTTTATGTTTCCAAAAGCTAGCACAGAGTATTCCAGTGATCAGGTGAGAGTTAACATACTTTGTTGCCAGTATTTTCAAACGCAAGTAATACCTCCTGGTTTGCACAATTCAGGATGAATATGGTGCACCACTATGCCGTCTAATGTGACTCAGCTTTGAGAGCTTCAGGGCTTGGCTCTGCCTTCAGTGCCCTAAGTACAGATGGCAGAATTTTTTTAGACAGTAAATACTGAAGGTGTAAATAAATATATAACTGCTAACCTGATTTCCAAAGATATATATAAGCATGACCTCAAGAAAGGATTATTTTATAATTGTGTAATTCTGTATGTGCTCTCAGTGCTGGGGAAAAATTCCTTGAACACAGCCAATTTTATCACACAGATTTCAATTGCTAGGTTAGATGCCCTTAAGAATAATATATAAAACTACACAGGAATGTATTCTATGTATGTTACGTATTAGAGCGTGCATGGATAGAATGGCTCTTCAAAATAGCGTGACGGGTTTTCGTTTTCTTTTTCAGTGCAATTGCTATTACCGTTACGTGGACATCTTCCCGTAACCTCCATCAGCCCCAGCCAGGGATGTTGGGTGTAATATGTGAGCACCTCACCAAAGAGCTTACAATCTAAACAACTTTTCACTCTGTTTAAATTTTCATGTAAAAAGAAACATATTCACAGACCTCCCTAGCCGACAGACTTTTAAAATCAGGCTAAACATGAAAATATAGCTAGACTCTTCTTTTATGCAATAACCTACTAGGCAATGAAAGTTCTGCAAATCAGTATCAGCTCTCAGTTACACTGTGTAGTTCAGAGGCTTCAAATTGTACTTCTGACATTCTGTTACACAGCTACTACTGAGCAGACCTTTGTAAATAGTTATATTAATGGTGTACAAGAAAGAACACAACGTACCGCACTCCTGCCTATCTATATTGGCCTTGCAGTTCTAACACAAGTGAAAAAATACTATTTTACATTAAAACCCATCAATATAAATACTGTATAGATCTATGGAGCAATAAGACTGCATTAATCAACATTTTTTTTTGGAGAGAACTGGACTAAATTATTGTGAAAACTAGTAAATGAATAAGCTGCAAAATTCAAATACTTGTACAGTTAATTTTAATATCAAAATGAGTAAATGAGTTTTATATAAATACAGTTTATGCTTAGTGTTAAGCATAGAATACCTAGGTAAGAAAAGATTTGTAGTTTTGAACAGACCGTAGCACAAAATTTCTGAGAAACTTTTAGGACATGTGCAACCAAAGTTTTGTGTAGAAAATCACACATACAGAAGTTACAATGAAAAGTCAAGAAGTTTCCAGATTTTGATAGATTTCAGGCTGGATGTGTCAAAAGATAAGCCCCGACACTGGCAGGCCATCTCCCTTGAAAATTTAGACTCCACATACAGAGATCTTCAGGTAAACCAATTTCTGCTTTCACCTCTGCCTCCAAATGCTGGTCTCAAAGGACTTCATTTCAGCCAAGACCTGTCAAAACCCCCAAATGCTTTTTATTACTGAATTCCTTCTGTATATTCTGTCAGCTGTGTTAAAATAATAAATTCACTACTGATTGATTTTTGAAAAGGGAGAGAACCTCTTGAACTCATCCCCTGATTTTGTTATTTCAACATGTAAAAATGGGG
The DNA here is from genome assembly GCA_013397275.1 of Burhinus bistriatus. NCBI lineage: Eukaryota > Metazoa > Chordata > Aves > Charadriiformes > Burhinidae > Burhinus > Burhinus bistriatus. The sequence continues at coordinate 331,477 of VYXH01000326.1, forward strand.
GGCATATTTAAAATTGTTGTTTGAAGTCCACGCTTCCCGTGCCATTTATGGGGTTTAAAGTAGCAGCAGGTTCAGAAGAAGTTATAATAAAAATAATTTTCAGTAGGGTGGCTATGAGACATTTGGGGTGTGCTCCAGTCAGTGCATATCTTTTTAAACCATTAATATTAATGGCAATTCACTCAGAAATATCCAGCACAGACTAGGTGCCCTGGGGTTCTTAATTGGTGCTATGAAATAATAAAGCTATTTTTTTTATATTCTGATGTATCTGGGGGGAATTCAGGACATTTCTAAAATTCCTTTGAGAGGTGATTCTATATAGTTTTTGTCGGCATCAAGGGAGGAAAATACACAAAAACCATACTGCTGGATTAAGATGCTAACAATGGTTATATTACCAAAAAAAGTAGAAAAGAGTCTTTTCAAATTGTGTGTGTAGACAAGGAGCTTAGTTTGGATGAAGCAGTTGCAAGAACATTTTAATGGGGGACAAGAAAGCAATTAACAATGAAAAGTCACTGATGCAAAAGATAGTCCTAGAGATTAAAATCTTATTGAAACAAATGCTTCTCCATTTGATCATAATGAATTGAGCTGAAAGATCTGCAAAACCAGTTCACTGAGCACATGAGAAGAAAATAATAATTTGTTACTCAATTATAGTACAAAGCTTTCTGACCAACATACTGCTCTACAGCATTAGTTAAATAGAAATAAGAATCCTCGGTAAAATGAATAACACAATAGGATAATTAGGTATAGTATTATTTGAAATTGCCACGTGATAAATATGAAAATATACACAGATATATCAATTTGTATAGTGCTTTAAAAACACAGGAAGAATATGCTTTATCGCAAATGGATAAACAGAACATTCAAGGGAACTGCGATGAAATGGGCATAGCAGGAAGGATAGGGCAGGGATAGATGGAGGTAATAGTGCAGGGAAGAAAGGCACAGTGGTGGAGCTAAGCTGAGCACGGGGCAACTGGGGAATATTCTCAAATGAGAGAAATTGCCGAGACGGAAGTGTGAAAGAGAGGGAGAACATCAAGAAGTGAAGATTGAGAGAAGTACATTACATGTGTGGGAACAGACTGCTTAAATTAGAGAAATCCATCAGACCAAGGTAGATTGGGTCTTTGTAATGGGGACAAAGGTCTCAGATTCATCCCATCTGCCTTTAGGCAGCTAGCTGAGACATCCAAACCTGGAGATGCATTTCCAAAGAGGAATCAAGATTGTAGGTGGGCTGAATTGATCTTTGACAGAAACTTTAAGAAAGGAACATAAGTGATCAAATTAATAACGCATCTAAAATAATATGCACAGATTATATGAAACCTTTGCATTGGATGGGACTGCTGTAAAAGAAATTCAAGGAGGGAACAAAAACCATAAATACTTGCCAAAAATAGCTGTCACAGGGAATTGTTATTGAATGTTTTTTTCACAATACACCCTTAACAGGTCCTGCGTTCTTCACTGCTGCCACTTACGGTAAAATGTGGTGATAACAGAGGCAGACACAACAGAACAGCCAGCAGTGCTGAAGATGGCATCCGTAGGAAAAAAACCAAACAACTTTGTTTTTTAAATGGGCTCTATTTAAATATTTTTTCTTTTTAGTGTCTTTACCACTATAGCCAAATATGAAGTTACACATCTGGAACAATAACGTGCGATATACCAAAATAAAGCAGTGACTTCAGAAAGGGTCTCCAATTCCTAAGTCAGGTAAGTGGAAATTATTTGATTACATTTTGGAAGTTCAAAGAAGGAAAGATGATGTGCTAAAAGGGCTCTTTCACCCTTTCAGCAAGAAAGATTTAACATCCAGGTCTAAAGCCTGAACTCAGGAAATCTAAATGAGGTGAAATTAAAGGAATTTTGATCAACAAATAATCAGAGTACGTAAGTCAACAATTCACTTCTTAAACTCTGTGAAAATAAGGAATCAAGCAGATACCCGGAAAGGTCAACAGACTGGGAGGCAGACCATCAGAAGAAGAACCGTGACAGTAAAGCACTGGAAGGAACATACATAGGTGGGAGTAATTACAGAAAAGCCAGGTGCCTTGTTAAAAAACAGTTTTTTATATATCTATATATATAAAAAAGTAAGTATATATGTACACATATATATAGTTATTCCAAATGAACATATTTAACTAATAATTTGCTGACAATTTATTCTGTCAACATCACAAACTGAAGAACTCAGAAAAGATATTTCAGTAATTTCAGGATGAAACAAATTATCTGAAAATATGGATTTCTACACTGTCTAGAGCAAATAAAGTATTTTTAAGCAAATGGAAACAAACCCATGAAACAAGTTTCTAACTGAGAAAAAAAATTTGGAATCATCAAACTATCAATACATTTTGGGTTTGTCAGTCTGTAAACAATCAACATAAATCCCATCTGAAATTAAGCTGTAAATATCATCTATTTTCAGATCACCATCTACTTGCATTTCAGTCACAAAAACTTTGGAGAAACTCAGTTGTATGTTCACAGCGCAACTACGTTTTCTAATACTCCTAGTGTTGTGCTGCAAGCTGTATGTAATAAGGCTTGATGAACGTTGTCCATTAAAAGGGAAAAACGCAAGGGTTAAAACTTAAGTATGAACAAAAGACAGGGCATAAGGAAGAAGAAAATGTATTGTCTACAGAAAGGTCTTCCTAGATTTTGGGAATTGTGGACAAAAGCTTATGTGCCTCAAAAGATATCACAAAGAAGTTGTAATACTTGTTTAAAAGAAATAAGTAAAAGGAAAAGTTGGACTGTAGCCCTTCAGAGTTACCTTATACTTATCCAGTGATCTGCTGTTAAAAAAAGCTCCGTACTCCATGCCAGGAGTGTACAAACCCTGCACAGGAACCAGACAGTGAACGTATAGTCGTACATTGTGGTTCTTACTGCGACAACAAAATTAAGTTTTAGACATTTTCTGCATGACTAATCTCTCTTGATTACATTTTGAAGTTTTTCAGTAAATGGTTGATTAATGATGGACAAGGCCTCCTTTTTGCGGTTCTGCTGTCTCCAGTACCAAAGGATGGCTGGACTTTGGTGCACAGGTCTCCACTGTCTGGACTCATCCCTATTAGATTGTTCCTTGCCTTCCCTTGGAGGCGTGCGATAGAGATACAGTGAAGCCCAGTGCTGGACTCAGCGCCCTGTGAAGCCACCAGCCGATGAACTCCATTTCCTGAACTCCATTCCCTCCTCTTGAAAAGGGAGCGTTGAGGGGACTTGTTGCTGTCCAAGAACAACAGCCTCCCCCAACCTGCCAGGTCAAAAAGGGGAAGAGAAGTGGGTGTTCAGTGCTGAACGGAAGGACAGTGCCTGCATGGATTTCCGATCTGTTGGACTTTGTTCTCTCAATTTAAGAAATATTTCCAATATTGTTAATTTATTCCTGGAGATATGTACACAAATGCTTACCATCAAGTCAATGCATCCACTGCATGCTTAAACTTTTGCATTTGCATCCTGGTCAGGACCTTACAGAGACCTATCCTGTCAATGGGGAAATATCTATCCCTTAATGAAAGCATCTAATAACACTTCTGGGAGACTCACGTGATTTTTTTCCTCCCCTACAGTTGTCTTCCACAAAAATATTTGTGGAAAGAAACGATCTTCCCGCAGGTTTCAGGACATTTAACATCAGAACTGCAGAATGACCCTCAAGCATAGCAGGCATTTGCTTCACACCAATTTTCTATCAGCCTTGATGCAACTGTGCACACAAAAACATTGTCTTTGCAAATATCTTTTGCAAACCGAGGCTAATACCTGGAGTGTCTAGACCAGAGATGCACGACAAGGATGTGAAGCTCTTTGTAAAAATCTGACTGAAGAGAAAGCAATATCACAAACATGCCCATGACAGGGGATCCATTACTGTTACAATATATAAAACAGCACTGTGCTATCCAAGCATACCCATATGTTCATAACCTTAAACAGAGTTACCCGCCACAGTATGTTCTCCTCTGCTTTGGTCCCAGTATGGTAAGGTTTACTTTAGGCTTTTAATCTGATCATGCATACCCCTAATTGTTTAAACTACAATTATAGATGTTAAATTGTTTTGCCTTCTACAAAAAAAATGTGCTTTGGAGAGACTAAAACAGAAATTAAATGCATGTAAAATAATAGAACTATTTCAATGGCACTAATTACTAAACAATTCAAAAAAGCGTCTTTTGATGAAATAATTGGTTTAATTATACAGTATACTTAGGTTTACCAACTACAAACCCTTCAGCTTTTAGCATTAAGATAACTTCATGCATACTATTTTCCCACACTTTATTTCAGAGCGTAAATAAACTAGAAATACAAATCGCTGCAAAAGGACATCAGAACAAAACAGAAGGAAAATTGGTGATCTCCCTACGTGTAACGGGGTTCTATCATAGCATATTGTTAATGGACATATCTAAACGAAAACAGGCAAGTCATGAACTGCCTAGGAGAAACCTTAATATTGGGGGACTAGTAGGGAGAGCAAACCTTAGGTCGTTCAGAAACGGCATCTGCCCATGGAGGTCTCCAAGTGGAGCTCAGCGAGGTCCCTCCCATTGAGAAGGACTGCACCCAGGCAGGTCTTCTAGCAGGAAGTTCTTGCAAAGGACAAGGTTCCCATGACTGCCTGCCTTAAACTCATAGATCCATAGATGGTTCATTTCAAAACCAAAATGAGATGCTTCTTGACTGCGCGCTGTGGCAGACCATAAATTCGCCATGGTACATTTTCCATTGTCTCAAGAAAAAATAAATGCAATAATTCTTATCTACGTGGCAGCAACTTTCCACCGGGTTGGTCTTAAAGTTTTCTTTGAGTGTGAGACACCTAGAAAAGGTACTAAAAATCGAATACTGTTGTAGGGAAAATCTCTTCAATAAAATTACTATTAACGGTAATTAAACGATATCCCCAGCCAAATACCTCAAATTTGGTATTGTCTTTATTGTCAAGTGGATATAGACATATTAAATACCTTCTGACATTTGGTAGGAAGGGGAGGGGAAAGGAGATATTTGTGATACAGAATGAATGTGGAAAGGAGATGCTGGAGAGAGACACTGCAGATGTAGACATGCTCTGGCAGAATTGCAAACATTTTTACAGCTATAAAACACTCAAATCTCTTCTCAGTTTAAAAATATGCCTGTAAAGAACTTCATATTATTCTGTGAAACAACTACAGTAACAACTGCTTGTATTCTCACTGCCCGCAAAAGCTCAACACAGCAGTGAGGAGGTTCCTGGTTCAGTAAAAAATCACAGTATTGCTCTTACGAAATTTCAGAACTATCAGTCCTTTGCAAGGCAAAGAAAAATCCTTCTGTGCTTCAACTGCTGAATCAGTTAGTGTAAATAGAGCAAAAACAGAGGAACTGCTTGGCAGGATTTTAAGTAGTCTTATCTCTACGCTGCATTCTCGCTTGTACTGCACCTCAGTACACGCACAATACTTTCGTGTTGGTCTTGCTCTCACCTTGTAATCCACCAATCAAACTGGCTGAAGGACGCCAGAGACTAACGTATCTGTTTAAACTTTCCCACCTGGTAATTGCATTTCAAATTTTCTAGCCGAAAAATTTATCTCATTGAGCTTTTTTGTGAGGAATGTTATTTTAAATAGCCTTACTGATTAATTTAAATTTTCAACTCATTGAATTTCCACACTGCCCTTGAAAATTCTTCCATTATGAGGACAAAAAAAATTCTAAAATTATTTTATTATAAAAGATAACGTTGAAGCCTTCAGAAGAGCTGTGGGTCATATCTTCAGCAGGTATTAAGGGATGCTCTGTACTATGGGCAACAGGTTAATCCCAAATTTTGCTAGCTGGGGTTCTGGTTCTCTGTCTGCCTAGCTAGCAAACCACTAAAGTCTTAATCAATGTCACTTTCAGTATCTAGGTATTGAACTATATATACACACATATATGAGTTTATTTCTGCAGTTTTCTGAATGAACTTTGATAAGAAAAGATATCGTCACTGTCTTGTACCTGTTTTCTTTAAGGATTATCATCTCAGAGAATTTGTGCTCCTCAGCTGCAAAAGTGTTGGGTTTTAATTTTACTTTTTTACTTTCTTTTCATTGTTTGTCAAATATTTCTTTTCTGGAATATATTACGTAACACTGGTCAAAACTGTGCAACAAAAATGTTTCCAAATAAAAACTGTCATAAGGTTGATACAATCTCTTTGCACAGACAGAGGCATCTGATCATTATGGGACACAATTTCATCGGTAACAAAAGTTTATTGGCTGTATCTTTAAAACTGACAGTGTCTTTCAGGATCTATCAAAAGTATCATAACATAAGCTATCAAAATGAATAAAATATAAAGTGCATACTTCTTAGAGACATCATTTCCAAGCACGTAAACTTTTACTTTTGAAAAAATGTCAACTCACTTGGAGCAGCACTTTTAAAAAGAGTATTTATGAGAAAGGCTTATGTTAGAGGCTCTGAAAACTACAGAAAAGTCCTTCAAACAGCAGGGCTACCACAACTTTTAACAGAGAAAGTAGTAAACCAGGTGAAGGATGGGAGCAGATAAGACAGAATCATGATCCCTGCACTCAATCAAACGCGTCTGCATTTGGTAAATAACTTTAAGAATTAAGTATGTTACAGCTGACGAAACACTTGCCAGTTCCCAATTTGCATTCAACAGATCAGATGTTTGTAGCATAATAGATGCTGCCACACTAAGGCGCCAGAAGAGTGCTCTGAGTGTACAGATAGGTGCAGACCTCACAGCTGAGGTAAAGAGGTTGATATGAGAACAGCCCGGTCATGCAAAAACACAGTGCTCTTTTAAGTAAAGCCTCTTAATAACGTAGGAACCAGTGTACAATGTTATTATTTACACAGCACTCAGTATATGGCATCATTCTTATATTACCTCCAATGTTAGAGCTTCTCAAGGTGATTTACTGTTAAAACTAGTAGTCACTGCTAAGCCTGGCCGTCATTTTAGCTGTAGGACAACCAGGCGAACCAATACAAGCCAGGCTCTAATACTACACAGGCTCTCCTTAAATTCTTCCCATACTTGCTGGTCAAAGACATGTCTGCTAACTGCGTCATCATACTACATTTGACAGGCTGAAATAAAAGACAATTCAGCTCAGTTTCAAAAGTTGTTCTTAATCTCATCCAACTTCAGCTGCCTAGAGTGAGGTGACTAGACTAGGCTAATCATCTAGGCTCCCTCTGTAGACATCAGAGGAGCAGGCCCACCTCAAGAGTGAGATTGAAAAGACAATTTTATTTTGAGCACATAGAATAGGACAAGACGTCCTCTCCAAGTGCTTCATTATTTCTGTTGACTACCAGGGAAACTTAGATTAACTTAGATTAGAAACCTAACTTCTAGATGAATGTCAGTGAGACAGCTCCTGGTTATTTTGATATAGAATTGGTTAAAAACAGCTGTGAGAGCAGCCTTATACAGACAGCATTAAAGATAATTCTTGCTTCAGGCAATTCACAAATTAAGCTAAACTAAAATCTCATTCCAGCTATAAAACTATTTTAAAAGATTCTTTTTGGGTTCATATTATACATCTTAATGGAAGCAGGGTGCCATATGGAGGGATTTCATTTTGTTAAGAGATACTCAGTGTTCTTATCTTCCCTATGTACAACATGGAAATTGAAAGCAACCATAAAGCTTAATCATATATTTTTGCAAGCAACTGTTTTTTTAAATACAGAGAACTTTATTAATATAGCAATGGGATACAGAGATACTAAAGTGAAAGATCTGAGAGTAAAGGCTCTTTTAACTCAGTTAACACCATCTAGTTGTATGTAGTTATCTTGCATTTATTGGTTTGCATATATGGATCATGGCTCTTTAAAATGTCATGTATTATTTTCCAAAGATCATTTTCAAAGAGAAATTGTAATTTGCCAAATACAACTGGCATATAAAATAATAGCTAATGTAACCGTATGATGAAATTGCTGTCAAGTTGTTTACCAACTGTCCGGTATGATCAAACATGGTCTTGTGATTATTTTCCTGTTCTGCTTGGGAAAAAAAATTTATTTGACTTCCAAATCCAGGCTTTTTTTCCAGTAGCCTTTGAATTCTGGGAGTACAGAAGTATTTTGTAACCTCCTTGGCCAAACAAAGGATTTCATGCGCTCAGAAGTGAATCTCATCAAAATGTGAATCTCATCATGGCTGAGAAGTGTCTGCTGATACGATGGGGGAGAAATCCTTCAATGAGGATGAGAAGAAGGAGCATTCTTCAGAGGGTGGCTCCACACTTACAAAGTAGATGAAAGGCACACAGCTTTAGCTCACTCCATTTTTGCAGAATGCTGCTGCAAAGAACACATACTTATCTAAAAATTTTGGCGATATGGCCACTATCTGTGTGCTTTCTACTGTTTTCCTACTTTCTGTGCCTTACAACCTGAAATGATTTGCTTTACTGCCAAAGCCCTTCCCCATCAAGCTGCCTCATTCTTAGAAGGAGTGCCCTACAGTCATCTACAGAGCTGTCTTAATTATCTCATTTCAGATCCTGTCTTTGATATGTTGCTTATAGAAAACTCATAGCTGGCCTGCTGCTCTCCTTTGAACACTGATTTTTTGGCTGACCAGTACTGTCACATTGCTTCCTTATGCTCCCCCGTCTGTCTAGCCCCATCTGTTGTCTCTTGTTTCATACTTGGATTATAAACTCTGTGGCAGAGGAACTGCCTTTTTGTTCTGAGTTCACTTAGCACCTAAAACAATGCAGCCTTGACCCACGATTGGGGCTTCCCAGCACTAGAATAATACAAACAAGCAAACATTCTCACAAATAACCCTGGAGCACCGGATACAGACACTGTCTCACAGACACATGGAGGAATCGGATTCCACCAAAACTAAATTACCCAGCAATACTGGTCCCTTTGGTCATCACTGCAAAGCCGCCTTCATGTTCCTCTTGCTTTTCCATCTAGCTCACAGCTGTGGCTTTTAGCTAAATAATCTCTCCTGATTTATTCACTCAAACCTCCACTGGCTTAAGACATCACTGCCTTCTGGTGCGTGTGATCATGCCTTGGCCCATACCTCGTTCACAGAAGAGATGGAGCAACAGCATGCGTGAGTGCTCCTCAGCTGCTCTGTGCAAAGTCTGGGACCTTTAATTTGAGCTACTTCTTGTGGCAGTTTTAAACTACACCCTTTTTTTTTTCCTCCTCCGGTCTGTCTTGGTCTTGCCTGGAATACCGCCCTCTCAGCTGCCTTGCTCACCAGCTCATACATTGGTTTCTGTGCACCCCTGGCCATGCTGGATTCCAAGTCTAGCTCCTCGGCCTCTTCCGCCTAGATCCTCACAACAGCGCAAGGAATACACGTGGTCATCCAGTCAAATCTCTACTATGGGGGCGGGGGGGAGCGCATAAAGATTAAAAAGCCATTGTGAGCAGATCCCAGAAGAGCAAAGAAACAAAACACCACGTGTGTCTCTGGAACGCTTCAAACGACGAATCCTGTAACATCTCTGAAACCCCACGGATGCAGAATCTGAGTCCATCGGGACTGACCGACACAACTGGGGGAGTTCCCAATGCGTACAGCTATCCCCACAAGTCACCTGCAGATTCTGGCAAGGGATGTGGCATGGTTATATCCTCATTCCCATTTTCAAGGCTGCCTGTATACAAATGAGCAGAATTTGGGACAGGATTTCTCTTGTGGTTCTTAAAGTGCTGATGAGTTTAATTAACTTTCTCATGAAAGCAAAATAGAGAATAAATTTTAGCTGTATTCCTATGAGATCAGATTATTAATGGGTCTCACTAACTTAGATTTCTTCAAGCACCTCTCTTTCATATTGTCAGTATTTTGCTGATTTGATTACATAGAAGAGGTGGCAGCATGCTGACTGCTAATTAGAACTGAACTCTCAACTTATTACCAGTCCATCTCTTTCTGGGTTTCATATCAGCAGATCAATACAAATAGATAATGTGTGTACAGCTGTGTTTACCTCTAATATTGAAATCACTCTGGTTCATACATGTCTTCTTTAAAATCTTTTATCCTGAAGAATTGATATGAAAAAAAGAATATAAGGAAACCCAAAAGTTCAGCTAAAAAAGGAGATTTTTACTACAAATAAAGCTTTGTAACTGTAGTGCTCAGGAATGTTCTTGAGCTGAGAATTTTTGATGATACCATTAACAAGCAGTGGTAATACTTGTATGCAGGCATCAGCTGTAAATTACACTTTCCATACAGTCACTATATAGACCTCAGGGATTCAGGACCTCATCCGGAAGGTTCCAGAAATACTCAGCACCAATGAACTTTAGCAGGAACTGAGGATGTTTAGCAGCCTGCACTACTATGACCACAAAACACAACTGTGCAGTCCATGCTGAAATAATCATGAGGTAAGTACCTGGTAATTTCTCTTTTCTAGCCAAAGTGCACATTACACTTTAATTACAGTTAAGCCACCTAAGCACAATTATCAAGTATTCTACAGAAACATGTAATTTCTATGCAGATTGCATTTGGCAAGAAAGCTCCATGAATCTACTGTGTTATTCTGTGTTGCCACATATACGTGGACAATGCAAACCAAGCTATTAACAAACCAAATAACGCTGAAAGAAAATGTAATATTTTAATATTTATTGCTGCCACAGCCACACCTTCTAAGAATGCTAAAGTAGTTTAAAGCATGGAAAAGAGGAGATTATGAAGGACATATAGAGACATTTGTTTATCTGACATGCAGAATGCCTAAAGAATCTAAGTCCAGTACTCTGGTTTCTCATCTGCTGCTTTTGAATTTTACAACAAAACGATAATGACGTGTCCAGGTGGCAAAAACTCTGGTTTAACAGCTGCATCAACTACTCAAAACTCAAAAGCAGTATCTTAACGGATTAACAGTTTCCCATATTATTATCTTTGTAGCTAGCATGCAATTTGTTCCCATTGATAATTAAGTATTTAGAAACACACATAATAAGAGAGAAATGACCGGATGATTTTTCATTTGCTGAGAAATCTAGTCAGGAAAGGAAATCCACTATGGGGACTCATGTGATTCTGGTGCTACAATTAGTGTCAGAGGATATGAAAAAATGTGGTTTAAACTATCTATCTGGTAAAATAATGTTGTACCAATGCAGACCTATACACAGTTAATTTGTGCACGATACTTTTTTCTCCAAATCGAACAATTCTTTTCTTAACATGGATTTCATAAGTGTGGGTACTGAGGGGAATATACAAGATTTAGTAAAAGATGAACTAGAATATTTTTTTTCCTGTTAAATAGATCATTCCTAGTTTAATTTGTGTTAAAAGATAAAACATTCAAGGGACCATTAGTTCTAGAAGGCATTTGTTTCTTCTTATTATTTTTGCCTACCTACCGCAGGGCTCTATTTCTGTTTGCTGTTGCTGCTGCACTGCCTGTCACTAAAATACATCTTTAACTGTATATCATTTTTCCTCTGGATTTTATTTACCATGTCACTCACCAGCTAGCTTCATATAAGTACACCTCAAGCTACTGGAAAAGAGCATTCTCCACATTCACTACTAATATCATTCCATAGATTGAGTGGAGTGCTTTATGAGAGATGCTGCTATCATCCAAAGACAAATCATCTCTATGACATATTCAGTCGGCTTTTACCCAGGGCTTAAGCTCATACATCTACAGCACTAAAATGTTTAAGCTGGCCCTACAGCATCCTTCTTCTGAGAAACTGATAGTTCTTTCTGTGCAGCAACAATAAACTCTTCATTTCCTCAATTACAGGTGCACACATGCACACCTCCACCCTTAAGCATGTGTGCATCCGACAGCACCCACACTCAGAAGAATACATTAAAACATATGTAGGGTGGCAATACCACACATTCAAACACTGCAGCTGTTTGTACAAACATAATTTCGTCCTTTCTTATGACCAACCTCTGCAATGAATGTTGCCCATGTTCTGCAGAAATATGACAATATTACGTTATTGAAGGCCATATCACAATGCGCTCACCCAGGGGAACTGAATAATGGCTGCACAGCCAAATCTGGCAAACCATTACTTCCAAGAACTTGGCTTTCCAGTTTCAATGATTTCCTCAACCTCTAAAGCACTTTTTTTCTGGCTTTTGCTGTTTGTTTTAGAAGAAAAGGCTTTAAAAGTTTGCTAGCATAACTGCAATGTTCTCCCCAAAGCCCCAGTACTCGATGCTGGACCTATCAGCTGCACTGCACAACTCTTCAACTTTATGTTCGGTACCAAATATATGAATTGTCAACAATAATCCCATGGGTGAAAATTATCTTTTTATGACCCTCCAGATGGGGCAAAATGACAAGGCTCGGTGGCAGGTCTGGAGAGGTACGGCTGTAGAGCAGAGCACCTTGACTCTGCCTGCTCTGTCCTCTCCACTGCCCAAATACTTTACAGTGCAGCCTGTGCTGCTACAGCTGCTCTGGCAGCAATGTGAACCTGAATCTTTAAAAATGTTTGAGTTCAGTTATTATTTTGGCCTGCCGCCAATTTTTCCTATGAAATGCAGCTAAATGAAAGAAAACTGTGATGTTCTACAGTTTATGGTTCCACTAAACTGGACTGAGTTCAGGCAACAAAGAAATGGCACTTCTTTAGTTCATGGGGTTTTTTTCCTTGACCAAATTTAAAAGTCTGCTGTAAACAACAGAAGTGTTAGAAATTGCCTTTGAAAGCAACCATATTTTTCTGCAAATATCTTTCATTCCAATGTGCTGGGAAACTTAGCAAATAGCCCTAAGTTTGTCTAAATATATGTTTCATACACAACTACACAAGCACTTCACAAACAAATTTATAAACATGACAAAATGAGCACCCATGTGACAGCAGTTGCATTTAAACTTGTTAATTGCTAGCTGCAGATACAGACAACCTTACATACAGCTACTAATGCCTTATACACAGACTGACTGAAGTCATTAATAGTATTAGAAAATAAACTGCTTAGTTTCTAAGGAATCAGAATTTGAGCATAAGGAAGTACAAGCAGTCAGTTAACCCTGTTATTTACAATATTCAAAGTAATTCCCACAGCTAGGTCAGAATGGCAAAGTTCAGAGTACTGCGGTACTTCACTTATTCCAAGTAGCTCTCTCAAGATCCACAAATTGTACTTTTACATATCTCCAACTTCTTCATTTCTACATAACTTCTATTTAAAAGATCAGCATCACAAAGTGTTTCTTTCTTTTCTCCCCAATACGGAACAAATTTTATATTGGAAAGTTCCACATGTTGTTCCCAATATGTAACAAACATGGCCAAGTTTCATGAGTCTTTGTGTGCAGTGAACGACACCAAGTACTGCAGCACTCATGTAATCAAGGTTCAATATTTAACGATGCATCACAGTGATACATCATGGAATGACACTGAGGTAGGATTTGTATGGAAAGATGGCATTGACCAATTGATAAACCTGAAAAATCACAGACTTTCTTAAACAGGACCCCTTCTTCAGATTTGAGTTTTCTAAAGAGAGAGTTCCCAAGGGTGTTATGATTCAGCTGTCTAAGAATCATGGAATTTTATCAATTTTTTATCTATGCACACACACGCACACACATTTAAAAATACACTCAAATGTCTTAACATTTTTAAAATAGTGCAGCTTATCTGTTGTTTTGGGGTTTTGTGTTTTGTTTTTTTTTTAAGCAAAATGCATAGAAGGAACGGTACAATGCTATGGAAATAAGTTCTAAAGCATCTGCTTAAGAGTACTTAAAACTTCATAACTGATTTTTTTGATTAGTCAAGTTCACTCAAAAAAGAAATCCTTTACCTTATAGAGCCATACTTTCTATCATTTTCTTGAAAAAATGCATACACAGGTATGTGTAAAAGAAAGCTGAACATGTGGAAAGAAGAGCTAACTTACTAATACCAAATGATACCGTAAGACTCTCGTCTTTCCATTTAAATAATAAAAATAACCGCTCCCACAAACAAAACTTAGTAAATTACACTTTCCCGTATGTGTGTAGGGATGTTTACTCGCAGCAACATCTACTTCCTCAGCAAAGTAGTCATTTTCTTGTCATTTCCAAGTAATATGTCATAACTTGCTCAATCTCTTGAATGTTACTTTCCATAATGACACCTTGAAGTGTCCTAAAAGTCTGGGAGAAGTCAGAATATTTTATGCTGTGATATCAACACACCACTCTATATGCAGACAAAGAATAATTAAAGTTGCTCATAAAAAAGTAGTATGTGTTGTTAAGGTTGACTTCATTGTCCATTTCTGCTTCTGGCTTTGTTGTTCAAAAGAAGGAGAAAGCCTTAGCTTGGAAGATATTTGTAAGTACAGGACAGTGTCAGAAGTTTCTTCCCAATTAAGTATTTTTCAATATGAAGATCACATTCAATTTGAAAAAAAACCCTACTACTTTTTATCGCATTAGTACACCCATGTGCAACATCACACTTAAAAAAGCTGTCTACTCTTAACAATTTGATCCCACGTTGGCATTTCAGCTTACAAATGGGGTATTTAACTTTACAGCCTCGTCTAACAATGCCTTCTCATTTAGTCAGGGAGAGATCCAGGAAATCGAACTGTAGCATATTTGTCTTTCTTTGCGGAGTCAGTGTATATAAGACTAGATGCTTTTTTTTCTTCTTCACTAATAGGAAATAAAATTGGTTTCATCTGTATCTAGAATGAAACACACTACAAGTAGACCTGCAACTTCAATCAGGTTCATTTCTTTCCATTTCAACCCTACCAGTCTGAGACAAGAAAACGGCATTACAACACACTCAGAGTTTACAAGAAAGGCACATAACTATGGAGACAAAATCAGCCAGCTCTTTAATTTGTGACTGGTCAGGTCATAAAATGAGCATAATTCATAGCCTTGCTTCCAAAACAAAGAACATGTTAAAGTAAGATTCCAGATGCAATAATGAGTAGTCTGCTCCGATTTCTTTAAACAGAGATCTATTCCTCTACATAAATTGTTTGGCTTGAAATGCTGAAAATGTTTTGAACAGAAAAAAAATGTTTCCTTTTCAAGCTCTGGCAGAACAGCATTCCAATTAGAGAGTGGTAGATTTCTGGTATAAGCGGCATCCAAAAGCAAAGAAGATCAGAACGCACTTTGTGAAGCATTGCCAATGAGATATCTCACCCCACCTTTTTTAAGCTGTTTTCTTTTCTAATATATGTTTTCTTGAGAAATCAATATTCCATTCTCCTCCCTGTACTTTAGAGAGTGCTTAGAGCTACTGATTTGAAGGTGGGGCTTTTACTCATTACTGACTTTTCAATGGGCCCCTTGTATTGCAATCCAAAAGATATAAATCATACCAAAAAAACCCCCAACCAACCGTTAAGAGCTCATAACTTCAAGTTATACTTAGTTCAATCTTGCAAATACAAAGCAGGTTAAGTGCTCAGATGTGGTCCTTCTCTTCAGCTACAGATTATTACTGCTACCTTGTGATTGTTATTTGCTGTTCTCTGTGATATGAATGCGGTATTTTTTTCATTTCATTCTACTAGAAAAATCATTACAAGAACTTCAATAGCCCTTACTAACCTCCATATTTGCTGGCAATTTCTCTAGGAGCATTAAGGAATAAGTGGAAACAGCTTCCTTCAAAGTAAGGGACCAGACAGATCAGTGAACCCTGCTGGGAAAACTGCACCAGTGCTGCCAGTGCTCAGCTGAATAAACAAAAGTTTCAGCTCCCAGAGCAAGAAACATTAAAAGCATTAAAATTCAAGGATGCAATTTGATATCAAAAGAAAAATAATTTGGGGAAGCTAAGTCTCTCAACTTTTGCTTTTCAAAAGGGAAAAGAAAACACGTACGGTAGCTGTTGTGATTAGGTAGGGAAATTTGAAGAGGAGAATGCAACGAGTACTTTATCAACAGCACCCAGGCAATGCAACACCATCTAAAGAAGTCAGGTACTGTGCAAAACCGGATGTAGTCAGCACCAAGAGGAACATACAAGCTACTAAATTTGAATGCTTACAGAAATTAATTGCTTTGTGAAGTTTCTTGGGACTCCTCTAAGAGTTTTTTCTTTCCTAAACCTTAAAACGTTTTAATGGCGCTTGTATCACTACAGTGATACAATTCCTCCTGTGGAAAAAGTTCTGGAGATGTATCTATAGATATAAAGGTGGTCATAGCAGCATATCTTACTTCTGAAAGAGAAAGGTAATAATTTATCTCGGTATATGGTGTATTTGCACACTTTTAACTCTGTCCACACAGGCTGTACTGTGCAAGCATAGATCTTTTGATTGGAATTCATCTTTTTAAACTTACTTGGTTTGTTTGTTTATTAACAGTGTGCATGCCAAGTTTCATTTATGCTATTTTTGTACTATTAGTGAATGTGTAAATAAATAAAAATTTTACTGCAATTATAATTATGTTCCATCCCTTAGTCAATTATAGGAGATATGGTTGAAGGGACATCAACTTTTACTAGAACACCTGAAATAGGCTAGAAAAAAATATACAAATATACCCATAAAATACATTTAGAAGATGAGCTTGTGAACTAATTTCATAATTTTCACGTGGATAAAGATCTTTCATTCAGTGGAAGCATTGATTTGATGAAAGACCTACCCTTTTCATTTGGATAGACTCACATTAAGATAATTCAGGACTGAGAACTAGAATTTCATAAAATGTTATTTTACAGGTAGCTGGGAACTTCTGTCCTTCACAGACTGTAAGTTCACTCTGCTGCGTTGTGGTTGTTTAGTTGCACCTATATGTATCTATAGAAATATATGCATTTGGTCCATTTGAAGATATAAAAGCACAGAATACATGGAATATGGTGATACAGAGTGGGGCACTTGCTGAAGTGAATTATTTTATGTTGATTGTACCTTCTAGGAATCCGTTGTCTTTGTATCAATTTCCAGTTTGATGGACAAGTGGCAGCTACAGGCTTTGTGTAGAAATCAGTCAGGCACTCCGGATTAGGTTTGCTAGCATTTCCACATTTGAACATTTTGGATAGGAACTAACGAGGGATTAGAGAATGGGGAATGGCTGTTCAGCATCCCTTGGAGCTGTCGAGTAAGGATTTGACAGTGTAGTCTCTCCTTTATGAAGAAGGGTACTGGGTCTTCCTTGAGTAGCACGATGTCAGGACGTCGTCTGTTCTTGGCTGATGTAAACACTCTTTGATAGTTGGGCTATACTGTCTGAGTGGGACAGACTGTGACTGTGATCATATTTGTTGATTATTACATTATTCACATTCTAGTCCACTATAGGGATTTGTCTGGTTTGGGATATAAAATTCAATATGTCTTGAATTTTTCATAGGGACTGTCACAGCAGGGAAGAAGTGCAAAGTGGCTTCTCGTAAGGGCAAAACTGAGGCTTTAATGCAAAAAATGAGCCCTAGATGCTGGACATGGTTTCTGATTGTTCATTCGACTATCTGGAATATTTTCACATACCTATCACTGAAGAAAAAAACCCAATAATTTATGATAAGAAGATGCAGGAGAACGGTGCTTTCTGAAAGTCTCTTTTCATATCACTACTTTGGATCAATGGAGAAAAATCAGAGGAAGCATCACTGAAGCACAGTATCAGGGAAATGTCATTTGAATAAAGTTCTAGTTGCCTAATAACAATGGATAAAAGTTTATTATAGAATTTCTTAGCATTATACTGATGGAATATATTATCGGATTATAAAGCTATATGTGAGTCTTAGGAGACAATGTTTATCCCACAGGTAAGGTTTACCTGAATAATTTACAAATTCCCTTGTGAATGAATTACACATTCTTGTAAGCAAAATGCATGTCATGGTTCCTAAATTGCCATGCACCACTTTTGCTGGGAACTAAGTCACACTTGCTTCCTAGACAAATTCCTCTAGATTAAATGCAATTTTCATTGCACCTTGCTACAAAGTGCCATAACCCTGCAGGAAGAAATAACTGATCCCCGCTGGCTGACTGTACCAGACATGAATCATTGACTCCACTGTGTATGGAAAGAGATGGGCATGTTTGTGGGAAGAAGGAATTAAAGCTCTAGGCCAAGATCTCTGCAGGAAATCCTAAAAATAGCCAAACTTAGGAATAATTGTAGAGTAAGCTTTCCGGTTTCAGTGTCAAGTCACTTAGTAAAATTAAGATTTGGGAAGTAGAAAATCTGAATCAATCACAGCCTTCATTTTCCTGTTACTCTATAGATCCTGAATATTGCCCAAGCTCAGAATTGCAATATCAGATACCATGTATGTGACATTTTAGGTACGCCAGCCTTTCAGCAAATCATTTAAGCTATATCAGGCACCAGTAATTAACAGTGTAAGAAGAATGGAAGTTGTGCATGTGAAAAGGGCACACTGAAGAAGAGAGTGAAAGATAAACTGTTGTACTTGCAAAAATGCTATTCAATTCTTGGTATCATTTTAGGAATATTTCTTTTTAAAATACTCAATTTCCCCATCCAGTCCACAGTATTCTATGCTCCTGCTGTACCTATCTTTGCATAGGCATTATATAAAGGACTAATACAAACCAATCAGCTCTAGAAAACGTGACCTTGACCAGCTTGGAGGAACTGGGATTATTTTCATATAGATAAAGGTGATAGAGGGGAAACATAAAAATATAAAAGGCTGCAGAGAAGATGAACGAAGGAAATAATCTTTTTTCCATGCTCATTTTGGGCATGATAAGAACTAATGGGCTTAAACTGTAGCAGAGGAAATTTAGGCTAACCGTTACAAAAAAAACTTTCTAACAGTTAGTACAGCAATGTGTGGGAAAAAAAATTCCTAGGTAAAAAGCAGAAACTCTATTTTTGCACACTTTTATGAAAAGGTTAGACAAACATCTGCCAGGAATTGTTTACATGCAACTGATAGTGCCTTGAAGAGGGGAGATGGGACTAAATGATCTCTAAAAGTCCTTTCCAGCCTTATTTTTTTATGATTCTGTAATCAACATTGAAAGGAGCTTGGCATCACTCCTATTGAAAATAATGGGAGTTTGCAGAGTGTTCTGTAATGGCATTCCAGATTTCCTCCGGTACAAATCAAGGTGGAACTGTGTGTGTATTTTAGTGGAGGGAAGTGGGACCTCGAGCTCCAGTAGCTGCAAGAAGAAAGGGGTGTAATTTATACCTAGCTGCATTTGTCACACTCAGTATTTTGCATTACCAAGCTCTTTACAAAGCAGAAGAAACTTGATGCCTCTTTTGGGACATTCTTCAGATTCTGTTCTGAATTGAACCTGATGGGTAGCTGATAATGTTTTTTAGGTGGATGAGTAACTGATTTTAATGCATTGTTTCACATAAATTAGAGCTTTATCTATCCTAAATATTTTTCTGAGCAAATATTCTTAAATCATCAGAAAACAGTAAATTGAAGGATATATTTTAATTTCAATCTAATGGACCACATAAAGCTAACTCTTCTCCTACCTCAGTCTGAACAATCCTCTGATGCAGCTCAGGATGTGCCTCACTGTGCCACGGTTTGCTCTTTTCCAAAAAAAAAAAACCTCATCTTTTTCATCCTCTCCATATACGAATGCAAATAGAATTTATTCAAAGGATATTTTTCAATAGTTGGCATTTAGAATTTAATAATTACAATCGCCAGAAATTGTAAAGAAAATTCCCCCTGAAGTTCACATTTATACTTAGATCACTTTGGACTTTATGGCCAACATTCCTTTGCTGCTTCCCCAGGAAAAGATGCGGTTTCTTCTTGAATGTTATGTGTTATGCTCTAATAGTTTGTAGTATAACTTGTTATGCTTTTTGCATATTGATACATTTTCAGGTAACCAAAATATCTGTACAAAAAAAATCCATTGTGTACTCTCAGCTGCAATATGCTACCTAAGACTCTTTATCTATGTTCCCTCATGATGACTAATCAGTATTTCTCTGTTGCGGACGAAGATTCTTGCATGAGTATATTTGACAGGAATCATTTATCTACAGGAAGAATAATGGATTAATCTGTACTTCCCTGGAAAAAAAAAAAAACAAACCAAAACAAAACAGAGTATCTTATATATTGAGATACTGATCTGAAAATTCATCAACAAATACCGAAGACGACTTCTTAACTCCATCCTTGACTCAAACTTTCCTGCTGAGGCAATGCAGGGATCTGGAAATTAATGAATGATGTTCCGCACTAAGCCATGCTATGAATGACTGTTTATATTTTTTTCTATTACACTTAAAACAACGAATCTGAGAACATCTCAAACATTAATTCGTGTATTCCCACAACAACTTCACAAAGTAGCATTCCCATTTTACAGAGAGCACAGAGAAACACCATCCATCCACAAACAGATGGGTATCTGGTAATAGAGCAAGGACGAAATTCTACTTTGGATACAAGTTCCA
This sequence comes from Burhinus bistriatus, assembly GCA_013397275.1. Taxonomy (NCBI): domain Eukaryota; kingdom Metazoa; phylum Chordata; class Aves; order Charadriiformes; family Burhinidae; genus Burhinus; species Burhinus bistriatus. The sequence continues at coordinate 351,960 of VYXH01000326.1, forward strand.
GGAGGTGCCAGTCCCAGCAAGTCTTTTCTCCCTTTTTGATATGATAAACTACAATCAGCCATCTAAAACTTCCATTTACCTCTAGTCAGTGAGACTATTTCACTCCATCAAGTTCTGCTGAACCCACTGTTGTGTGAATTTGAACTGAAGGAGTGAGACACAGGGGCAGAAGCAGCTGCAAATATGTAGGACAGGGAAGGGTTGAGGGGAAAAAGACAGCACAAGCCTGAAGCAGTTACGGACCTGGAAAAGTGCCCTGAATGATACTACCAGGGCAAGTCTGAAGCCTTGAACTGCAGTTATGGATATTATGCTGGTATATCACTGTCAGAGGACAAGGATAAGGAACGTTACCCTTTGATCACCTAAATCCAAGTATATTGCTTTACTGGATTTGCCCTGTGGCAAGGCACTAGATATTTTAACTCCCACTTACACTCAGTTGCATTCAAAGCAAGTTGAGGACACACAGTACTTCACAGAAGATACTCAAGACTGTGCATCATTGAATCCTGAATTATTAGTAACAAATATACATAAAAATAGTAGGAATTAAGCACAGAATGGGTGAAACCGGTAGATACATTGTCATTCTAAACTTCCCATGATTGTGTCACGTTGAGTCACTCTCAACCCTAAATATAGTTTGTCATTGTAATTTTCTTTGTAATCTTTCATTTACACCCTAGCATGTTTTGAGCACTTAAGACAACTTTATTGACATGAAAGACTTAAAGTGACAAGAGTGGTCTTTTTCTTCTACCATTCAGATTCATGCTTCATAAGCTGAGCAATTTGGAAAATTCACTTAATATTAATGTTTTTCAGATCCAAGAATTTTAGAAAGATTAGGTTTATAAAAAGGGATTCTTTAAAAGCGATTCACATACAGGTACTAGTTTAAAATGTTCCTCTTTTGAATGGATTATTTTGTCTGCCATTTTTCCATATTAACTAGCTCTCAGTCATTTTCAAGCTCACCTTCGCCAGTACGAAAAATACATGCATTTTGGCATGTGACTTGACAGGTCCAATAATATTTACAGAAGCTTGGCTTCAGCTCTTTTTATATTTTCCTTATCTTCATTTTTTATGTATTTAACTGATCCTTAGATTTTTGTTTGGGTTTTTTTAAAAAGCCTGTTTTCATTTTATGGACCTGCTTATTCATATGCCTAAACTTATCCCTTCTTGTTGTTTCCACAGACCTTTGTGTTTGCTGTATTTTGTAAGGAAGATCAGAAAAATCACCTTCCAACTCTTTTTTTTTTTTTTTTTTTTTTAAACCCGGNGAAAGACAAAAAAATTCCCTTTACACTTTTTTTTTTTTTTTTTTTTGAAACCCGGGTTATTGCAGGCAGGAATAGCCCTGATATCAGAGAAGCGCACTTACTGCAAGTACTACAGAATGTAGAGTGGTGCATCCTGCAGAAATTCTCGAGCAGCTCTGCAGTCAGGTATGGCTCACCAGAGCGTACAAGTTCTGATAGCCTTGCTAGGCTCAAACTCATTCCAAAAAGCAGCATTGCGTGGTTTCTACACTGTTCCCCATTTCATGTTCCACAAACTTAGTCATTTGGATGCACCTTTAGCTGGTTATATGTGTAGGCAGAGTGCTGTACCTAGATGCTAAAAGGATAAAGCAGAGAGATGCAGAACTCAGCCCTGATCTTGCATAGACAGTACTGACCTGGACCTACTGTGTTCCTACAGGACATGAGTGACACGTAGATAGGTCTGAACTATATTCCCTATACCTCTCAGTTCCAGAATTATGAAGCAGAACTATCCAAGGCACACAAATAAGAGGAGTTGAGAAGTTGTCACATTAAAGGAAGATATCATAACAAGCAACCTCTCTAACAACCATGAGCTAATTAAGACCAACCCCGATCTCTCAGCTATTTGTGGGTGGTTTGAGTTCGTATTTTTGCTGGATCCAGAATAGCTTCTTCAGAACGACATTTCTAGTGATTTCATAGTCACAGGACAGTTAATCCACAACCAGAAAGGATGCGGGCAATAACTGAGTTACAAACTCGCTCTTATTACAAGAAACAAAGTATTCCATTAAGATCTATTTCCTCAATCTGCTACTCAGATTTATTAACAGAAAGTTTTGAACTTTAAACCCTATGTCTTTTCCTTTGTACTTACAACAGTAATTGAATATACAGAGCACAGAGAGGAGTTCATCTCCTATCCTTCATCTTAAAACTGTTTTACTTAATAATAATAATGACAGGGATATTAATTTATTTGTGTCCACAAGCTGTAAACCTAGCCTCCTACAGCAGTTGCACAATATTGATTGAAAGGAGTTGGATCGAACAATTCTAGAAACTGAGCAGCTCCAAACTTCTAAGAGCTACTTTTAAGCAAGAACTGTCCCTATCATGCTGTTAAACTGCTAACAACAGAAATCCCTGACATCCTTCTGTCAACATTTTCCTGAACCACAAATTGCTTATGCATTAGAAATTCACTTGAAATGGCATAAAAAGGCTGTGAAGTAAATGTATTCTTGAAGTCTGGGTCTGCAAGCCAGTGTAATTTCAGAAGATACCATACAGGCTGAAAAGACAGCAGATGCAAGGACAGAATTTAACTATAGATGAAAACTCAATTTATTTTCTCTGTAGTCTAGTAACTCAATAAGTCTTTAATCGTTTTGTAAATAAACAGATGGATGCCATCAAATGCCACAGAATGATAAATCTGATTGGTCTCTGTATAATTTTGGATAGCTTTATCCCAAAAATAGACAGTAGAAGCATCTTACCCCAAGAGCGTGATTAAATAAGTGTGGGAAGGTAGATTATAGGCAATTGCATTGTCCCAGTGATGAATGAATCTCTCCATGAGGATATAACTAAGAATCAGGACAAGTGTCAATGTAACTCTTTCTAGTGGTAGATTTGAACAGATTTGACTTCTGTTGATAAAAAAAGAAGTGCTTCTTTTCAAGGAATTCAAAGTTAGAGGAAAGAGAAATAGGTGATGAGATCCCTACTGAAAGATTTAAATCATATCTAATTTTATCTTTGAAAGGTTTATGGTTCTAATTTAACTGTAAACCATCTGCTCCACCTAGTATTTGTTGACTGAATATAAAACCAGACCACCAATTTCAAATAGGAAGGATGCTTATCATCCAGTGTGCCACTTGCACTGGGATTTGTTCACTTTACCTCATTTTGCAACTCTAACTAGACATCTGTTGAATCCTCAAAGTTGGACAGTACAAAATTAAAATAATCTGCTTGGTTTTCAGGAGGAACATGGCCGAATAAGATACTCTATTAAGGTGAAGCTGTAAATTCATATGGGCTGAATGCAGACAAGAGAGGCCCTATTACTGCATATTTTCTATGTAAGAAACACTGAGTCTTTCTGTCAATATCAAGAGAGCAGAACACAACACTGCTTAATAGCATTATCTGATCACCAATGCTTCCATTTGTGTGAAATAAATCATACTAGTGAAAGATTTTTTTTTTCCATGTGATTTGTATTCAGAATGACATAAGTATCATATAACCTCTCTCAGCAAAATTCTCAGGTGAGTACTTCACATTCGTTAGTTGCCTTTATCATTTTTTGGGGGTTGTTTTGTGTTTGTTTTATTTTTTTCTTTTTCTTTCCTTTGTCGACATCTGTATAGTTTATGTCAAAAGAAGAAAAGCACTCTACAATTTGTTTTAACTATTAGCCTTGCAGAGTGCCTAAGGGTCTGCCTGGGAGACAATCAAATTTGAAGATCTAACTTTACAGAACGTTTTCTTCTTCCTATTCATGAATTACCTTTCTTTGTACATCCTATCAATTTTACTCGGACTTCCCAAAACTTACTAATCCTGTGCCTTCCTCATCACAGAATAGGCAGAAAGGAAAAAACATCACATCCAGTAATACAAGTATAGGATTTCACAGCCTAAAAAAGAAAATAAGACCAAGCTCTGTAAACTACCACTTTGTTTAGAGGAAGTGATTATGGTAAGGAAATTAGAGCTGTGAGTAGAAAGGGGCCAAAACATAATGGGACAGCAATTCCCCACCCCTCCACATGGAGCCCATTGTGGGATCCTTAGGCTGTCCCTGCCATTTGACAAGGTAGAGAGCACAAGGTCCCGGCTACCATAAATCTTGCCCAGACCCTCCAAGGGACAAATCACTGCTAGAAATCTGTCCCTTTCTACATCAACAGAAAAACACATTGTGCAAGGTTACTGCTGACCTGCAATACATTCATCAAGAAAAATTCTTGACTCTTCCTTGACTTCCAACAAAGGCATTACAACTATGCTATATAGAAACCAATGACCTTCTAAAGGAAGGAGGCTATGCACATTTTTTAAATTCAGAAACCCTAAGAAAACAGGTAAAAAGCATCAAGAAACAAAGGAGGCTGTGTTTTAGAGGTAAAGAAATGCAAAAGTGAAAAAAGAATTGCAAAAAGTCAAGCTGAGTTAAACCTTGCAAAGGTTTATTAAAACAAGTATCTAAAGATTTTCACTGTATAAATAAATAAGAGACCAAAAAAAAAGGAGTCATTATGTAGAAAGAATGAGGCAGAGATCAAGTATTTTCTAGATATTGTCTCAGGAGTGAATTATCTGATGGTTTTAAAGGAGGGTGATAATATATATCAAAGTAGGTATCATCAACATGGATAATGGAATGAGGATATGGAAATAAAAACAACAGAAGTTTTACGCATTGACATTAGGATAACCACAACGCTAGTTCTGTAAGAATACAAGAAAACAAAGGCTGGTAACAGGGAAATTTAATAATCTGTCATGTCAAATGGAGTGGCATACAAATTGAGAACAGTAAGTACGGTTTATTTCATACCAAAAATTGTCTAGATTCAAAAAAGAAAAAAAATTATTCAGTTGTTTACTGATCTATTGATCAGACTCAGCTATGTGATAGTTGGCAAGAAATAATAATTAAAAGCAGGTAAATGGAAAATAGGTCAAAATACATCAACATTTAATCAAAGATTGTGCCAGACCAACCTGATAGTTTTCTACAATAAATTACCTGATTTTCTGGGTGAGAACATGCAGAAAAGTTTCAGAAATCTAGATAATCATCTTATGCTGTGGAAAATTATCAACAGACACAAAAGATGAGAGATCAGTACAGGAGTTATGGAGAGTGGACAATTGTACGAAGGAGACAAAACAGAGAGGAAGAGGAAGATGGCGGCTGCTTGAAGGTACAGCATGGCAACAAGCATCAATGTTTCAAGTAGTCTTTTTTTAATATTTTCATTAAAGAGCTTGGCATAAAAGTAGGAGTATGCTGCTGAAATCAGTCATGACAAAAATTGGTATGTATCATCAATACAGAGGAGGAGTAGAATATAAACTGGAAAGAGATGCATGACCTCAAGAACTTCAGAAATATAAATGTATTCAGATTCAACAGTGCAAAATTCAAAGCTATGTATTTGGAGAACAAACAGAAACTTATGCACCAGAAGTTCACTGTTTGAGGATGAGAAGAAAGACAAAGATGTAAGAAGATGGCCACAGAATAACCGAGTTGGAAAGGGGGGTAATTGTTTAAAAAAAGTAAAAGTTAAATGGGATACAGCAAGGAAATGTTAGTGCCATTGGGTAAGGCCAGATGGGATTTCACATGCCACTCTGAGTACAACCTGGCCATGCAAGGTAAAAAAAGCTGAAGTGAAGCTGAAACTGGGACAGTGCACCAAAGGTGTTCAGAAGACTGAAGAACATGTTTAAAGCAGACCTCATTTGCCTTCGCCTGGCAAAATGAAGGTGGAAGAGAGATATGATTGCTGTGTTAAAACATTGCGGGTGACGGATGTCAGGATGAAAATAGGATAACTCCTGAGTATTTCAGGTGACAGTCAGCAGGCAGGTATGGTTGAGGTTTCTTTCCAGGTTAGAGTCTCCAGTTTGAAGGTTTGGGTTCTAATGCGCTTGGTCACAGCCAGAAGCTTAGGACCATGAGCACAGAATCACAGAATGGTTTAGGTTGGTCATTGCCTCTCTATTCCCCATGATGAGTGGGGAGACGAAATCACCAAATTGCCATGAACAGTGGAGGAGATGTACACAACTGTACTTACATTTCACAGTGTTCAGAACTTTTACAGCCTTGTCAGACATTCTTTCAGTTCCCTTTGTGCAATTAAAGCTGCAAAAGCACCCCAAAAAAGCCTATTTCTGGTACTCTGGAGGACCAGTGGCAACTTTGGTTTGAACAATGAATAACTAGTTATCAAAGAAATGTTCATGGTATTTACCAGTTTTCATTAATATGTCTCATTTTATAGAGTCCCTCAAGGGCAGGAAATCCAGTTGTAAAACAACCATCTCTAACTCCTCAGTTCTCTTCTTTTTCGTTTTTTTTTTCTTTTTTTTTTTTTTTCCCCCCAGTTCACAGCTCTATAGTATGCAGTTTTTACTGTCCAATCAATAAGTTACCTTTGCCAAGATTTGTGGAAGACACATTGCTAACATTATACTGCATGTTCCTCATATTAAAGTGCTTATGTTCTTTTCAAATAAATTCTTCAGAATATAAAGGAATCAAGACTCTACAGCTAGAATGATGTAAAAACTAATTCATAACAGAACGACCTAAACTTCTTTAAAAGACCAGACAAAATCAATAACCACCTCATTCTTCATCAGTTACAAAGCTTACTATGCTAAGAACCTCAGTGCTTTTCAGGTAGACTTTACCGTGCAGGTTGCAAAAACAACTGCTTTGGGTTTGGGCTGAAGGAGGGGTGGTGGTGGCTACTGGGTCTTATTATCCACTTTGTTTTTGCTATTGCCATAAATATTTTTTAAGTAATCATCAGCACCATCTGCCACTTAGCACTGTGTTCTTTTCACAGTGTCAATACTATAAACACAGTCTGCTCCCTCATTTGATGCAGTGCAGAAGAATGGAATTAAGCAGAAAATAGTCACTCCAAAAATAGGCCTTACTATTTAAAAAAAAATGATCTTCAGAATGGATTATTTCAGTTTCCACCAAGTCTTAAAGAGCTATTTTGCTAAGCATCTCCAGTTAACTAAAAAGAACTCCAGATTTTACTTTTGAGACTGTGGTACTTGACAAACCAATCTCTCTGTGTCAATAAGTTGAAGTTACTCCTTAGTATATTAATTAGGAGTTTAGTTTTAGTTATAGTCATTAAACTCTTACAAAGACCATTTTTATGTTCTCACACAATTTTAACTTCTACTTTTTTCTGCATCTAACTGGCAGCATATTGGTAACTATACGGAGTATCCCTCGATGCAATTACCAAAATTACATTTCTGTACAAAATGCTCTCATCACCTCTCTTAGGTTAGAGAGACAGATTAAACTCAGTCTTTACACAGTCTAAACAATAGAGGTAAACTTTCAAAAAAATTCTGTTCCTCACCGAGTCTTTTAAAATAATCCACCTTACCTGCAGAGCTGCTGGTCAAATGAATATGGCCATGCACCTTTGCAAGATGAGCTATGTGAATTGCCACTGTGATTTCCATCATGGAAGCATCATTCGTATAATGCAGATCTATAATATTTTCTGGAGACAGGTTTTTTCTAGGAATGGTGAATTATATGGCACTGTAAACCCTACTTTGGTTTCAGCCCTGATAAAATGCCTGACTCACTACTGTACCTTAACACAAGTTCTAGATATCCACACTGTTTTGCTGTAATACAGTTTGGTTTATTTCCAGTCGCGTGTTGGCACTTCAGAAAAGATGAATAGAATTGAGATTTTTTTCAATGTTTCATAGGAGAAATCTTGTTATTTATGATGGGGGGAGGAGTGCCCCTTCAAGGGGTATTGTGAAGTTGTTTTTTCCCCAGTGTTTTTATAATGCTTTCCCTGTTTACACATCATTTTATCCTACCTAAATAGTATTGTTAGATAGTATCTATCCAAGCGATAGAGGAGCCAGCAGGGAGAGGTGCAATGCAGGACCTTGTTCTCACCAACAAGGAGGGGCTGGTGGTGAATGTGAAGGTCGAGGGCAGCTTTGGCTTTAGTGACCATGAAATGGTGGAGTTCAACATCCTTAGGGCAGTGAGGAGGGCACACAGCAAGCTCACTACCCTGGACTTGAGCAGAGCAGACTTTGGCCTCTTCAGGGATCTGCTTGGAAAAGCCTTGGAGTGAAGAGGGGCTCGAGAAAGCTGGTTAATATTCAAGGATCACTTCCTCCAAGCTCAGGAGCAATGCATCCCAATAAAGGGGGAGTCAGGCAAAAAAGACAGGAGGCCTGCATGGATGAACAAGGAGCTCCTGGAGAAACACAAACTCAAAAAGGAAGCCTACAGAGGGTGGAAGCAAGGACAAGTAGTCTGGAAGGAATACAGAGAAATTGCCTGAGCAGCCAGGGATCAGGTTAGGAAAGCTAAAGCCCAGATAGAGTTAAATCTGGCCAGGGATATCAAGGGCAACAAGAAAAGCTTCTACAGTTACATCAATGATAAAATGAAGACTAAGGAAAATGTGGGCCCTCTCCAAAAGGAAAAGGCAGATCTGGTTACCTGGGATATGGACAAGGCTGAGGGATTCAATGACTTTTTTGCCTCAGTCTTCACTGGCAAGAACTCTAGCCACCCTGTCCAAGTCACAAAAGGCAAATGCAGGGACCAGGAGAATGAGGAACCGCCCACTGTAGGAGAAGACTAGGTTCAAGACCAGCTGAAGGCACACAAATCCATGGGACCTAATGAGATGCATCCACAGGTCCTGAGGGAACTGGTGGATGAAGGTGCTAAGCCACTAGCCATCATATTTGAGAAGTCATGGCAGTCTGGTGAAGTTCCCACTGACTGGAAAAGGGGAAACATAACCCCCAGTTTTAAAAAGGGAAAAAAGGAAGACCCGGGGGACCACAGACTGGTCAGCCTCACCTCTGTGCCTGGCAAGATCATGGAGCAGATCCTCCTGGAAACTATACTAAGGCACATGGAAAATAAGGAGCTGATCAGTGACAGCTAACGTGGCTTCACTAAAGGTAAACCACGTCTGACAAATTTGGTGGCCTTCTACAATGAGGTTACAGCCTTGGTGGATAAGGGAAGAGCAAATGACATCATCTACTTGGACTTGTGCAAAGCATTTG